>JAZEWU010000041.1:1282370-1295254 GCA_036362915.1 Geotria australis
ACTAATTATATCTCTAAATGTCGAAGGGCTGTCTGCGACTAAAGAAGAACTAGTTGCAATGGGAAACTGTCGTGTAACCATCACGCTTCGAAGAATCGAATTGTGGCGACGCGCGCGCGTAGCGAGGTCGCGGCACGGGTCACGGTGGGGGGGGGGCGCGTGATGACGCGGCCTCGGCTTGTCGCCCTCCCTCCAGGTTGCGCGCGGAGAACAACCAACGGCGGATGCACAGAGACTGACGACGGTGCACGCTGTGGGGAGGGGCGGCCGGGAGAGAGGAGTGGGGGGGGGTCAGCTCCTCCACATCCGTCCAGCGCCTCCGAAACGCCGCTCGGAGCTACAGTACGAACCCACGGCGTGTGCCCGGGGCGTCTGTTTTTTTGCGAAAACGCGCGTTTCTTCGCGGTGCGTTGGAAACCTATGAACGAACGAATGAGCGAGTGAGCGAGCGAGTCGGGTTTTTGGGCGGGGGGGGGCGGTTTTTTTTGGCATTAACGCGTGTTAAAGAAAACTTCGGAAAACTATAATTGCCTCATTTTGCTTCGCTGTCGTTTCGTCACGTGCGTCCGGGG
The DNA here is from genome assembly GCA_036362915.1 of Geotria australis. Classification (NCBI taxonomy): domain Eukaryota; kingdom Metazoa; phylum Chordata; class Hyperoartia; order Petromyzontiformes; family Geotriidae; genus Geotria; species Geotria australis. Next base: position 1,282,943 of record JAZEWU010000041.1, read on the forward strand.
GTCGAACAAATGGATTACTCGATTCCTCCTGTTGTTGTCGTCGTTGTTTTGTAACGTGTATTTTTTTTTTTTTACGAGAGTGAGCGCGTCATTAAAACCGTGGGGTTTCCGTCGAGACTCGCATTTTTGACCAGCACGCCAAAATGAGCTAGTTGACGGAGAAATCGGGAGTGGTGCGCGATCAATCCTAGGCGATCGCGACGAAACACTCGGCACGACCTCGTAGCTTAAAAATAATTCGGCACTGTCCGAGAGAACACCTGTGCTTTTTCGCAAGAGCTTCCATCGATTCTTTACAGCGAGTGTGACGTACGACCGGCAGTGTTGAGTCACATCCACCTGTTGACAGATGAAGTCTGCCTTCTCATCCGGCACACAAGACAACTATCAACGGACTACGAAAGATTTCATTTAAAGCGCCAATGTGAATTTTAAGTATTGCGTTTATTAACAGTGTGTCGGTGGCGGGGGGGGGTTGGGGTTCCGTTGTAAATATATTTATTATCGATGTACGTGTATGTTGGAATTGCCATCATAAGTGATCCATACCATTGCCATTAGACAAAAACGACTTTCAATTGAACGCTCGGCATTGTAGATTTGCTATTGACGATAGATTTTACTTTGCGTCAGCTATGCAGTTAGTTGTTTTATACTTCAGTGCAGTTTGGCGAAATCAAGAGAGTGGGCGAATGCACTGCTCGTGTCGGATTCTCGGACGCGAGACGTTGGTGGGCCTTGGAAGGGCGGCGGTGAACTTTGCCGTTTATCCAGATGTGGGCGACACGTGGCGCGGTGGCAACACTTGTGCCTCGCAACAAGAAGCGCCTCGGTTCGATTTCCGAATCGGACACCTTTTTGCATGGAGTTTGTATGTTCTGCCCCTGTTCTGCATTAGTTCTAACCCATAGCTTAACAACGCACAGCGTTATTCGTATTGGCCAAATATCCAGATGTGGAAACATTTCTTGCAAATTGCTCAATTAGGATTATAGACAGCAACATTGCTCAGTGGGGCTTTCTAGATAAACAAGCGTAACAATAATATGTTTTGTACATTTAGCGAGTTTCGTATATAGTGTCTCGGTGGTGTGCCTGATGGAAGAGGTATTGCGGATCAGAGATTGAGCAGTTTCATTACTCTTAAATACTTTAGAGTGCAAAGCCTCATCGTGCTGAAACTAATTTTATTCCTGATTTCACTAACGAAAGACTAGTAGTCTTTTTTTGCAGGGTTTTTAAGTATTTCACAAAAGTGCGTGATGTAATATTTTTTTTATTTTAAATAACGAACCACCCCTTAAGATGCTCGTAGGCTCACGGCCATTGCTATACCGCAGGAAGTTTTACAAACGACGTTGCGAATGCGTGTTAGGCGACAGTATCTCGCTGCGCTTTATTTTGAAAAAATATTTTGGAAAATATAGCGCGGCACGAGCGGGAGCGCGTGGTATAGCGACCGCATTTGTCCCTTTCATCGAAGATTTAATAGCACTTAACCGCAGCGGTGGAACATCCGATTCGTGTAATTCACAGACGTAACGGTGTGACAATCCATTACGAGCGGCAGCTCGTCGGGATGTTTTGCACATCTGCTGTAAAGTTTATAAAAACAAATTGAGTACTAATATATTTTATACGATGGCTTTTGCTGACGAGGCCAATTTTGTTCGCGTTGGTTTTTGAAAAAAATATAGAGATGAAAATCTGCGTTATGATTTTAAATTATACTCGCTGAAACAGTTTGCACTTAAGTCGCGTTAAATTTATCGTCACTTTTCCTGCGCTCGTTTTAAAGACCCAAGTTTGTATTTTTTTTTGTTTGCGGCCAGCTGTTGTCTAATGGGCAACGGTTGGTTTGGCGTACCGGCTGAGAGAAAGCCCGATGATTTGAAGTTACCTGGCCACTGCATAAAGGTGTTCTGTTTCAATCCTAACACGTGCTTTTAAGTGTTAAATTATCTCAAACGCCACAGCGGTCGGCAAGCCGCCTACGGCACACGAATGCTCGGCCGACTTTAATTGCCCCCCGTAAATATTCACGTGCATTCCTTAAATTTGATCGCCATTAAATAAACATTAAGCCCGATTGAGAATGTGTTTTGTTGTTTGTCAACTACTGTAACGGAACCCCGTTGGATTGTTTTGTGCGTCTTCCCGGAGAATGGAGGCAGTCGATCCCCGCAAACGCAACATTTTTCGTAATTTATTTTTTAAAAACCCCGATAGATTATTAATTATTGTACAGTAGAAGCTGCGTGTAAGCCCACATCTTTGGAGCAAGGCCAACGTGCTTAAATCAGAAGTTGCCCTTTGCCTTGTCCCACACATCGAGTTTAATGTACGCGTCTGTTGGAGCATATATGAGAACCGCCATTATATATATTGTAGATCGGGGAAAAAAAACTGATGAAATGCACTGGCTTTAAAAGAAAGAGTGATAGGGGACGCTTAAGGCAATCGCCCTTCACGACACCTACACAGCTGAGAGGGGGCAGAGTGGATGTGAGACCGGTACTGTATAGACCAGCGGTTCTTAACCTCGACTGCAGCCTGCACTCCTCTGGTTCTCAAAATATGTTCTTGTCGCACCCCTTATTAATAAACGTATGTATAATCCAATACATGCATAATACAATACGTATATAATGCAATACACGCATAATTGAATACAGAAATGTAAAATACAATTCGTACAAAATTCTGGCACGTCTCGCATCCCCCAGCAAGGGCATATCTCACACCCAGGGGTTGCGTGCTGCGGAGGTTAATAGCCACTGGTCTTGACCGTGGGGTCTGGGAGGCACTGTCTCTCCAGACGATCCATGTCATGTGAAGAAGGACCATCGTATTGATGCAGGTGTTCACGACTCCACGTGTGATGGGCATCGCTCTCAAGAGCTGCCCTTTCGGGATAACCATGGCGAGGGTTCCTCATCGCTCTTTTGCGACGTTTTGCCGACCGCGTTGGAGGCATCGTCAGGATAAACGTCGCGAACGACGGAGCAGGAACGCTCGACGCGGCTGTCCCGAAACAGCGGCTCTCGCGTCGCTGCACACACATCCCGTGATAAATCTTTGCTCTTTAACGCAGTACGATTAACGAATGTGTGGAGGGTTTTTGTTCGGTGTTCGCGCGCCGCTGCCAAGCCAGTGTCACAAATTAATTTGCTCTTATGTAAGGTGTGATTACACCCGGCTTTAACTGTATTAAGATGTTTCTGGCTTAAAAGATTTCCATGCGAGTTCAAGGATAATTGAGGGGCGGTTGGCTGCCTGCTTTCTCTCTTTTGTGGAGTCTCCAGTTAATGTCTGCGATGTGCTTACGATTCCTGTATGAATGTTTTGAAAGTAATGTGGCTTGGTATTGCAAATTGGACTTTTATCGTTGGAAGAACAGTGTCCGAAATGTGCCCGATCACACTTACTACGGTGGCTACGTTGTCCATAATACAGGGTGTTCCATTTCCAATGCTTCTTTCTGATTTTGTCAACAATTCATCGATTTACTGATGTAGTTTTTTCATGGCTCGTTGCATGATTGTTGCCGTTTAAAGCTGTTCTTTCGTGGTAGCCGTGTCGAGCGCTCCCTCTATCAGCGCAGCTCTCCTGAAAGAACAGCTTTAAAAAGTTGATCGATTAATTGTGAAAAGTATATATTTAGCGAAGTGTATCTTCCAAAGATGTGCTACATGCATTGAGATTCGTGGGAGGAATGTAGAAGGTTTAAATTAGAGTGTTGATTACTGCACTCATTAAAGTATATAATTTTTCTGTGTTATCTTAGTGGGCATCTATAAATGGATCACCCTGCATATCTAATAAATGCCTCTTGTATTATTTTGCCCACAGCAATAAAAAGCAGCAACTTTGGCATCGTTGAAAAGCAAAAATCTTTAAATTTGAGCACATTGTTAACTCGTGTTTTTGCGTCGTGTTTGTAAATGCCGTTTCGAACGTGTTTGCTTTGCGCTGCTACGTGTTATGATGCGACTGTCTGAACTCGGGGGTTGTGGCGCAAAATTATCCAGCGCAGTCTGTCCTGCCAGTTTTATCGCCAACTGAGCGAGAGTTATCGATGAACGAGGGTTATCATCATTGTCAGAAACCGCTTAATCCTGTACAGGGTTGCGGTTAGCCGGAGCAAAGCAGGGCTATACTCAGGATGAGACGCCAATGGCCTAAGTTACAGTAGGTTAATGCCCACCGACCTTCATTAAGTCGTTCTCAAGGCTGACAGCTGTAACCCCGGTTAGGTCAGTCGGCTTATTTCTGCCGATGAGCTGACACACTCAATTCTCTCCAGTTATCAGGCATGCCACGATTGACCGATTCCTCGAATGTGCTTCGAATCGTACTTGTGGAAATCCGTTATCTACAGTTCACGTACACGACACCCCACATGTCACGTGTAGGATAACTGGAGCGAACGAAACGGAAAACGAGACGCATTGAGAATGGGTACAAGCTGCACCACAAAATCCAAGCGGAGATTGAATCATTTGTCGACTTGTGATGGTTTGTGAAATTGCTGGAGGGTGAGTGCATTATTTGCACGCGTAATATAGCCGGTATATTGTAAAAAAATACATCTTTAAGAACTCAATTTTAATATTTTGACACGAGGAACTTTTTGGCTTTGAAATTATGTAGGTTTTCACGGCTCGACCTAGTACAATTGCTGTCAAGATCTGTTTTTATCGGGATAGCCGGGTTTCCTTCGCGACATTTTACCTCCCACATTGGAGTCACCGTCAGGCTTAGCGTATCCCGAAAGAACAGCTCTTGAGAGCAATTCATCTTTTGGTTTTGACACCGCCACCAACACTGGCGGGCTGCACAGTGGCGCGGTGAGTAGCACTGCCGCCTCAGAGCCGGGTTTTCAACTCCCAGCTCAAGGTAATAATAATAATAGCATTTATATAGCGCCTTTCACCCGAGGGTCACAAAGCGCTGCACAAAGCTGCAGCGAGAACGACATGTCAACAACGACAGAGCACGGAAAATCAGCAATAATTTTTTTTTTCGAGCTGTGGAGAGAACGGCACAACAACAACGGGGAGTTTGCACGTTCTCCCCGTGTCCGCGTGGGTTTTTGCCGGGTACTCCAGTTTCCTCCCACAGTCCAAAGACATGCCGCCTAGGTTAATTGGCCTGCTGACTAAAATTTCCCCCGGTGCCCTTAGCTGGAACGGCGTCCCATCCCAGGTATAGCCCAAGTTATCTACTAACTTGCTTACCCCTCCCGGCTAGGCAAATGTTAAAGGAGCTAGACAGCTCATTGGTTCCTTCCAGCTTAAATACAAACTGACTGACTGACCCGTGTACTGCGCTCCATGAATTGTTTGATAAGAGCTCATTCCCCACCCTCCTCCGGCACTGTATTGGCTTTAGCGGGACACGGGCCGTGGCGTTAAAACTGGAGAGCGCCGGTTTATTTTTGCGCCACACTCGCTGAGCTTTCCAGCGGGTAAACGAAACCGTGGACCGGCTCCAACACGGCCGCAGCGGGGGGACCTGGTTTAAATATAACCAGGGCGGCAGACACGAGGATTGAATGTCTGGGACCTCCCCCCCCCCACCAATATTTTACAAAAATGAAATGCCCCAAATTTTGTATTGGCCACGACCACTGGGCGCGGTGGGTTTTGGAATCTGCCATGTGTTTTGTGTGGGGGGGTTGCTGCGCAATTCAACGTTTTGCCAGCTTAACTCCCTTCACTGTCTTTGTGCTTTGAACCGCATGCGTCGTCATGTCTATTGACAAATATTGAAAACAGCGGGTTGAACGTTCCTGCGGTGCAATTCCTCATTGTGGGAGAATTGCGACGGGGGACATTTTGGCACGTTGGAGAATGTTGACATCGGAAACTTTCGAGCTGAATAACTCTCCGTAAAAGCAACAGTGAAAGTGTGGTTTTGAACTACAACACAAACACGCGGTTGACCCATCCTCACTTCTTGGATAGAATTTCCTAAAGATTTCACCTTAAAAAAAAAACCCCTACAAAACCCTACATTTGTTAACTGTCAAAACTAAAATCGGAACGCTTTAAACGCAAGTCGCATCGTAAGCTAAGCCAGTGTTAGCGCACTTGCCCTCCCACGGTGGAGTAACTATTTATTTTGTTGTTTGTGTGTGTGTGTATATAAGCGATGTACATAATTGTTTGAATGTCCCCATACAGTGGAAGGGATGTCGCCTCCTCGCGCGTTTGCAATAGTCGCACCGCGTTTTGCCCGCGTGGGATTTGAGCGTCCGTCTCGTGAGCTTGAGGCCGTGGAGTCACCGGCACATTTACAACCCGAGGCTTCCCCTCCATGCTGCCTTTCAGTGCCATGCGTTAATAGTTTATTTTAAGTTTACAACCAGAAGGAATGAAAAACCTCACCACCCAAACCACACCCCCCCCCCCGGGCGCTATAATCGACTCGGCGGTGAGTCAGTAAAATAAATTTAGCAAAGTTGAGAATTGCTGCCCTCTATTAGCCGTGCCGACTGTTCCAACTGACTCCTTCGCACGGGGACATAATGAACACTAGCCACGGCTATCCCGAAAGAGCAGCTATGGAGAGCATTTCTCATACATGGAGCCGCGACGCTGCTACATTAGTACATTTAGCAAAGTTGTTTACGGAGTCAGATAATTGGATTGTGTTCTTTTTACGGTCAGGCGCACCAACATTTGCTGCCTGAATTTCCGAAGGTTTTGTGCTGTTGTGAAATTCCTATATCAGGTGTGGCTTTTAGGGTTAGCATTAGGCTTTCTGAATTGACACATTGTGTGGATTTAGTATTTTGAAATGGTGTGGTTTCGACGCATTTCAGTCCGTCAGCGTGACATTGCAGTGCGATGTGTAATGCCCCCAACGATGAGGCTGGAGAACTCAAAACATTTTTGTTTTTTTCCGAACATGATTTTTGGGGAAATTGTGGCGGAGAATTCATCCGCTGGCAAAGTATCGTGTGAGGAGTGATTTTATTTGTTTCTGTAATGCCAAAAGAGTATCGTTTGAAGGTCATGTTCTGCAAAATACTAATTTTATGCAATATTCTCAGGCACAGTTTTGTCCTGACGTGTTTCCTTTCTTCCAAATGTTCTCAGCTTTTTTTTTTTAGGTCTCATCAAAAAATGGGCTTACATTTCTAACCCTTTCCATGAGGAACACCGGCGGCACGTTTTTAGAACATATATTATAACAGCCAACAGAAGAAAATGTGTGGTCTTTTTATCTTTCCCAATTGGAATTTTTATTCACATCTCCTAAGGATTGCCTTAAAACGCTAAGCGACAGGGCGTTTGCATGACCACAAATGCTTGGAGAGGTTTGCAACCGCATCTATGGAAATGTTTACTTTAGATAATTTTGACACAAGTTCTGGCCTTCTAGAAGCGAGTACGATGCCCATTGTAATTCTGTCGTGCCCACCCATTGCATTTTGTAAGATACGTGATCTGTACTTGTGTGTAGGTGAGATGTATATGTCTAGTTCACNNNTCATGGAGTGGGGGGGGGTCAAACTGTTGAATCGCACTCCCGGAAGGTCTTGCTACCAGAATTGGGCGGCAGGGGTGTCTATGCAGTGGTAACATCCAAACCTCACGAAAAGAAAGTCCTACCCGAGGCAGTTCGATTCCCACCTCGGGCGCCTTTCCGTGTGGAGTTTGTGCGTTCTCCACCTGTTTTGCCGCGGGTTTCCTCCGGGTTCTTCGGTTTCCTCCTACAATAAAAAAAAACACACTAATTAGTTAATTGGCCGATAACATCATTGTTTGGCCGGTTGGCGCTGGATAACCGCCTGGCTTACTCACCAAATCTCTGCAGTTTCCTCGCTACGCTTCTGTAAACGTGACCAGGCGTGGAATTTGCGCGGCGCGTTATGAATCGTAATATTATACTAGGTTGAAGCGTGGGCTACGGTTTGCCAACCGGTCCCGGATTGGCCTAAATTGGCATCGATTTCCCGATGACAGTTGATTGTAATACCCGTAGGCTGCTTTAAGAACATGAATTTTAAAAAATAAATAACCAAAACCTCCCGGGAATAAGCATTTGTTCAGAGTTGGCAACTCTTAAGCGCGGCTCGATGGAGACTCAGCCGATCTGTACGTTTTCAGTATAACTTTACACAGCCTGAAACGAGGAAGAAAAATAAACATCCGCGGAAGTGACATATTTCCTCTGGCCACTATTCTCAACCGGTGGGTCGCGACCCATCAGTGGGCCGCGAGCGCCACCTAGCGGTCCGTGGAGACCAGACCCAAACGGGTTGTGATGTGCGAACGATTGAGAATCCGTTGTCTGGGGCTCTCGCTCCTTTACCAGTGGAAAGCAAGAGTACTTCCCAAGTGCGCTGCCGCAGATTTCTAAACATAGATGTTTATTATTACAGCAGAAAAAAATACCCAGCGAGCTTGCAAGCTCTTTACGGGACCCGCTCATGACACTCGGCCGGTGTTGGGAGTCTGATTGGTAGGGCTCGGTAGGTTCGGACCATCCTCGGTCTGGTCGACTGAAAACCACCCCGTTGCGTAACATTGCGTAACACGTGCTCGGTGGGCAAAGCTGTCGTGCCACGTGTGCTGATAAATGGCAATAATAACTGCTGCCACACTTGTAAATCGACTGTCGTGTGAGTGCCAGCGTCGGTTGTGAATTTAAGACCGTGTTCGGTGTTTCTCACACCTTCCCCTTCGCCACCTCCCAACTTATTCTTTGAGCAGCAAACAAACATTTGTAATAAAACGGTCACCCATGATGCATTTGTGAATGAAATAAACGAATACAAAAGCTAGGTCTCTTTATCGCGGTGTCGTTTCAGATCCGTGTGCTGTAATGCTTTGATATATTGAGAACCGCAGGGGTCGGGCGCATGTTGGCACCGGCTTACCGCGGTGCTGCCTTCCCACACGCCTTTTATTTCCTCGCGCCTCTGAGTCGTTCTCTCTACGAGAGTGAGTGATTCCTGCAGGGTGCGTTACAAGCTGACGTTATTACTAGAGTTAAAATGCGTACACTTTTTTAGTTTTTCTTACAGTTTTTATTTAAGCTGGAAGGAACCGTTAAGCTATGTATCTTTTTTTAACAGTTTTCCAGCGGGGAGGGGTAAGTAAGTTACAACATCACAGGGCACCGGGAGTAATTTACTCAGGACAGTTAATCTAGGCATCAGCATCTCTTTGGACTGCGAGAGGAAAACCGGAGTACCCAGCGAAAACCCACGCGGACACGCGGAGAACATACAAGCTCCGTACAGAAAGGGACCCGGGACGGGAATCATCAAACCTGGGCGCCACCGTGCCACTCATTATGATAATACCCATATCTCTGGTCCGTATATCATAGCAGGGAGTATGCGTTCATTAACTTATAATCTTCTAAGGACGAACTTTCGCAAAGCATTGCAAAATGCCTGCGTATGTACAATTGTCTTGTTTGCAGCTGGAAGCTTTGAAGAGCAAATATGACATCTGGTCTCAGGAGACGTGGGACAAATCAATCGGTGATCACAACAATACCGCGATGACAATACGCATTTAATTAAAGCACGATAATATGAATTTGAAAACCAGGTAACACACCTATTTAATTACAATACATTCACATACAATGTTATTTATCCTAACATACGTGCGTAACAAGTAATAAACCCCCCTCAGTCACCCAAACAGACTCTTATCGGTTCCGTGAGAGACGCCCAGGCCCGGGGCTCGAACCCAGCTCATCAAGAGATGCTGGCTCGGTGTTCCTGACACAACCGTTATGATTACTGGCCTTTACAGTGGCGTTCGGCCACCCAGACCACATCAGCGAGATAGACAGATGTTTACAATTATTATCAGTGTGGGAAATGCACAACGGCCCGATGTTTGGGGAACCTTTCCAGAAGAGACGTGATCAATCCAAAGCTCTTAATATATATTCCCAAAGCCGTCGAAAAGAAAATTCTGTATCCACTCTTGTCCACCGCTAGATGGCGATCATGCGGTTAGTTCCGTGCAGAGAGAACCGGCAGCTGATTGGCGAGTGAGTGAGTGTGCGCCTCTGTGTGGGTCTCAGGACACCGGGGGGCAATTTAGTCAGTTTTTATGTAAAACCAGATTAATTAAACTTTTTATTCGAATTAAATACAACGTGTCGATCGGCGTCGACAGGGCACCGAACGAGTTAATCGGCATTACGCACGGTATTTACACGTAACAGCTTCTCTACTCTGGTCTCGCTTGTTAAAACACGGATCCACATTCGCACCAGCTTGCGGCGCTGTTTAATTTCACTCTTTGATTGGACGCCCCCCTGAAACGGATGCCCGCCTGTCTGCACGCCACCGCCTCCACGTCACCCACTCCGCCGCCGCCGCTTTCGTGGCCACTAGACCTTCTCGATCCTGATTTTCGAGAAGAGCAGCGCGTACGACTCGCACAGCGGTTCGTAGCAGCAGCGGATGCACGTGCCGACGAACATCTGCAGGCACAGCATGTTCATGCGGCACATGCGCAGGCACGGCGTCACGTTCCAGACGTGCGAGAACTGGACGCAGGCGAAGTCGCAGCCCCAGCAGCAGGAGAGCGGCACGGCGCACAGCACCGACAGCAACAGGTAACAGAACCACTTGGAGCCGTTGTAGGTGCGGAACGCGCAGCGCCACACGCCCGGGATGGTGTAGGAGCCCTCGGGCTCCGCGAACACGTCCTCGAACAGCACCTGCCCCGGGGGGGGGCACGCGAAACACGCGGAGACAGAGAGAGAGAGATATCGGTGTTTGGTAAAGACATGCTGCCAGGTTAATTGGCGTGCTGACTAAATTTCCCCCGGCACCCTGCGATGGACTGGCGTCCCATCCTCGGTGTTCCACTGCCTTGCACCCTGTGTCTGCCGGGATAGGCTCCGGCTCACCGCGACCCTGTACAGGATTAAGCGGTTTCTGAAAAACCCACGCGGACACCGGGAGAACATGCAAACTCCACACAGAAATGCACGCGAGCCGAGATTCGAACCCGGGCCCTTCTTGCTGTGAGGCGGCAGCGCTACCCCACTGTGCGCCACCGTGCCGCCCGAAAGAGATATCGGTGTTTGTTATAACAGATTTCTGCCATACAACGCTGGCTCCTGTCGCTAACACTGGCGCCTGGCTGTAACACCGGCTCCTATCTTTAACACTGGCACAGCGAACGTACACGTTGGGCTTTTAAGCTCTGGAAGCGGGATGTATGCCTTGCGACGCTGGCGGTGACGTCACCACGCCCCCCGTGCCAGGCCAGGTGCACCTTGAGGCTATCCACGCAGAGTGGTGTCGAAGGCTCGCTGACAGGAGCTTCGCGGGACAGACCCAGGGGGGCCACGGGCTGCCTGACCGAAGTGACTGGCTGGGGCACCACCTGTGCTCCCCCACCGTGCCAGATGGGGATCAAGGTAGAAGCGTTCACGTCGCGATCCCTGTCAAGCAATACTTGGTATTACCTGCAAATTCTACCAAACACTTCGAAGCCGAGCTGAAAGACAACGGTGTCCAGAAGCTCAACAGATGCCAGAAGCCCCCCTCAGTCTGGAGAAAGATGAGAGGCCAATGCCCGCCCGCCTTTAAGGCCAGCACTCACTATTATATCTCTAAATGTTGAAGGGCTGTCTGCAACTAAAGAAGAACTTGTTGCAATGGGAAACTGTCATATAACCATCACGCTTCGAAGAATCGACTCGAATTCGAAACCTTGCCAGATTGCGCGCGTGTGGTACTCAAGTGTGGTACCAACTCAAGTGTGGTACACGGTCCGTGTGTGGAGTCCGCGGGCGGTACTCACTCGTACGTGCTCGTTCAGGTTGTTCGGGTCCCGATTCTCCATGTCCAACGTGTCCACCGTGGGCAGTTCCTTGGGCATGGCTGTCTGTTCTGGGAGTGGGTCTCTGTGAAAGTCTCTGTCTCTGCGAGTTGGCCTCTGCGCGTCTGCAGCTGTGTATGTCCGTGTGAGTGTCTGTATGTCTCTGTGAATGTCTGTGGGTCCGTCTCTGTGTGAGTGGATCTCTGTGGATTTCTCTGTCCTCTGTGTGAGTAGGTAGGTCTCCGTGAGTCTCCCTGCCCCTGTGTGTGTACGTGGTGAGAGTGTGTGTATGTCCGTGGGTCTCTCCGTGAGCGGGTCTCAGTCGAGCCTGGGCGTCTCTCGCCAAACTCCGGAGTGAAATCCAACTCGCGAGGAGGGTGCGTCGCGCTTTAAACCTCCGTGTATCCGTGGATACCGCGGTCGCCCATTCGACTCCATTCAAAACTCGTTCGCTCTGACGGGGCAGAGCGGCGCTTATTGCCGCAACACCTCC
>JAZEWU010000041.1:1319023-1340467 GCA_036362915.1 Geotria australis
CTTGCACTGCTGGTAGGGTCTCCCTTGGTGAACAGGTCTGAGGGGAGGTCAAAGACATATATCGATCTGAAGACCCTCTGACTAAAGGAGGTTGGCTTCAAAAAGGGTATCCGGCCATAAGGTTCTGCTCCTATAACCCCACCATTGGGGGGCAACCGGGCAACCACGTTCAACCTCGACTATGGTCATCACAAAATGGTAACAACAACAAAATAATCCCGTCATATGGTATGCATGAGTTTTTTGAATCGCAGTTGTTGACATCAATTCTAAAAAGATGACAGCAATGTACATGTAAGTGTTAATCACTTACATGTCCCAATATAATCAGCAATGCCCGTTAACATTCGAGGAATTTGTAAAGGATTCAAAACAGAATCCAGTATAAAATACATTTAAATGAATATGCTCTATTGCTATTAAATGCGTTTGGATAAAGAATGGAAGTTAAGTTATGTTGTACAGTCAATTAATGATCATGGCACGACCAGCTTAAGTTGTAAAGTCAAGTTTACGCATTCTGCTTTAAAGGAATGCAATTTAATTGTCGTGGAATTGGCCGCAGGAACAAAAAAAAAAAACCCTATTTTTTCGCCCCTCTTTCTATAGTCCAGACTCTAGACGGTGGGGTGCAATTCTGTTCTGCCGCGCACCTTTCTGCAGTGTATTAAGCCGTTCTTGCTGTTGCTGGGTCAGAGAAGTCAGTGTTTTCACGTGTTTCAACGTCAGCTCCAGAACCACAGCCTTCTCCAGATGACCAAGGGTCTACGCACACACAAACACGTACGCACGTGCGTTAATAGTGCACATGTACAGAATGCCGAGCGCACACAAGCAGACGTCTGAATGAGCGTGTCGATGACTGTAACATTAATTACAGCACTGGGAGGGTTTTATTTTCTTTAGGAAGCAATCTCTTGACATGGGTTAATAGCCGTACTGATTGGTTCCATGAATGTTGCTATTAATTTACAAAGCGTTTTGCGGAGGGCTGCGTAGGTTCTTAAATCACGAGAGGAAAGATTAATCTCTGCACCTGTTTGCCCAGTATAGTCCTGAGTTTTAAAAAAACCAGCATAGACCCTTTGCACGGGGTCTTATGACGAAAGCCCAACACAATTATCCAACCTGTAAAATAACAACCGATTAATTTTTAATATGTACTATCTAGACTAGTGTCTTTCATAATGCAACTTGTTTTCTACCACCTTTAAAAGTGTTTTCATATATACACAACACTATTTGTCATCCGGTCAGCAAAAGTTTTCCTAATATGGTATGCTATTTAATATTATATTGCATCCTACACATTTGCAGTGGGGGTACACGGTCGGACGCACGAACCGGCTCAACATTGGGATACAGTTGACATTATCACACAGTTGTGTGTGGTTACATTACTAACGTACACGGGAACTTGGAACGTGCACTCGGCAGGCAGGCAGGAATCCAGCCAGAAAACCTTTTTTCTAACAGTTCGATATTACGCCTAGGGTTTTGCAAGAAGATTTACACATTTTGCCAGTGGGCACAAATATCCTTAAATGCAGTACTGCATGTCCAGATTTCTAAGACTGCTTTGCATTGTTTAATGTGGAATGACGCACAATGAAGTGCTTCCAAATTTAGTTCGAAACGTTTGCATTAATGAGTTGACTCACCTGACTTGAACAAAGGGTCTAATGTTTAATAGAAATGCATTTAAATTCCATGCAAGTCACATCAGACCACACTGTACAGGACCACATTGAGCTATGAGGTAATGGTAGGTGCCATGTGGAAATCTGTGGAAGTAACAATCTCTTTTGATGAGTGATTTTTATTCGTGTGGCTGACAAACCAGTCTAGGGCTTAGATGTATGACTGAACTATATCATCATTTTATTTCGATAAAGTACTCCAACCATTACAAAACTGTCAAATAAGTGTGACTTTAGTAGACAGTAATAACTTCAGCCCTGCCTACAGTAAAATGGGCATACTCTATGGTGGACTATAAATCTTACGTAAACAAGCTTGGGTTCAGGCTTACTCTTGTGTTGTGCATGATAAATGATAGCTGCTTTGTTGTGTGACCGAGCAGTTAATACATCATGTTAACTGCAAACATTCATCTTGGGCTCAAAACTAGGATATATTTCGAGTCCGAAAAATGTAATGCTTTTACATTGTGCGCTGCTAGTTTTAACGCACAGTGAAAACACGTTTCTAAACAGGTGCAAGCATTTCTAAATGATATAAACGTCAGGAAAATTTTACACTTTTAAATTTCGTCTGTCTTGGCTTACACCACGTGTTGCTATGAAGAAAACGTGTTTAAATAATGTTCTCCTAAATAATGTCTACTCGTCACGTCCCATTTTAATCTGACAAATTTTTCATCCCGGCATATGGATATTACTAGTTTCAGCACTCCCCGTTGCAGTGCAGTTTGATGGTTCAGTCTCAGTAGAGGTTAAAAAGGCAAAGAATAAGTAAATAACACGTGCATTACCTGTTGAAACTTAAATAAATCCGGTAATAACTGGTATGTGCATGTTCAGTATTCTATTCGTATACCTAGGCATTTTTTTTAAGGAACTTAAGACACTTCTAGCATAATTGCCAAATTTTAATAAGACCGTGACCTGCCCTTTAGGCAATTATATAATTAGACGTCTATGAACGAAAAAAAATCCCTCATGCATAACTAATTCTTCTACTGTATATTCCCTGCCTTGCCTATACCAATTACTGTACAAACATTCTACAAGCTACGGCAATGCCAAGAAAAATAAGCAAACATTTCAAGACAGCATAATAATTCTCAAAACCGTAATGCAAGCGTATACAATAAAACATCACCGTGGGGAGGTGGGGGAAACACACTTCCTCATATTTTTAAGAGACAAATAAAACACGTGTATGCCTTTAAAATAATAATTAAATTGTTCTCCACCTCGAGAGAAGGTGCAAAAACCTGCACCAGCTGTTGTTTCCCAATGAGGTAGAGTGGGAGGGATGGATGGATGGAGGGTGGGCTAGTAAGAGGGAGAGTGGGAGGCAGTGTGGCACAGTGGTTGTTGGGAAACGTGCCATTGCTAGGAAACGGTGGCACTGCTGGGGTTTGGAGTCGACAGAAGGGTTGTGAACAAGGCATGTGAGGGAGGCGCGACGCACTCATGACAATACGCATTGTATGACCACCGCTTCTTGCTTCCTTTATAATAGATGTGCTGTTTTGCAGGTGGCTGGCAATTACAATAATTGTCTGAAATTGATGTCCATTACAGAGATGTCCTTTTTTATTCCAGAAAATCTATCTAAGGTGAATTGTATGGCGCCTTGCGATATGCTGTGAACGCACTTGGAGTCAAAATACTGTATGACTAAATTGATATCTCCCGTAACGCTTCTGATTACAAACATTATTTATCTGGCAGGGTCTGAGCTGAATTTGTATTGACATCTGTGCCACATTCGTGTTTTTCCTATACGCATGTATTCCTGTGTATATGAAATTACAGCTTTAACACGCTCTTCTATTGCATTCCCAATCATGTTTAACCAGTTTGATTAATACGTCATATACTATGCAAAGAAAATCACACGCAAACATTTAACTTCTCCTTGCATGAACTGTATATCGAATAATAATTATTACGTAGGATTGAAAAAAAAATACCAGTAATAGGCAGGGTTACAACACATTAATTGTAAATAAAGAATTATCTTAAGCTTTTGAAAATACACATACAAACCTCATCAAATTACCAGCAATACATGCTCATATTTTACTGTAACATTAAATTATTCTGAGACACAGGTTGATTAATTAATTTTTAACACAGTTTTTGAAGGACCTACTGATAGTTTGAGGTGTTCAGGTAGCAAATCCTTGAGCTGTGCGATGCACTCATTAATGCGATCCCTTCTTTTCTTCTCAATGAGTCGATGTGGCAGCTTGTATGCCTCCTGAAAACAAAAAAAAATCACAAAACACTCATTTGCCACGTACAAATAACAACGCAAACGTTTGTACACTTCAGCTGTAAATATAAATAAAATAAATGTTGATTTGATTAACAATACTACATTTGTTTTAATGACTATGGAAAGTTCTGCACTGTCTTTTATACTGAAAACAGCTCAGAACATTTTCTAACTTAATTCTATCTTTCTGTTGTTGCCCGTTTAAATGATATCTTTCTGGGTTGTTTCTATATTTCTGGGTTGTGGGAATAGACCATAGAGTATGCAACCCTAGTAAAGGGGTGAACAAATTTCCTGCCAAATACAGGCCACATACCAAAAACGTCATTGCGAAGAGCCATCTATGGACCCTATTTGCTTATAAAATAAAACATTATAAAAATGGCTACGTTAAGCGCTCTTAACGGTGAGTGCGCTGAGCAGCTCCTAATTCCACAGATTATTCCTGTTTCTACAAAAATAATGGTATAGTAAAAAAAAACTGCCTATCTATCAAGCCGCGACTTGAACTGCGTATCTATCAAAGTAGTATTCTTTACCTAGTTACAAAAATTGCGCAAGACATTCCATTACCATTGTTATCAAGCTGTTTGTTAACTTGTTAAAACTAGTCTGGAAATTTCCATGGGATGGCTTTAGGATTTAGTTTGTGTAGTTTTGTTATTTCTCCGTTGAAGAACAGCAGACTAAAGTGGTTTACGAAATGGTCCATAGTTTGGGTTGCAGGGCCACAATCACACAAGTGGTTAGTCTCCAAAATTCAATTCATGAAGGAGATGGACATATTAGCCTGGTGATGTTCTAACGGAGTTGACGACACCAGGATATACGATGTTTGGGTCTCGAATGAGGGGTTTATTCTGGAGATGCACTTTCATGGTTAAACATGTTCAGTGTCTAGGAGTAAACAAATCTAATATTAAAAACAACGTACACAATTAAACCCAATGAAAGGTTTTAAGAAGGGAAAAGGTCTGACTCTTTCGAGTAAAACCTGTTCTCTTTTAACATTATCTGTATCCTGGCAAAATGGTGCCCATACCCATGAAAGTACACCGTCATCGCCTTCGATACCTCAGTTAAATTTGTAAAACGAAGGTCCACAATCACCGTGAAACGATGTGTCGCACTGCAAATGACAGTGGCCTAACTGAGAGAGCCTGTCTGTCGTGCTTGCCAACTCCCCAGATTTAGTAGAGAGCTTACAGGCTTTAAGTTGACGGGCAACTGACCCCCGAGGCAAGGGCAAATTTATTTAGTTTTTTTACTAATGGCACCCCTCGATAATCCATGGGTGTCTGTGTCAAAGGAAAACCAAAGGATTACCGAGCACTGTCCGTACACGAGTGAAACGGAATAAAGTGCAAACGAGCAGACCCGTCACTCGTCGCTATAATGGTGCGTGGTGTCAGTGTAATGCAAGCGGTTTGCAGTCGACACCTGTCCACCATTACCCAACCGTTGTGAACTTTGCAAAATAATGTAATGTAATGCGAGCAAGCTGTAATTTGCAAGTTCATTTAAGAGAATGTACCGTTATTCCAAGCAGTTAAGTTCTCACTTACTCAATGTTGTTATTTGTCTACGTGCAAATAAATAATTTCCCGGCCACTAGTTTCACAGGCATTTTACTAAAACAATGCTGAAAGTGGCTCGTACTTGCAACACTTTTTTACGACTGAAATGTACGTCTGAAGCGGAAGCTATAAAAAAATATTCCTACGGAATTCCTAAACTTTTACTTTATTATACATTTGCATTAATTCACAAAAATTAGAATTAATTATTCACCAATACATTATACATACTCTTGGACAATATTTATTAAAGACCATTACCAATTAGGGGTGGATGATATTTTCATCAACATTTCTGGTAAGTTACAGTGTTTGCTTATAACAGTAAATCCTAATAGCTTGTGTTAGAAAATGCTTTTCAGTGAAGATTAAGAAATCATTGATGTGTACAATATGATTTAAATAATATTACAGGGAAAGCTGAAATGAAATTGACAGAATTGGGAAAGGCTGTTAACTAAAGCCATTATTTTAAGAATGTCTTTCAATAACACAAGTCCTCTGGATAAGCCTCATGTTCAAGCCAATTTTCCAATGGCGAGATACCTGCTGTTTTAATTTAAAAAACGCATTTATCACCTGCATAGTTGCACTACAGCAGAAACGTGCTTGCCTACCTTTTGTGAGACTTAGTTAGTCTATCGAACTTCATCATGTATTGACAAACCTACCAAACATCTCTAGGCAAATAATTACATATAATACAATGTCAAATTATATAGTACAATACCACTTCTTGGACTGCTGCCACCGCGATCCTCACCAGGACAAGCGGTTTAGAAAATGGATGGATGGATGAAATACCACTTCTGCTTTTGCCTAATGATGAGATCACCCATAATGTCCCAGAGCTCTTCGCATCTCGAAATATAAGCATTCTTGAACCTGGACAGTGCTCCGATGGGTAATCACCATGTATAAAACGGGTAGTTATAGGCTGAGGGGCTACATTGTGGGCAGCATTGGGTAGTGCAGAAATATCAATTGTTGTAAACCCACATCGTTGTGAAATATGGTGAATTAACTCCCACAACCCATAGTGAGGATTGACAAAAGGGTTGTTCGTGTCTATATAGTCGTTTTTACATTGGTAGTGATCCATAATTTTATGAGGTGAAATTTAATGATATAGGTTTTAACGGCTCGATGTATGAGAATTGCTCTCAACAGCTGTTCGTTCAGGATAACCCGATGCCTCCAACATGGGAGGTAAAACGTCGCGAAGGAGAGGGAGGAATGCTCGACACGGCTATCCCCAAACAACGGTTTTTGAGAGGAAATCTCAACCTGAAATTTAGTTCTGGTTAGAGGCTGGCTATTTAATTCCAGGCTTAGTCTGAGTCACAGTCACGGTTACCAATGGTTTTATGAAGAAAAAAAATTCCACGGTGCTCAGGTTTCCACCCAAAGGCGGGAAGAATTTCCGTGGCAATTGTCGCCACCTGTGCAAGTACCCGCACAAGGTGCAGCATGACCTTCTTGTCTGCGGTATCGTAGATCAGTGTCTAAAACACAGAGCTGCACGGCTAATGGTGGAGAGTTTAAATATTTGCCAGGGTCGACGCAGCACATAGCGTCATCCCTCTGAGCTTAAAGTGATCTGTCACGAGATTTGTCTCCCACCGTAGGAACAACCACGAGTTCAGAGATTTTCACTGCTAACAGTGCGGAGAGGGAACCCTGGAAAATGATATCCCTAATTACTATTGCAGTCATTTCAATAGAGCATCTTTACCGCTGCCACCGCGACCCTCACCAGGACAAGTGGTTTAGAAAATAGACGGATGGATGGATCTTTACCCACACTTAGGGCACACCTTGTCATATGTCCTGCTAAGTGTTCACTACATTTTATGAAACCAAACATGTTTATGTTTTGTAAGCTTAAGTTAACAAAGCTGAATGTAAACGACATCGAATCTCACTGCTTTAATGCAGCCATTGGTGACTCACTACATTTGAGAATCTGGTTTAATGATTCGAGGTGTAAGCCTATGTGTCAGGCAGCAGTGTCAATCATTACACTACACGTACAAACCTTTGTCATCCCACTGCGCAATGAGTGCCCCCACACACGTGTGAGTTATTTGAACATACTCATGGAGGTTATTTGAACATAATTCGCCAATTAAGAGTCATCAATCCTACATCCATACGTACTTCACCACGCTGGTCAATACATACTGGGCTGATGAAGGCAGTAAGAATAGACGTTGGCACGCGGTACAATACAACAATTGATTTTGCTGCCCTGCCCTCTGATGTTCTAGCCCTGCAGCAGCCTATAACACCTGTCACGCATGTTGGTCGCCCATCGAAGCACTACCCAGGCTCAAATCTGCTTAGCTTGAGAGCTGTCGAGATTGGGCAAATTTGCAGATGTATTCCTAGGCGTACACTGCTAAAGAGAGGAAATCCCTGCTTGTTTACAACTCTCTTCTATGACTCCCACCAAAGCGCCCTCCTCTGTACTGAGCACTAAGGATAACAGCTGAGACCATGACCTCTGATCACGTACCGCAGTGCTTAAAAGGCTACGCATGTGGATGTTACCACAAAACAAGCAAACATTTAAATCATTGAGTTTCATCGTGCTATTATTTGTATCAGATTTATGTAAACCCCAAGGCCCCACTTGCAATCACTTGATTCATTGTATCTTCTCAACTGGTTAAACTACTTATTTAAAAAAATGTCCATTCAATTGTTGGTAGATGTTCAGATTACATTGCGTTCACGTCGCGATCCCTGTCAGGTAATACTTGGTATTGCCTGCGAATTCTACCAAACACTTCGAGGCCGAGCTGAAAGACAACGATGTCCAGAGGCTGACCATCGTGCTTCGAAGAATCGCAAAGAAGAAGATTGCATTTCAATATTTTAACTGTTGTACACTAATAATAATACCTTAGTATATATATTTAATGTATTTATTAGGGTGGTCATGTCATCAATATACAAAAGACATTGCACACATTCAAGTATTCTATATATAACAAATAAAATGTTAATACAATGATTCATACTATCAAAAAAGCATTAGCTACGTGGGCAATCTTATTAGCTTCTTGTTTGAAAGGAGATAGTCTGGAAAATAACATCAGCAAAAAAAGTGCACATTTCAATGTTTTATTGCCTGATTATATGTGTATAGTTAGCGCGGTACTTTAAGCTCTTTCACTTAAAATATATAATTTAAGTGACTTACTTTGCTGTCGTCTCTTCGAAACGCGCGGCCGCCTTTGCACATGTATAGCGGCGGGAACTCCATGCTGCAGTCGACAAACAACTCATGGTTTCAACAAGAACTACAAGACATCATCAAATCGCGTGCATTCACTACATAATTAAACAGACAACCAACTCATTCACGGCTGCAACCCACCTCCTCAAGTCGTGCAGGTCCAACTCATCTCCCTTGACAGAATTAAAATTCGGAACGCGATGCTCCATGTTCAACATATTCTGTTCTTTTTTGGCGCAGTCGAACCGCCGCGAGTTGAATTCTGAGGAAAAGCGATTGATCCACTTACTATATTCTCCTGACAAAAACAAACAAAAATTCGCTACTGATCTTACGATTTATGGGAAAAAAACAAGCGTCGTTGGGATTTATTTTGTTGCTATTTGTTTTGCGCGGGAAACCGAAGCGCGCACCCCCTCAGCTCGCCGCTCGCCACTATCTCCTGTGTCGGCTCGCGCGCGCGCTCCGCGGCCACACGAGGTGGGAGGGGTGGGGGTGACCGCCCGCCGCCCCCCCCGCACCACCAGCCCCCCCCTCCACTACCCCCACCCCGCTCCAACCACCACCACGGTCACGCGGGGTGGGGGATGAAGGGGGTGGGGGGCGGGGGATGGGCAGACACCCACCCCCACCCTCCACCCCCCACCCTCCGTCACGTGACCGTCCTCGCCAGCCGCGTGTGCGACCAGACGAGACGCCCGCACACGTGACCGCTCCCCCGTCCTCCGAACGCCCCCCCCACCACCTTCCCGCCCACGACCGCAGCCCCGCCCCTCGCCAGCCCCACATTCCCAGCCCCCCCCCCCTGCTCCCCCCTCCCCGCTACCCCGTTGCCCTCAATCAACACAGCTACCCCCCCCCCGCACCACGGGGGGGGGCTGAGGAGGGCCCTTCCCCCCGCCCCTCAGCTCACTCCCTCCCCTCGGCTCACGTGCCCTGAACGTGCGGGGCCTCGCGTGCGGGCGAGGGCGGGTGCAGATTGTTTAATTATTTAACTACTTATTTAAAGGGACTCTGGATAATGTTGCTTGACGCGAGAGGGTTTTTCACGGCTCGATTCGTGATGGGTCGCTCGTGAAGAGCTGCTCTTTCGGGATAGCCGTGTCACTGAGCGATCTGCGCGGCTATCGCGAAAGAACAGCTGTGAAGAGCAACCATTACACTGGATAATTGTCCCCCCTACCACACACTGCAGACTAAGTATTGCGGGAGGCACGGTCGCGCAGTAAGGACTACCCGCTGCCACACGGCAAGAAATCTTGGGTTAGATTCGCCGCTCGGGTGCTGGCTCTCTCTGGAGTTTGCGTGTTCCCTCCACGTGTCCGCGTGGGTTTTCGTCCGGTACTCCGCTTCCCCCCCCCCATAAGTCAAAGACATGCTGCTGCATAGGTTAATTGGCCTACAGACTTAATTGCCCCCGTCGCCCTGTGATTGGTTGGCGTCCCCATCATGGGTATAGTCCTGCCTTACGCCCACAACATTTACAATGAAGGTACAAAGTTTCGCTGATAGTTGCAATCAGCTTCATCAGGAACAAAGGTTCTGGAGAAGACCACGGGCCTCAGAGTCCCACTATATATAGTTTTACACAAGATGTTGTAGGTTCGCTCTACGACATACCGGTGTGCTGAAGTAGTAAAGAATTGGAACGTTTTGTTCAGGTGACTGTGTCGGGTCGAGGCGGGTTTACGACACTTATTTTTGACGTGACCTAACCCGTCAAAAAGAGATATTATGGATTGAGAGAGAATTCCAAAGTGGAGCAGTGCGTGGGATTAAGCAGAATAATAATTATTGAGACCCGCGGTGTGGTGAGTGGGTGTGTGGCTTCTCAATCGTTTAGCCGAGGCATCATCAAAAACCAGAAGTCTTGTAACTCCTCCAACGTGGGAGGCGAAAAGTTGCAAAGCAGAAACGCTTGATGTTGCTATCCCCAAAGAGCAACTATTCAGAGCAATTCTCATACAAGGAGCCGTGAAGACCTAGATCAAAAACAGCTATACCTTACATGTCTACTCAACCCACCTCAACTCTACATTTCGTGAGTTATCAAAAGCTACGTAACGCTTGTTGAAAATTATCATAAACATGGTCATTATCATGGCAACCATCAATAGCAGAAGTGACCCCATTTGGCGGGACGGGGGAGTTTTTTTTGTATTGAACAGAAAAATCCATGTGAATGTCAAAGATAAAAACGAAATGAGCCACCAAAAAACCCATTGAAACTGCCCTTCTAACGGCACACGTGAGGCTGCCATGAGCAAGCTTGGAACCGGGGTGTCTGCTGCTGCATGTGTTGGCCCCAATCTTGATTACAAAGAGAAGCCAAATCGAGATTCCCGGCACGTGGGGAGTCAGTAGAGCAGAAATAAACTGGCCCCTAAATAAATATCCCACACACTCGTCCAGAAAACTCTCTCTCTCTCTCGAAGGGGCCACGCAAGCCACCCGCAATGTTGCAGTGACCGGCAGCGTCTTTACTGAGGAGGGAAGTTGGCGCAGTGGTAACATTCGTGTGTTCTCTACTACCCCCCCCACCCCGTTCTGCGTGTGTGTGAGTTTACTTTGGGTACTCCGGTTTCCTCCCACAACTAAAAAGCATAAGTTATTTGCCGATAACATTATAGTATATCATCAGAAGTGTCTGGCGGGTTGGCGCCGGCAGATCGCGTGGCTTACTCCCCCTCTCTCTCTCTGGTTTCCTCGCGCCTCTGAGTCATTCTCTAATCGAATTAATACCTTTGACAGTGAATGAAAACTCTGCGCGTTACTAGTTGAACATTTCGTTTTAGTGTGGTGGTTAGCGCGCTGAGTTCGCGTGTGTCATAGTGTAGGGGAGCGGAAGGGGAGCCGAGGTACAAACGCGACTTCTATTCCCGGCTACAGTGATGATCGCTTGACCATTCCTCAGGTTGACTCAGCCTTAAATGAGTATAACTCGTGCGGAGTGTAAACACCAGCACTTGGGAGACAAAGGCGGCCGGGATTGGTGCTGCACCACCTTGATAGGTGTTCACTCGCAATTCGGAACGCGATGCTCAACCTTCAATGTATAGTCCTTTTTTTGGCACAGCCGCATCGCGAGTTGAATTCTGAGGGAAAGTGATTGATCCTGCGTTAGATTCGCCTCAACAAAAATCGATACGTTCTTACACTTATACAAACGTTTTGTGTTTATTTGTTGCTATTTCTTTGCGCGGGAAATCCGAGGCGGGGCACCATGTTACCTGAGCTGTCCGCGCGTCACTGTCTCCTGTGTCAGGTTGCCCTACGGCTAGCTAATCACCCTTAATTGGATGACATGAAACGCTAGACTCCAATGAAAGAATCACTAAAGGCCGCATTGCCCCCAATACTCCAATCGCTCCACTGACTCTCAATCCAATCCCGTATCAATTTAAAGGACGGCTCGCTTCATGATGGGTTTCTCTTCAGAGCCGTTCTTTCGGTATAGCCGTGTCGAGTGGAGGGAGATCGCTCGTTCGACACGGCAATCCCGAAAGAACAGCTCCGAACAGCAACCATCATGAATCGAGCCGAGAGAACGACTCAGAGGCGCGAGGAAACCGCAGAGATGCAGGGGGAAGGCAGCCAGGCGGTTGGCCGGCGCCGACATTTGCCAGACACTCTAATCCCCTCCACACACTTGTCCTACCGCTCTCATCTCACTCTCCTCCCCAGCATGCACCCAAAGCATGGACGTCTTTGTGCCCAGGTCCCCAGGCAAAGTTTCGATCCGTGGGAGGACATTCATTCAATCTCCTCGGCTGCTCACGCCGTGTGAACCTCCCTCCCTTCCCACAGCCGCCCATGTTATTGATTCACCGACCCTGCTAAGGCTCAACATCTTCTGTTGCCCCAGTCTATAAACTGTCGGCCTCTCTCTCTCTGTCTGCATAGCATTGTGTTGGTGGCGGTGTAAACGGTTGGCCGATTTGCCCTCCCCAATGGTGGGGGCGTTGGAGCAGAATGTTACGTCCGAATGCCCTTCCTAGTTGCCAACCCCCTTTAGGCGGAGGGTCTTCTAAATTGATTATGTCTTTAACCTGCCCCCAGACCTGTTCGTCAAGAGAGACCCTAGCAGGAGTGCTGGACTCCAGACCTGTTCACCAAGGGAGACCCTAGCAGGAGTGCTAGACTCCTGACCTGTTCGCCAAGGGAGACCCGAGCAGGAGTGCTAGACTCCAAGTAACATAGCTATGGGGTTAATTGTAAAAAAAACACAAACCCCTCCACTACGATAGGGTTACAATCCCATGCGGTTGGATTAAGGCGCCGTATAAAGCCAAACAGTAATTGCATTGGGATCTAACGGCGCGCTATAGCACGGTGCATCTGTCAGCAAGACTAACATCTCAGCAGGATGTGTGTGTGCGTGTGTGCCTGC
This sequence comes from Geotria australis, assembly GCA_036362915.1. Taxonomy (NCBI): domain Eukaryota; kingdom Metazoa; phylum Chordata; class Hyperoartia; order Petromyzontiformes; family Geotriidae; genus Geotria; species Geotria australis. The sequence continues at coordinate 1,332,207 of JAZEWU010000041.1, forward strand.
TGGCCCAGTGGTTGGTTAGTGCACTGGGCTACGAATCTGGCGACCCGAGTTCGAATCCCACTCACGGCCAACACCAGTGACGATTTTCTGAACCGGTCCTGGGCCTCCCCTAGGTCGACTCTGCCTCAAATGAGTATCTAGTGCGGTGTGTAAACATTGCCACTAGGTAGACAAAGGCGGCCGGGCGTGGTGCTGATCACCCACCCCCTCGTGTGCCGTGTCGACCTTCATAGGTGCCCGCTAACGGCACTTGTCCCTACAGTCTGTTAAGGCTACACGGGGGATCTTTGTCTATCTTTGTCTTTGCTGGCCACTGTTATGTGTTTACGCACTGATCTGACACATACCGCCGATAGAACATGACACGGCGATTCTTTTGGGAGAGCCGTGTCGATGGGTTCATTCTCTCGCCTTCTCGACGTTTCGCTTCCGACGTTGCGGGCATAGCCAGGCGTTCGGAATCGAGGCCAGCTACGGAGAGCAATTCTCATACTGTACGTTGAGCCGTGAAGAACCTACATCAGTACGTGCAATTGTAATCGTTTAAATACACACACTTGTAAATGCACCGCGGATATTAATTACCGCGCGTAATTGATATCAACATTCCGATGTACATCGCGGGTCAATTTATTTCACTATTTTTCACTTGTTTTTATTAACTCAGGGGTGGTTGCATCAACAAAGGAATAGCTCTGAGGCTAAAAGTATTGTACACAGAACTGTGCAAACTCCACGCAGAAAGGCGGCACCCGAGCCGGGAATCGAACGCAGCAGCGACAATCACCGCGCGATGGATGCCGCTCCGTCGGCAAAAAAAAGTACATCTAAAAAAAAACTGGAAAAATAAATGTTTTAGGTGCATCAAATCCAATCGGCAATTACACGCGGCGAACATCACGTGTTGCTCAGCCATTAAATATCAACGTTGGCGACGACAAACATGAAAAACGCGATTGTCAGAAGGTCTCTGCACATGTGATGTGCACAAGGGCTCAGTGTTGCCGAGAGGACTGAAGTCAAGTGACTCTCACCACAGCCCCCACCCCCATAGCTGCCTTTTGCTCTCAGGCTCCTCCGGCTTGTTGTCAAGGTTCGTCACCAACATAGCAGGTCCGGGATGCAGCAGCGTCGGTAACACAGATAGATAGATAGATGTTTATTATTACAGCAGGAAAAATACCCAAGTGAACTTGCAAGCTCTTTACGGGATTCGTGCGACATCACAAACGCGCGAATGAGAGAAATAAACAAACACACAAGACAGGTGGCAAACATGGCGCCGGCAAAACCGCCTGGTTGCCTTCTCTGCCTCTCTGCACCTTTCTCGCGCCTCTTGAGTCGTTCTCCCGTCGAATGAATACCTTTGACATGGGAATAATATTAACAGCATTTTATAGAGCGCCTTTCACTCGAGGGTCACAAAGCGCCGCACAACGACAGATGAAAAAACGAGTAAAAAAAAGCAACAAAAAATATATGCGCGTTATAAATGTTAAATTATTATTATTAACCCCTAGCGTTGACCAAACATTTCTCTGTCACGAGACGGTGGGGATATCGGTGGGAAAGGAATATAATAAAAACAACTCGGCTGCCCTCCTTATTCCACGGCGCACGTGGTGATTCTGGGTAAAACGGGTTCAGTTGTTCCCGGGCGCGCTGGCTTGCCGGTCGCTACGCGCCGCGAATTTCAAGAGCACCTTGCGTAACGCGGCTCGGGGGTCGCCCCGCCATTCAATTCAACTCTATTGTCAATTCTGTCATGTGTACAGGACATATGGAGAGGATCGAAATACCGTTTCTCTCAGATCCCCCATCGACCTGGAGACCGAATACCGCGTGGGAGAGCTAGCGGCCGCTCGAGTTTGCGTCGAAGATGCTGGAAGGGAAACCGTCGAGCCGTGTAGCTCTTTTTAACAGTTGTCCAGCAGGGAGGGGTCAATAGTCGTCAGTGTTAGAGATGGAAGTCACTGTTTTAGAGATGGAGGTCTCAAAAAATGGGAAACTGTTTAATTACAGTTTCCCATTTCTACATAGCAGAAATGGGAAACTGTAATTTAACCATCGCGCTTCGAAGAATCGCAAAGAAGAAGAAGAGATGGGAGCCAGTGTTATTGATGGAAGTCAGTTTATATTTAAACTGCAAGAAACTGTTGAGCTATGTAACTACTTTTAACAGTTGTCCAGCGGGGAGGGGTAAGCAAGTTACAAAATCTCAGGGCACCGGGGACAATTTATTCTGGACAGTTAACTTAGGTGGCAATGTCTTTGGACTGTGGGATGAAACCGGAGTACCCGGCAATAAGCCACCTAGAAAACGGAGAGAATATGCACACTGCACACAGAAAGGCGCCCGATCTGGAAATCGAACCCGGGACTTTCTCGGTGCCCAGGTCAGCAGCCCAAATAGGTGTTGTGAGCTCTTCTCAAAGAGCAAAAAAAACCAATAACACGTTTTGAGAGTTGCTCTGAAGAGCTGCTCTTTCGAGATAGCCATGTCAAGCGTTCCTTTTCTCTCGATAGGGCTATCCTGAGAAAAAACTGCTCTTGAATGAAATTGCCGCGGAAAACTTACATCAAAAGAACACTTTGTTCAAATTATTTTAATCTCACCAAACGTGTCAAGTGGAATTGAACCGGGAGAAAGATTTCAAAAATGTACGAGTACAAAATATATCGAGCAGTTTAATTAGGAAAGCGATAGGTGGTATGTCAATTTTGTCCGCTCATCGTTTCAGCACAGCACGCGAAAAACAATCGGAAATATTTATACAGTGCTCGCTTCGACTCTAAACGCTTGCATAATTTATATCAGCATTCGCAATCAAATAAATGTCGTAAACATTCACGCCTAATCAAGCGCAACAATAATAACATCAGCTTACGCTCGTTAATTTTTTTCTTCTGATAACATCATGATACATAGGGAAGCGGTGTCTGGTGAGTTGGCACCGGCTGCCCGCCTGGCTGCCTCCTCCCCCCCCCACCTCACATCTGTGCGGTTTACTGCAGCGTCTTGGGACCCATAGGTGAAATGCGCTGCTATATACATGCAATACATTATTATGATTATGCTCCAGTCCAAAGGCAAGCTGTCGAGGTTCATTTCCCTCACTTAAATTGCCCCCCCGTTGCCCTGAGATGTTGCAACTTCCTCACCCCTCCCCGCTGGACAGCTGTCAAAAAGAGCTACATAGTGACAGTTGCTTTTCAAAGCTATTCTTTAAGGATAGCCGTGTCACTGAGCGGTCTCCCTCTCTTTTATTTTTTTTTATAATTTTCAGCAATTCGCACGTTTGTTGTGTCGCGGGAGTCCCGTAACGAGCTTGCAAGCTCACTGGGTATTTTTCTGCGGTAATAAGAAGCATCTATCTCTTTCGGGATGTCTCCAACGCGGGAGGCTAAACGTCGCGAACGAGAGAGAGGGGAGCGCTCAGCGACACGGCTATCGCGAAACAACCACCTTCGAAAAGCAGCCATCAGAGCTCCACAGCCCCAACTATTCCTTCCAGCGTCAACACAAACTGACCGAGTTGACATCAAACCACGGCGCGCGGTGACCTCGCGACGTGATCGCCTAGATAGATCGATAGATGTTTATTATTACAGCAGAACAAATACCCAGTGAGCTTGCAAGCTCTTTACGGGACTCCTGCCGAAACACAGAACCAAGTCTCTGCTTTCACTGGCTCCCCCCCTCCTTGCATTACGACGTAAAACGACCCCGCGTGTTACATCAGACAGTCTGCAACCCGTTTCGGTCGCTCGCTCGGTCCATCTTACGTAACCGTCGTGAGTCATGGCAGCCGCCGCTAATTCTCAAAATAACCTGTCCCAATCAATATGACATCAAGCTCGCTGGGTACTTTTTCTGTCGTAATCATAAACATCTATCTATCTATCTATAATTAACCCCAGAGCTATGTCACCTGGAGTCTAGCACCCCTGCCAGGGTCTCCCTTGGTGAACAGGTCTGGGGGGAGGATCCAGACAAATTATAATCCGAAGACCATCCGACTAAAGGAGGTTGGCGCCGGGAAGGGCACCCGGGTCGTAGGTCATATAGCTGTAAAATCATTGCTCCAACACCCCGAGCATTGGGGCGGCAAGCGACCTACCCGGGTCAACCTGGCCAGCCATTTAAACCGGCGACAGGAGTACTCAAAAGATCCATTATACATTCCTCGCACGAAACTCATCAACTCAGTCCACGGCGCCTCGAAAGACGCTGCGCCACAAGGGGGGGACCGTTAAAAAAAAACACCAATCCCGTAACTGCACGTACTTTAATTAAAATGCAAATGTGTCAATTAGCCAGACTAATTGGGGCCAGAGATGTGTGGAGGCGTGCGACGTTATTTGAAAATCCTGACATTCAAAGAAACCGAAGATTACGCGACAGACAGACTTGAAAAAAAAAACACCATCTAAACATTTGAGCGTGACATATTTGTTTTTCTTCTAGAGGAGAGGCTTCTTTTCGCGTAAAAAAAAAAAATGCGTAATCGTGATGGTCAGGAGGCGTCCTTGCTGGATTAGTTCCGGTTGCGTGTAATGTCACGGCGGGGTCTGTTTCGAAACGAGCGGCGCGTGATGTTTACAGCCGCTTTGCTCCACGACTGAGACCTCCGATCGGGTCACACGGCGCGGAGAGAGACGGAGGACGCGTGGTGAGAGTATCGCTCCGCGGCCACGGTTTCTGTGCGGCGGTAACATCCGCGCCTCACAGAAAGAACGGCCTTGCCCGAGATAGACAGCTAGATCCGTCCATCCATTTTCAGAAACTGCCCTCGAATTCGATTCGATTCTTCGAAGCGCGATGGTTATACGACAGTTTCCCGTTGCAACAAGTTCTTCTTTAGTTGCAGGCAGACCTTCAATATTTAGAGATATAATAGTCAGTGCTGGCCTTAAAGGCGGCGGGCATTGGCCTCTCTTCTTGCTCCGGACTGAGGGGCTTCTTGCCATCTGTTGAGCTTATGGACATCGTTGTCTTTCAGCTCCTCGGCTTCGAAGTGTTTGGTAGAATTTGCAGGTAATACCGAGTATTACTTGACAGGGATCGCGACGTGAACGCTTCTACCTTAATCCCATACAGGGTCGCGGTGAGCCGGAGCCTATCCCGGCAGACACAGGGCGCAAGGCAGGGGTATACCGAGGATGGGACGCCAGTCCATCGCAGGACACCTGGAGCGATTTACTCAGTAGGCCAATTAACCTGGCAGCATGTCTTCGGACGGTGGGAGGATACCGGAGTGCCCGGCGAAAACCCACGCGGACACGGGGAGAACATGCAAACTCCACACAGAAAGGCACCCGAGCCGAGATTCGAACCCGGGTCCTTCTTGCTGTGAGGCGGCAACGATACCCACTGCGTCACCGTGCCGCCCCTAGATAGATATGTTTATTATTACAGCTGAAAAATACCCAGTGAGCTTGCAAGCTCTTTACGGGACTCCTGCGACAAAAACAATCATGTGAATTGCTGACAATAATTAAAATATATACAAGATTATAAATCACCAAAATTGCAATCAACCAAACAAAAAAACCACTTACACATAGCATTGCACACAATGCTTTGGCGCCTCCCTGTGTGGCGTTTTTGTGCCCTCCCCCCTGTTCTGCGTGGGTTTCCTCCGGGTTCTCCGGTTTCCTCCCACAACTTAAAAACCCCCACTAATTAATGAATTGGCCGATAACATCATAATATATAGGAAGCAGTGTGTGGCAATATGTTGGCGCCGGCATACCGCCTGGCTGCCTCCTCCGCCTCTCTGTGCTTTCCTCGCGCCTCTGAGTCGTTCTCTCGTCGAATGAAAACCTTCGACATTGAATGAATATGCGCGCGTTATAAACGTACAATTATTTTTAAAAATATTATTGATAGTAACGGTTGGCGCCCTGCGATGGACCGGCTTCCCATGTTGGTTCTAGCCCTGCCTTGCGCTCTGTGTCTGCCGGGATAGGCTCCGGCTCACGGCGACAATGGATGGATGGATGGTAACGGTTGGCGGAACGATACAGAATCGTCAAGCGGAGCGCTCCGGTTCGATTCAGTCTCACGGACCGGCGGGTTTAAACGATCGGGCGAAGTTGGTGATTGCTCCCCATCGATGTTCTTTCGCCGTGGCTGTGTCGAGTCGTTCCTTCTCGATCCTTCGCAACGTTTCGCCTCTCGCGTTGGAGGCATCGCCAGGCGTGTTGTGTTATAATGTCTGCAGTGCGTTGGAAGTGTGTTCCGCATGTGTGTTTATCCGATGTTAAAAAGTAGTCCACCGTTACAAATACTCCATTGTGTTAAGATCAGAAAAACACACGCAACGCACTTTCAATACGCTACAGATATTTTCAACACACGTCGCTCTCTCCCTATGTCCACGCGACGTTTCGCTTCCCACGTTGGATGGATCCTGACGATGCTTCCAACGTGGGAGGCGAAACGTCGCGAGGGAGAAAGGCAGAGCGCTCAGTGACACGGCTATCCCGAAAGAACATCTTTGCACAGCAACCATCAATTTTGGTCGGCTGGGTCAGATTTAATTGCTCAATTTCAATGTCATAAACATCGTTATTATTATTGTTGTTTTCCCAAAAGAAAGTTACGTAATCGCGTACGTGACGATTTTTGTTTTAACCCCACTTGCCAGGGCAAATGGGAGGTTTTTTTATTTCTCCGGGGCGTTTCTGCTTTTGCTATCGCTCTTGGAATTAGAGCGGCCGGTATTTGTCAAATAGAGCGGCACTATGGGCCACTGGCCTCTCACAACAAGACGCACCCAGGTCCGATTCCCAGCCCGTGTGTCGCCTCTCTCTGTGTGGGGTTGGCGTGTTCTCTACCCGTGTCCGCGTTGGTTCCCTTCCAGTGGTATAGCCTCGACTCCAGGCCCTGTAGTAATAATAATAATAATAGCATTTTATAGAGCGCCTTTCACCCGAGGGTCACAAAGCGCTGCACGAGGGCATCGGAGAGAACAGCGTGTCAACAACGACAGGAACAAACAAAAAACAGCTAATAAAAAACAAAGCAACCAAAATTAAATGATTAAGGCTGCGTGAAATACACTGACACGTCGTGAAACTGGCAATATTAAGAGCGACAAAAATCTGCCAGCGTCCCCTAAAAATGGCCGTCACTTCGAGGAATCACCTGCGTAGAGATGCCACCGTGACAGCTCCCACGTGTAAGCTACTGCTCCAGACACACTGCGTGACGTTGCCAGAACGTGTCACTAACCGAGGGGTTTTTTTTTATCAGTCCGAGCCTCTCTCAGAACCACGCTCGATAACGATTGCTCACCGAGGCGGGGAGGGGAAAAAGCGACATTATTATTGTGTTTTTTTTCCCCTCACGCGAAAGGGCAGCAAGCGGCAGCGCCGGCGTGTATCGACCTTGTTCACGGTGGCGATTGTGGTGGCGCTGGCAGTGTGGGGAGCGGTTGCGTCGAGTGCTATTTTGACACCTGGCCGAGGGTTGTGACCACCGCGAATTACCGCCCCTAAGCGGCAGCTTCCAAGTAACTGGCATCGCACGCACACACGCACACGCGAGAGACCACGTGTGTGAGCGCACAACAAAAATACAAAGATCCCCCGTATAGCCTGGACAGACTGTAGGGGCAAGTGCCGCGCACACGCACAAAGACAAAGGTAAAGACCCCCCCCCACCGTATAGCCTCGATGGAGTGGTGGGTCAAGTGACCCGTTAGAGATTCCGCGCCTGTGAAGGCCCGAACGGCACGCGAGCGGGTGTGTGGTCGACTGGTCGGTGCCGCTCCCGGCCGCCTTTGTCTCCATAGTGGCGGTGCTTTCACGAACAGAGCTGCATAGAGACTCATAAAGATAGAGACTCATAGATATATATATAGACACACGTATACATAGAGACTCATAGAGATACACAGCTGAACGGTTCCTTCCGGCTTAAATATAAAAACTGACTGTCTCATCTCGAACACTGTGACTCCTATCGCTAACACTAACTTCCATCTCTGACACTGTGACCCCGCATCTCTAAAACTGTGACTCGTATCTCTAACACTGAATACCATCTCTAAAACCGTGACTCCCATCTCTAACCCCAACCCACCGGCCAACTTCTAGAACGCCCTGCACAGCACAACGCCCTGCCTTCCCGCTCCAATCCGACTTGAAGCTCAGACAAGGCAGGCAGGGCAATGCACAGCACGGTAGCCCTTTTTTTTTACAAACCGAGCGTCAGGCCAGCGGGCACCGTCACACGCACACACACAACACAC
>JAZEWU010000041.1:1355136-1365847 GCA_036362915.1 Geotria australis
CTAGCTGCGGTAAGATTGCCAGTGGGACAGAATTTCAGACGGTGGGAACAGCCAGTAGAGAATGCAGCAGCAGTGCCGGAGCTAGCCCATGGTGGGGTGGGGGGGGGAGCCTTGGGCAAAAACACACTTTGGGCCCCCGGGCAAGTTCTGGTGGAAATAACGAATAATAATGAGCGAATCGGGGGACATTATTTAGCCGCACGAAGCCCTGAGCATTAACTCTGTCTGCTCACGCCGATCACCGGCGCTGGGGAGGGGCACAACTCGACCTTATTCGGTTGTTACAAGGCCTGCCTCTTTCCCAGGCACGGGTCTTGTTGCCGCGGGGGTAATAATGGCTAGCGACTATTGGCACATTGTTTTTGCCAGTACACAAATGGTGCAGTATACACAAGGTTTAACCCTTTTTGGTAATGAGAAACGTGTTAAGATCTCACAACACGAAATGGACACCTTTTTTCAAAGGTTCCAGTTTGCAAGCAGCCACACCACATGCTTGTGGCAAAAACATGCAAACAAATGCTATGATAAATGCATTGTCCTTCAACTGCCTGCCTTTTGGAAGCACTTGGCTAAGCGCTGAGACCAGGCTCAAACGAAAGCTGTCCCTCGTGTTGGGCCAATTAAGTTGAAGGGCAGTGCAATTATCATAGCATCGGCCCAGGACCGGTTCAGAAAATCGTCACTGGTGTTGGCCGCGAGCGGGATTCGAACTCGGGTCGCCAGATTTGTAGTGCAGCGCGCCAACCACTGGGCTACTGCTACACACTCACCACTAACACGTGCCGCAGACTGGCCATTAGTAACACGTGCCACAGACCCTCCAACGCTCAACTCTGACTTTCAATTGGGGTTGCGAAGCCAGCGGGTTACGTAAGGGACGCATTACGATTCGGCTCACGGTGGCTAAGCGGCTCCGCCAGCGGGGCTGGTAACGGTCGTGTTTGTCTCCCCCGCGTCTGGACCCCGCACCGTCTCAGCCTGGCGCTGGTCGGCTGCGTGCGCGTCACTAACCCGCAACTGGGGGTCCGGTGGAAGCACCGAAACGTCGTGAAACTTTTCCCTGTCGAGGAGTTGTTGCAGCTGACGTGTGGGTCGCGACCCATCGGTGGGCTGCGTGCGCCGACCTAGTGGTCCGTTGCAGATCGGACACGAGTGGGCCAACTGGGGCATTGAAGTGGACTTTGATAGCCGGACGACGGCAGTTGTACTATGGGTTTCACCGTCATCACAGCCACTTTAACAGGAGCACCACGGTGTGTTGCTCCGAGCTTTGAGGCGCAAAAGGTTGAAACCCCACACCTGGTCACCCAAACACCGGGTGACGTCACGCAGGTGTACGGAGGGGGGAACGGAAGGTGTGCGGGTCAGGAGGTCGAGTTTGCAAACACAAGATCACTCTTAGAATCGAACCCAGATCTTTTCGATTCCGGATCGACTCCCAATCAGTTACAGCCGAAATTAATGGACCATAAACGTCTACACTGCACGGTGTCGTAATTACACGTGCGGCTCGTTACAATTAACCCACCCCGGGTACATTAAGAGCGATTGTTCTCAGACTCCGGTATCGACTGGTTTGAAGCCCACTACGCTAGAGGTTTTACTTCGGCTGGAAGGAACCGTTGAGCTACATAGATAGCTCTTTTAAACAGTTGTACGGCGGGAAGGGGTAAGAAATTTACAACTTCTCGGGGAACCGGGCGGCAATTTAGTGAGGATAATTAACCTAGGCGGCAGCGTGTATTTGGAGGAAAGCCAAGTACCCGGCGAAAATCCACGCGGACACGGGGAGAACGCGCAAACTCCACACAGAAAGGTACTCGAGCCAGGAAGAAAACCCAGGCCCTCGTTACTGTGAGACGGCAGCGCTACTCACCGCGACACCGTTTCGCATCGTGTTAAGCTTTCCTCCTTGCATAATGTAATGTTGTCCATTCGTCGTGATACCCTTTGATGTTATATATTGTGTGCGTTAGGTAGTTTGTTGTGTCGCAGGAATCCCGCATCCAGAGCTTGCATGCTCGCTGCGTATTTTCCGCCGGAATAACAAATATCTATCCATTCAAGTATCGGTGTCTGCCGGCAACAAATCAGGACACCGAGGGAAACTTAGCCTCTGGTCAGGTACAGGTGGAGGGGTCGCGGCTATCCATCCATTGTCAGAAACCGCTTAATCCTGTAAAGCAGGGGTGGGGAACCTTTAACCTGCCAAGGGCCATTCGGATATTTATAAGATAATTCGCGGGCCATACAAAATTATCAACTTAAAAATTAGCCTGCTATATTTGGTCAAACATTTAATTAACTCACCCCTAATGTTACGGCTGGAACTGCTTCTCTTTGCTGAGGCATGTGATGTTAGCTGATATTGATGGTGTTGCTACTCGCAACTGCTTTTCCAGGTTTGGCAGGGCCAGACCAAATGATTTCGCGGGCCTTATACGGCCCGCGGCCGGACGTTCCCCACCCCTGCTGTAAAGGGTAGCTGTGAGCCCGAGCCTATCCCAAGAAACATAGGGCGCAAGGCATGGTTGTACCCAGGATGGGACGCCAGTCCATCACACGTTGGCGGATAACACAATTTATATACTTCCCCCGTCTTCGCGTGTCGGCAGGGAGAGTTATATTACATAAGGCTTGTTGAGAGCGGCACGTTGTAGCGACCACGTGTCTCCTTAACTCCGCCAATCTGCTGGTGAGAGGGGGTTTTTTTTAACAAAAAAATGCCCCCGTATCCCAGCGTGTCATAAATAATGCATGGTGATGCTGCATGTTTTATGACCGTGTTATTTTACGGCATTTAATTTTTTCTAAAAAAAATAATAATCTTTTACGTAACTTGCTCAGCCAGGGGATGTTATTCTCACATAGTTTGAAGCCGCCGCTTTGTCCGAGTTAATGTTATCCTTGGCACTATTTGCTCCCAAATTAACCTTTTGGTCGCACATACGCGCAGTGGTGTAATTGGAATAAAATTCAGCCTGAGAACGCACCCTTTAGAGCTGCATAGAGACTCATAGAGGTACATAGACTCATGGAGATACGTAGAGACACGTAGAAACTCATAGAGATAGGCGGGTCTAGAGGTCAAGAGGTCATGTCCCAGAAAATGTTGAGTTTATGGGAACGCATTCCCTGCAGCTGTGACTTTCTGAGAGAACCGGATGACCCGGTGGAAACCCACCCAGAACAGGGGGAGAGAACACACAAACTCCACACAGAAAGTGTCGCTCGAGGCGAGAATCGAACCGCCTCGGGTTGGACCTTCTTTCTTGCCAGGCGGCAGATGTGTTACCCACTGCGTCACCCCTGCGTTCCACAAACCGCGTGGTGCACCGCTGAGCCCTTAGTGGAGTGGCGGGAGTGCTAGCCGCTCTGAGAATGCGGTGTTTATGATTTAATGCCCGTGAATTAGCAGATGTAAAGGATCATGAGCGAGTCACCGAGGTTCACAGCTGTCGCACACGGTGACAACACTAGTCTCGACGAACAGCTGTCCTGGTTGTGGTCGTGTAACGCACAGGATGTTCGTGCCGCCGTCAGATCCATCATTAACGACTTACCGTTAAGCAGCGTTTTGAGCCAAATCCATCAAACTACGCACAAAGATACCCCGTACGTCCGTGACAGACTGTTGGGTCAAGTGCTGTTGCCGAGTAGCACCCACGAAGGGTCAGCACGGCACACGTTGGGGGGCTGGGTGACAGGCGCCACGTCCAGCCGCCTTTGTCTCCTAGTGGCAATGTTTTACACACCGCACTAGGTACTCATTTTAGGTCGACATGACCTAGGGGAGGCCCAGGACCGGATTAGATAGCGGCGTGCGAGAATTGAACTCTGTGGGGTTAACCACTGCACAACCGACATGCTGCCGTCTAGGTTCATCAACTTGCTGAGTAAATCGCCCCCGGTGCCCTGTGATGGACTGGCGGTCCAATCATTGACAGCAGTGTCACCAGTGTGGGATGTACAGCATTATGAGATGCAATATTTTTTTTTATGAAATACGGGAATTGAACACGAAGGCTTTCGTGACCAATGTTATCCTTGTGCAGCGCTTTGTGACCCTCGGGTGAAAGGCGCTCTATAAAATGCTATTATTATTATTAAAGTCATTTTGGGCTGGGTCACGTAAAAAAAAGTGTCCTAAACACGCCTCCACCCGACACAGCCAGCAAGGTTTGTCACTTGAACGAAACGTGCCAATTTATTTACTACTTCAGCATAGCGGTATGTTGGAGAGGCGCCTGATGAAGCTATTTGCAACTATCAGCGAAACATCGTAAATTCAATTGTAAATGTTGTGGGTTCGCTCTCCAACACACCAGGTGTGCTGAAATGGCAAGAATTACCACGTGTTGTTCACGTGACAAACCTTGCTAATTGGATGTGTCTGGTGGAGGCGGGTTTACGACACATTCCAACCCAAAAGCCCATTATTATGGACCCATATCCATCCATCAATTTTCTAAACCGCTTGTCCTGGTGAGGGTCGCGGCGGCAGCAGTCCAATGAGGGTGGACCAGACATCCCTTACCTCAGCAACAGATTCCAGCTCTTCCTGAGGGATTCCTAGGTGTTCCCTGGCCAACCGAGAGATATAATCTTTATATAATAACGCATTATTAGTCCGACACGGTGGCATTCCATACGCCCAGACGTTTTCCAGCATCTCATCTCTGCCGTGGTTGTGTCTAGCGCCTCCACTGCTGTGCGCCAAAGCAGATCATTCAAGCATTGCGACTTGAAAACATAAAACCCCTTTAACGTACGGGGGGAACACGATGCCAAGTTTTCAAGGACCCAGTTCAACCCGCCGGTTCATTATAATTCTATAATAACACCTTTTAGTCATTAATTTCGTGTCCTTCACACCACCTCAGTCAGATCATCGATGACCCATTTGCGGGCTCAGGTCCAAACATGGCCACACATCATCAAGCAGCGTGCAGGGTCTTTGATGCTGTAAGCGCCGTTAATACCTTCACGGACAGCCCGTCCGTTGGTTCCTTTTAATCCTTAACCGGCAACCGCTGGAATGTAAAAGCAAGCGCGTGTCAACGGGGGCGCGTCAAAGTTGACCGTAAGAAAAGCAACAAGACAGTGCTGTAGGTTGCTTCTTAAAGCTGCTCTTTCGGGATAGTTGTGTCGGACGCTCCCCTCTGCCCTTCTCGACGTTTCGCCTCCCACGTTGGAGGCATCTTCAGGCGTCCAGAGTTCCGAGTGTGGATGAGGTTGAATGTGTTTGGCGGTTATACGATGCCCTCTAGTGACAAAAGTACCACGTAGTAAAATCCTTTTGAGTCAAAGTAACTGGGGAAGGAGCCCGTGTATTAGGGGTGTCTGGCATGCTGCAATCACGTAACGAAAACTCGTTTTTTCGTACGCATTTATAGTTGCTCTCTAGAGTTGATCTTTCGGGATAGCCGTGTTGAGCATTCCTTATCCCTTCTTCTCGACATTACCCGACATCAGGCTTCTGGGGCCTGATGCCTGCAACGTAGGAAGCGAAACGCCGTGGTGGAGGAACGCTCGGCATCGCCATTCCGAGAGCAGCTCTTAAGAGCAATTTTCATTAAATGAACTTAATGCGGGGGGGCGACTAATCTTCACCATCACTCCCCACCCGCTAGGATGTTATTTCTTTTTACGGAACCTGGTGATCCAACAGAGCAAATACTGCGAACTCCGAATCTACAATTGAGAAAGATCTTTGTATTTCATTTGCATTGGCAGCAAGTTCCAGCCGATGTGTCCAGACTGAGGAAGCACGTGGCCGAATGTGTTCGTCCACGTGATCTCTCCAGAGAACCTCTGATGTCACCGGTGTTGTCCAACACTGGCACACATCTCGCCACTAATCACGTGGGAAAGTTGAATCATTAGCAGCTAGCCAGTAGCTTACATATTTGACAGGCTTACCGTTTTAATTTTGACCACCGTTCATAAACTATAAAGGGATCCCCTTTACATCATGCCTTATGTGAATCTACATTGTTCACTAGGGGTCAAGGTAGAAGCGTTCACGTCGCGATCCCTGTCAGGTAGTACTTGGTATTGCCTGCGAATTCTACCAAACACTTCGAAGCCAAGCTGAAAGACAACGATGTCCAGAAGCTAGCCATCGTGCTTTGAAGAATCGCAAAGAAGAAGACTAGAAAGTAATGTTTGTCACATTCCATGGGATAGCTCGGTTTAACGTCCAGCACCACCTACCGATGGCACGAGACCACGGCAAGTGGAGACACCAGTTTATCAATTCTCGACCGGTCGCCAAGAGCGCCACCTAATAGTCCGTGGAGACGATATCAAGGCAAGCCTAAAGGTGCTCTGTAACTCCCCAAAGCTCTGTAAAGCACGTGGGTCGGTCCCCATCCAGCTATTGCGAGCTGCCTGTTGAAACGGCGTTGGCTGTCCCAGACGTTTGGAGTTATTTTGTCCTGTTTACGAATACAGCGCTTAGTTTTTTATGCGGGCGCGTTCATGGCTTGTTGTCAGGAGCGTATCTACGGAAAATAGCGCCTACGGCAAGCACTGAAATTACGCCCCTGTCCAAACATATGACTTTACCACAGTATCAGCTCAAATTCGTTAATCTTTTAATTAACAAATTATGGCACTACATGACAATTACAACTACACCTTCCTTGCTTTCACTGATGCGCCCACGGCACGTGCCATACGCTAGATACTAATAATAATAATAATTTTACATTTATAACGCGCACATATTTATTTACTGTTTAAGGCACTCACTCGACGAGGAAAGCGCAGAGGCGGAGGAGGCAGCTAGGCGGTTTTGCTTGCACCATATTGCCACACTGCTTCCTATATATTGTGATGTTATCGGCCAAATAATTAATGAGTTTTTTTTTTTAAAGATACACCACTGCCCCTGGTTTACCCGATACGTTAGTGACCCTACGGGATGGACTCCGCACCAAGCGCATAAACACAACCATTCGCACGACAAGCACCGAGACGACGGCGAACAAAATTGTGTCCAGGGGCTTTATTGACGACACTGCACGGACAGACGCGCGCACGGAAGGGTGCTTCTTATGATCGGGGTCGCTCCTTCTTCTCCTTGTAGAGGGCTAGCAGCGACACGTTGGCCACCTTCACCACCTTGAAACGGACGCCGGGGATGTCTCCCACGGCGTGACCCTTTCGGCCGAAGCCGGCCACCAGGACCTCGTCGTTTTCCTGCGTGGGGCAGAGGGGGGAGGGAGAGGGTTAGGGTTAGGGTTAGGAGAGGATCGCAAGTTTTAACATCTCGGTCGCCAATGCGGCGGGCGGGTGCATGCAGGAGAGCTGGAGGCGACTCGTAACAGCCAGATTTAAGGGTTGAAGGTTTTAACCAGAATAAAAAAAAAATAGTTTAATGTAACAGCTTTGACGGAAACATTAAGTAATAAACTCCCTTTTAAGAGTTGTAATTTAAAAACATATATTTAGAAAGGAATCGTTTTAACCTAGCATTTCAGTGACGGTTAATGGTCGCGACAGCTGTACTTAAGCAGTTTAATATCCCTCATGTAGAGATGGCGTAATTGTCAGATACAGCGTGAGCTCGGTCGTCGTCTGGGCCAGGTCACCTCGATGAAGTTGAGGCAGCCATCGTTGGGCACGAAGGCGGTGATTTTCTTTCCGTTCTTGATGAGCTGTACGCGCACACACTTGCGGATGGCAGAGTTCGGCTGCTTGGCCTCAACGCCACTGTCAAGAGAAAGAGATAAAGGAAGCACAACATTATTTTCAATTAACAATTCGTACAAAGTAAACCAAACAACCAATATCAAGGTAGGTGCAATGCTGTATCCACGTGATTTTTGAAACAGGGATTTTGATTATGGTGCCAGTCAGGAACGAAACCCATATGACACAAGTGCAACCACTGCGCACCACCCTAGCCTAACTAGAGACGTTCACTAACAACCTGCAATGGAATTTTTGTCCCAATTCGACTCGTGAATTGCGTACGCGGCATAAAATCAGTGCATAGTGAGCATTCTCTTCTGAACTTCCACCTCCTCTCCTGGCCAACATTCCCCACACTCCCTCCCCGTGCTCCCACACCGACACGGCACCGCCACAAACACACGAAACGCACTCTTAACTCGAAGGCTTTCATGACCAATGTTATCCATAGTGAAGCTCTGTTTGAGTTTAGGTCATGTGCAAACAGTGTGTAAGTGTAGTGCACCCGTCGATATGTTGGAGACAACGAGTGAGCGCACACAGCACTTACCGTGTGTGCTCACTCGTTTTCTCCAACATATCGACGGGTGCACTACACTTACACACTTTGTTCACATGACCTAAACTCATAAACAGAGCTTCACTATGGAAACGCACTCTCTATACATCGGCTCGACCTCACACCCTCCTCCTAGTGCCCTGCTCCAGCACGTACATCTTTTCGAGGACGATCCCCTTGGCGTGCGAGGCTCCACCGAACGGGTTGGCCTTGAGCGCCGTGCCCAGGTGAGCCTTCTTGTAGCTCTTGTCAGACCAGCGCTGCTCGCGGCGCAGGTTCCTCAGCTTCCTGGCAGTACGCAGACCTCGGCACTTACCTGGTGACAACATTTAAACGGAAACATCCTCGCATTAAGCTCAGCGCGGCAGATGGCAGCGGCAAGTCGCGTTTAGCAAGCACCTCAGTGTATCCTCGACATAGCAAGACAATTTATGGGTGGGCTTCCACGGTGCATCCATTTTTAGAATCCTGTTGTTTTCAGAACACCAACTGTGGCTGATTTACAACTTGCAATTTAACTTAAATTGTTTGCGTATAAAAAATATCTAAGAAGCGTTAGAAAGGGGTAAAGCAACTCTGAAGCACTCAAAATCACAAGCCAATTCTCTAACGCACAATGTACTGCTAGAGTACAGTATAATACAGTACTACTGGCACTGCCTAGCATGCTAATTTCAGTGCAGCAGCGGGGAGACCAATATTGTCTGAGCTTTGGCAGCGTGATTAGAAATTTTCACGGATATGTAACCTCGGTTTTGCCACGTACTCAACCTAGCACATGCAGATATTGAGTTTTAAATCATCACATGGGGCCGTTGTAGATTTTCATGCATAATAATAATAATACAATTTGTAACGCGCACAAATTCCCCGCCCAGCCAAAGCGAGACGCAGACACCGAGGCGCGGAGCCAAGCTCAGTACCCAAAGGCCTGAAGATGGAGGTGATGTTTGAGTTGTTTTGTAAAGGTCGAGGTGATTGTGGTTTCACGAAGTTCTACGGGTAGGCTGTTCCAGATTTTTGGTGCGGATATGGAGAAGCGGCGTTCTGAGTTCTTTGTCCTCGAGCGGGGAATGCTAAGCAAGAGTCGGGAGGAACTACGAAGGGTGCACGAACGTGTTTCAGTGATAGGTGAAAGCAGGTTAGCGAGGTAATGATGACCTGTGATTATTGTACGGTGACGCTATCTTGTAGGTGATTGTTTGTTGAATAGGTAACCAGTGTAGAGTACGCAAGGAGTCAATGCCAAGGGAGTGACCGCGAGGAGTGTTGAATACTGCTCTTGCAAGGTTGCGTTGAAGGAGAAGTTTGTCGTTGCAATAGTCAAGTCGAGAGTTGATGATGCAGCAAGCCAAGGTGTGTGTGCTGTGGAGGTGGTTAGAATAGGCCGTATCTGCCATAATGCACGCAGGTGATAGTTGCATACCCTGAGTATGTTATTAATAAGAATGGCTCTCCAGGCGTTTACAACGCCTGATGCCTCCTACGTGGCCGGCGAAGCGGCGCGGAGGAGACACTCGCCATGGCTGTCCCGAAAGAACTATGGAGAACAATTATCAATCCAAATACGAGTTACCAATAATATCCAGCCATACCCAAACCTGGCAAAGGCAATGCTAATACCTTGAATTGACGGCTCCTGAGAGCAATTCTCAATTAAATGTGGCGTCACAAGCCATCTAAAACCACCCTTATTATCCATCCATCGTCAGAAACCGCTTAATCCTGTAAAGCAGCGGTCCCCAACCTTTTTCGCGCCACGGACCGGTTTCATGCAAGACAATATTTTCGCGGACCGGCCTTCAAGGTGTGGGGGGATAAACATGACGAAATAATTAATACGACCGGCACAAAAACAAATATAACCCAATCATCTCGGTATGAAAGCCTATCCCTGCCCACGCCGCTCTAGTGGGTAGAGGCCTAGTGCAGGCTGCAAGCTTAGTACACCCACGGGGAGCCAAGCACAGCTCGTAGCTATTCTCACACCACCCCCAATCTGGGCCACATCTTCATCGATCTGGTAAAGAACACACCAAAACCTTTACCAAGTTTCCGTCGCCGTAACAATTCATTATTTAACACACAAGCGCGTCAAAGCCACGGCGAGGCCTGTGCACACCACGCGCCCGGTTACCACCCTCTCACACACACGCCACGACAGCCGGTTAAATCTGTCCCCGACGGCGCTCAAACTCGCTGGTGAGCTCGCTAAGACCGTTAGCGTCTCGCCGAGGCGACCCGAGCGAGCGGATGCGGCGAGAGAGCTTAGTTCTGGCCGAGTTTCCCCCGCGTCACCGCGCCGACTCTCACCCATGGCGGCGCCTCGTTCTTCACGGAGGTGGAAGAGGGAGATCCCGGCAGCCTTTGCGCCAACCTCAACCCCCCGCGAGGACCCCTCCCAGCCCCCACCGCACACCCCACCCCCGCCCCGCTACATTAGGTGCC
>JAZEWU010000041.1:1376449-1389905 GCA_036362915.1 Geotria australis
TGCTGGGTATCGTGTGGCACCTATGGAATATAAAAGTTCCGCCGGATTCTCAGGCAGCCGTTGAACTGGATTGGGATTTAGACTTACTGCCGCCAACAACTCGAAGTGGTCAGGTTGCAGTCCTTGTTTCCATTAATCCAGCTCAGGAGTCATTGTTGGCCAATCGACACACGTGTGTGCAACGATCAATTAACTGACTTTACACTTGAATGGGAAATACTGGTAGTAGGCTAAATTTGAACCGAGCAGTGAGCTGAATGTGTGTTGCAAACGATTTGACAATTGAGAGGTTTATATCCTTGGGAAACGTGCTACGTCACATCGGCGGCACGTGTTTATTGAGGAGGGCATGGCACGTGGCTTGCCACACCAGGTCAGACGTTTAGTGGTTGGAGGCAGCTGTATCCCTTGTGCCAAGTGTCTCACCAAAAGCAATATAGGGGACGATGGAAACGGTTGTGGTATTTCAAAGTTAAAGTGGCAACTTGGAAAAATTGCCCGCAAAGTATCCGACGTTTAATCTTTTTTAAAGGAAGGCTGCGTTTGGAACACTCACAGCGGATTACAGATGCCTTATCAATATAGAGCCGTTGTTAAGTGTGACGATGAGCAGCGTGGTGAATGTTATTGCCCAAAGCTCTTTTTGTTTAAAAAAA
The DNA here is from genome assembly GCA_036362915.1 of Geotria australis. Lineage (NCBI taxonomy): Eukaryota > Metazoa > Chordata > Hyperoartia > Petromyzontiformes > Geotriidae > Geotria > Geotria australis. Next base: position 1,377,106 of record JAZEWU010000041.1, read on the forward strand.
ATACTTTAACCCCGGTGCGCAGCTTGACTTGGTACGTTGTGTTACGGGGCAAATGTGTTTCAATTGCCACTCGTTTGGATCTAAGTAGTCGGTGTTCTTGTTGTGTCCGCACACGCAAGCGGAGGGACACCCTCGTGGCGTTTGGCGGTATGAGCAGAGTGCAAGACAGGATTACGCTTTAATTATATGTGGCAATGGCTGGCGAACCGACTCGTAGAGATGTGGTGTACCGTGAGAGTTTGCACTGATTACATTAATTTTGCTCGAGCGCTTTTACGCACCGTTGCATAAGGACCAATCACTGTCGGCAATTTAACTGGCAGTTTTTTTGCCCCCAAAAGGCCCAACGCTTCACTTTAAGGATGGAAAAAACGTATCCCACATATATCCCGTGAGGGAAATGATATTTTTGTAAGAACGTGAGTGTAGAATGCGTTTAAGAAATAATTCTGATGTTGAATATAACAATCTTAAATTTACACCCCAAAGTTCACTGTACTGTATTCTTAATGGGAAATATGTTGTATACAGAATTCTTAAACGTCGCGCTCTGAGAATTGCTCTTAAGAGCCGCTCTTTCTGGATATCCATATTGAGCGTTTCGTCACTCTCCTTTGTGACGTTTCGGCTCCAACTTTGGAGGGGTCATCTACACTCTTGAGCACAATTATCATGCATCGAGTAGTGAATACATACATTGCCGTTTATTGGAACTGCAGTTTTGTCGAACTGCAAATTCAACGTCAAGTGTTAGGTGTGGTCAGCTGGTACTTTGAAAAATAACATTGCCCAAGTGACACCACTAGTACTTCGACTAAACAGCAAGTCTTACAAGGCTCATGTGCCAACAGCTTAGGAGCTTTTGTTTACAATGTAATGCCTCTTATACACTGTTGTTTTGGGTAAAATGTGTGCCTTTTTAGCTGTCGGCGATGTACCTGCCAAGGAGCATTTGCACAAATGTTCCTGAGCGTTAGTGTCTCGTTTAAATTTGCCACGTGCCTTTATTTACGATTGTCAATAATTTGATATTTTTTTCTCCAATAGATTTTAAATAAAGGCAAAGTTGCCTCTGACAATTAACGGTGAGTTATCTTATTTTCTTTGCTGGCGAGTAATATGCTTGAGCCGTTTTTGTCCCACTTTTGTTGATGGGCTTGAAATACCTGTTTTTTGGGAAGGTGCCTTAATACAGTAATATAATACAATAATATAAAACAAACAAAAGTGAAAACACCTCATTTGTGATTCATACTGTACCAAAGTCATAGTGGGGGACATTTGAAATTTGCCAAAACTTCAGCCGATCACGAGGCGAGTCAATTGACATTCATAAGCTTATGAACTGTTTCTGTTTATCTGTGACTTCATTCATTATCCCCTCAAAGTAAACCACTGAAAATGGAATATCTAATACTCGTTCATTGGCAAAAATACCTTAGGAGAATTGCTCTTAAGAGTTGCTCTTTCGGGATAGCCGTGTCAAGCGTTCATCCTCTCTGCTTCGCTCACGACGGATTTCCCGAAATGCATTGCATTTCAAGAGTTCTCCTCCTCTGCTGTGTCCCTGCTTCCAGGAAGTTTCTGAAAATTATCAATCGAAGGAGGAACGCTCGACAAGGCTATCCCGAGCTGTTAAGGACCTCATAGATCGAGCCGTGAAAACCCCCTGGAAATGCCTGTACCGCATAGAAGAACCATCTAACAAACGTTTGGAGGCAGAGGGGGTAGAGTTCAGCATCCTGACAGCCTGATGTAAGAAAGCTGTTTGCAGTGGGCTCGGATATGAGACGGCGCAGATGACCACTCGAAATTCCATAGACGAACCATTTAACTAATTCAAGATTTTTCTTCACTTTGTTCATAAACCAAAGTTCCCGGAGGAACTTGCAAAAATTGCCGACACCGACTATATTTCAAGCCAGCGTGGCGGGGTATTGGGAAAAGTTTTCAATTAGCAATAATCGCGCCTCGGATAAACCTCATTGGCTACGATACTGCCACTGCGCAAAGCTGATTCGTACAACCCCGGCGTTCCCTCTTGGGCGACTCAGCCCTCATCTAACGCCATGGGTCAACAAAAGGTGAAAATAAACACATCGGGGCGGATATGCGACGTTATACTGCTGTACACATCGCTGTGAGTAATTGTGTCCCCAGTTGATGATTGCTGCTGTACTCTGTAAATTTAAACTTGTATTTCAAACAGTTCACTGTTTGCCAATCCGAGCCCTAACAGCAGATTATTTAAGCGTAAATATTTGCTGGCTTTCAAATATAATGTTTAGATAATGATCACGTGTGGATTGTTTCTTATGCAGTGATTTTTGTTTGCAAAGGTGATCTTAAAACAAAGCAATATGTTGTACATGTATTTTTATGCCTAGGAATAACCTTTGCAGATATGAATTTTTAATTTTCCATCGCTGTACTACTGATTATTTCACTGTAACATGTCGCTAATGTCCAAGGTTATGTGTGTCCTGTTGTCCGCGTGGCTTACGTAATCCTGCTTACAGAAAATTCGTTGTTTAATGTTGTTATTGTTGAATTGCCTTTTGTTAAATCCAGGATGGGTCGGAATTAATAAAATTACAGGTTCCACGTGACTTTAACACCAATTATTCATTCTTGATCGTTGTGGGCTTCATTTGCGTTCGCAATTAAATAACCTAATTTCAACACACCGGTGCCCCGTTGTAAAGGTACCACGTATGTTGGTGGATTAATAGCAACAGTGATAGCAAACGTTTGAAAATTATGCCTTCAACGTAGGAGGTGAAACAGATTAGAGTCGCAATTCTCAACCGGTGGGTTGTGACCCATCAGTGGGCTGCGAGCGCCACCTAGTGGTCTATGGAGACCAGGGCAAAGTGGGCCTTGAGTTTCAAAATGTTGAGAACCTCTGGATTGGAAGCAACATATTGGAATCTAGAGCTGACATGTGCGACTAGTTTGTTGAGTGGAATTGAATAAATTTGTTCGCGTTATGAATTGTATTTGCTATTATTAAATGCATATGGGCGGCAGGGTGGCACACTGGTACCATCCGCGCCTCACAGAAAGAATGGTCTTGCCCGAGGTGGTTCGATTCCCGCCTTGGGCGCCTTTCTGTGTGGCGTTTGTGTGTTCTCCTCCTGTTCTGCGTGGGATTCCTCCCACAACTTAAAAAAAAACCACTCTTTAATTAGTTGGCCGATAACATCATAATATATAGGAAGCAGTGTGTGGCAATATGGCGCCGGCAGACCGCCTGGCTGCCTCCTCCACCTCTCTGTACTTTCCGCGCGCCTCTGAGTCCTCTTGTCGAATGAATATCTTCGACATTGAATGAATAAGTTATGATTATTGTTATAGCACGCGGGGCTGTAATGTAATAGGTACTGTGGATATCTTGGTCATCAAACGGCGCGTTAAAAGAGGTTTCTAAATAATTACACGTTCTTTTTTTAATTAGAAAACAAAGTTCCCGGAGGAACTTGCAAAAATTGCCGACACCGACTATATTGCAAGCCAGCGTGGCGGGGTATTGGGAAAAGTTTTCAATTAGCAATAATCGCGCCTCGGATAAACCTCATTGGCTACGATACTGCCACTGCGCAAAGCTGATTCGATCAACCCCGATCTCTCCCTTTTGAGCGACGCCGTCCTACCTTGAACGCCATTGGTTCAGTGAAAATAAACTAATCTATTTAAAACTCAGTTGGACTCCCTTAAATACCAGACTTATGATTGTATTGTATATTCTTTCCTATTCTGAAGCAAACTATATCTAATTAACCTACTATTTAGACGCGGAAGTATGCTTAAAATGTGCGTACCACTTCTCGCGGGTGGTGCTGGGACAATGATTTCCGAAGGGGCGTAGTTTTAAAGGGTCCGGGTATAAATTCACCACGAATGTGTTGATTGTTTTTTTCTTAACTCATTGTATAAGTGGTCGACTGTTCGTCCAGGCTCTACTTAAACCCAATGTATTGTAGAGTGAGCCATATACAGATACAAGTTTATCTTAGCACACCAGCAGTGTTCAGCTGCAACAGCGACCTTGCCCACGCCACAGCTACCGGAGGGAACTTACTGGAAGATAAGGGAATTGTTGTTGGGTAGTTTAGCCACCTCAGTGACGTCTTGGAGACGTGGGACTACCCGTAATTCAACGCCACTCACGGTTTTCACGGCTGAATCTTCTTCTTTGCGATTCTTCGAAACACGATGGTCAGCCTCTGGACATCGTTGTCTTTCAGCTCGGCCTCGAAGTGTTTGGTAGAATTCGCAGGCAAGTTTTACCTGACATGGATCGCGACGTGAACGCTTCTACCTTGACCCCCACCCGGCTGAATGAATACAGGGGTGAAGTATTTCAAATGGACCAGGACTGTACCGCATGCTTCCGTCATTTCCTTTACCGCCAAGCTATACCGGATGCATGTCAAGTAGCGACATAATCTACGCAACACCTCACTCTGTACTTTGTTTACAAACAAAGCTCCCGAAAGAGCTTGCAAAAATTGCCGACACTGACTATATTTCAAGTCAGCGTGGCGGGGTATTGGGAAAAGTTTTCAATTAGCAATAATCGCGCCTCGGATAAACCTCATTGGCTACGATACTGCCACTGCGCAAAGCTGATTTGTTCAACTGCCACCGTTCCCACTTAAATGACACACCTCTCACTTAACGCTATGGGGTTAGTCAAATGCTAAAATGAGAACGTTTTAAAGAAGCACAATTTTAACCACGTACTTAGCACTAAACTATTATAGTGCGTATATTTCTGCTCCGTATTTAAAATGATACTTGTTTATTGCTATGATTCTGTAGAAAAAAAATCTATAGATATGCGAGGCATTTGTCGCTTCCGGGAACCGTGTATTCGCTCCGCCACCTAGCGGTTTGAATTAAGTAAACAAAGATCCCCGTGTAGCCTTAATAGACTGTAGGGGCAAGTGCCGTTAGCGAGCACCTATTAAGGTCGACACGGCACACGAAGGGGTGGGTGACCAGCACCACGCCCGGCCGCCTTTGTCTCCCTAGTGGTGATGTTTACACACCGCACTAGGTACTCATTTGAGGCTGAGTCGACCTAGGGGAGGCCCAGGACCGGTTCAGAAAATCGTCACTGCTGTCGGCCGTGAGCGGGATTCGAACTCGGGTCGCCGAATTCGTAGCCCATTGCGCTAACCACTGGGTTACCGCTCCCATATAAGCACACACACACACCTACAATCAGCACTAACCACTTTGTCCATCTTTTCATCTATATCTGCGCTATATTAGTTCTATTTGCACTATATGTGTTATAATTATAGTTTCTGTGCCTTGTTATTGTCACCCACCGACCCCCAGCTAAGCTCAACTTGCAAATATAATAAATCATCGTCTTTTTTAATTCTAGTATTTTGAATCGCTTGTTGTTGTGTTCCACTCCATGTATATGCCAAACACTGGGGTCTGAGTGAAACGGCATTTCGATCCTCTCTATATGTCCTGTACATATATGGCAGAATTGACAATAAAACTAAATTGAATTGAATTAATTGACTCGCCATGTGATTGGCTGGGTGGAGCCGACCTTTCCGACGTGACCGTCACCGGCCTCGTGATTGGCTGAAGGGGTCCTCCGTGGGGGTTGTCACGGTAACGCGAAGAGCCGCTGTTCGTACAGTCGTGAAAGGAATGATTTAACAAGAGGAATAATGGATTAAGTCCGTCTTCCTACGGGTAAATCACACACCGCGGCTTGCTTTATTCTCCTAACGTGTTGTCTTATACTCCACCCTGGGATATTTACGCGTCTGCGGTGCTCAATTTTCTATATTGTTTTCAAAATATCCGTAGGCCTTGCCTAGGTGTTAGGCCTGTATCGATTCGCGCGCGCACTCGAACATCGATTCATCAGTCGCTAATTAAGCGTCACGTTTCGATGCAATTATAGCTGAATCGTCGTTTTTGTTAAGCTTGGTGAATGTAGCGGCCTCTAGTGGCTGCACGCCTCACGTGAACTCGCTGCGTTACGTGGATGGCAATCCGTCTTCGCTCGCGATTGCGTTAAGTGCGATTCGTTTCGTGAATCGATTATATATGGCTTTTTAAAATACTATTGTGAACGTGGCGGCCGCTCGTTTCTGCTGGGGAGAGGTGAATTACTTTACAAGCTACACAACCCATGGAAAAAGCATCGTTTCTTACACATGCGCTTCGATTCACGTGTCGTATAGGCGGTAGGCAGTAATATTTGCGACAAGTCACTCCCTTGTTTGTTGCATGGCAGGAATCCCGCTTCCAGAGCTTGTAAGCTCCACTGTATTTTCTGCTGTAATAAATACACATGCGGGCGGCACGGTGGTGTAGTGGGTAGCGCTGCCGCTTCACAGCAAGAAGGCCCCGAGTTCGAATCCCCTGCTCGGGGGCCTTTCTTTGTGGAGTTTGCATGTTCTCCCCGTGTCCGCGTGGGTTTTCGCTGGGCACTCCGGTTTCCTCCCACCGTCCAAATACATGCTGCCAGGTTAATTGGCCTACTGAGTAAATTGCCCCAGGTTCCCTGCCATGGACTGGCTTCCCACCCATGGTATAGCCCTGCCTTGCGCCCTGTGTCTGCCGGGATAGCCTCCGGCTCACCGCGACCCTGTACAGGATTAAGCGGTTTCTGACAATGAGATGTGATAAATACACATTCATCTATCATCTACTCTTGTTAATTTCCCAGCTATAGTTTCTACCGTCCTACAGGGCCGGGTAATCCGTGACTCTTGGCCTTGTACAACGAGCCTCTGTTATAATTATTGTGCTTGCTGGCTGGCGTAAGTTATCAGTGGGTTGGTTAACTGGTGCTGTGAGCAACCAAGATGATTGTTTTACTGCTTTTGTGAAGTGACGATTTCTCTGCTGCTACCATCGTGCTTCGAAGAATCGCAAAGAAGAAGAAGTGATCAGAAGCCTGACTCTGCGGTTGTAGTTGTGCAGCACATTTGCGGTTAGAACTAGGGGAGGCCCAGGATCGGTTCAGAAAATCGTCACTGGTGTTGGGCCGTGAGCGGGATTCAAACTCGGGTTTGTAGCCCAGCGCGCTAACCACTGAGCTACCAGTCGCCCCATTCAGAATTGAAATGTCTGCCTAGTTGTGATTGCTAATCTTGATTCGTGTTCTAAAGGTTCCAATCTTTGCACGATTCCCTCTCAAAGTTGAATATGGTACCTTTGATATGCTTTCGTTGTTTTCACTATCGCAATGCACAACCTGAATCTTACCTGGTTACTTGAGAAATGTCTGCAATGCTGTGTATTTTGTATTATTTTCTTTGAAAAATACGTGCAATGCTATGTATTCATGGTTTTTTTTGGTTGATTTAAATTTGGTTATATATGAATCTTGTATACATTTTAAGTATTGTCAGCAATTCGCATGTTTGTTGTGTCGCAGGAGCCCCGTAAAGAGCTTGCAAGCTCACTGGGTGTTTTTCAGCTCTAATAATAAACATCTACTACTACTAGAGCCGAAGTCGCTGAGACACCGTTCTGATCAACCGAGCATGACCGCTATCGCCAGGAGCGAACCGCTGCGAGCGCCCCACACCTACAACGGACTTTTCAAAGGTGACTCTCTCCTAATGTCTCGAGATTAACCTACACAGAGCCCTAGCTGGGTGCAGTGTGGTATTGTTACAGCCTGGGGTGGAATTGGAATAATAATCACTCTGGGAACGCGCCCGGGTCCGCGTCTCGGTTAGAGCTACACAGATACTCACAGAAATACATAGAGACGTATAAAGGTACATAGAGACTCATAGGGATGCATAAAGACTCACAGAGACTCGCAGAGCCACATGGGGTCTAGTGGTCCTCCCCCAGTAAATGTTGCGTTTGTGAGAACGTATTTGCTGCATTTATGTGGCTTTTAAGATGTAAAATAACCATCCACATTTAAGACCGTGAAAGCCTAAAACGTTTCCTGTGGGATTTTCACTGGGAGCGGCGTTCCCGTACGTTACAGTGTAATTCTACCCCTGGTTACAGTGCAATTTCTTAATAGAATGTACAATACATTTTAATGTTGTTTTTCAGTATTTGTTATTGAAATAGCTTGAATTCTGTAGTCATTTCTGTCTGTATTGATGTTGGTATTCACGGCTCGATGTACTGTATGACAATGTCTCTTAAGATCATCTTTCCGGTTAGCTTGGGCGAGCGAAGGAGAGAAGAAGAACGCTCGCCACGGCTATCCCAACAGAGAAGCTCTTAAGAGCAATTCTCATTATTGCCGTCTCACCCACTGTGCCCGTGTACGCAAGAGCTAATCCTTTTGTACCGATCCTTAGTTTTAAAGTGCAACTCACTTTACTACACAATCTTATACGTTTGATCGTCTTGCCTCTCGTCCCACCCTTGTTTAGTGGAGGTGTGCATTCAGGAGCCATGCTATGTCAAGTATCTGGATGAAAATGAAGTGGCCCAGCGTATTCTTGCACTTTGCTTCAACCTTGACATCCTCATCCGCACTGAGGTCTGCTACGTTTACATTTTGTACTTTGTGAACGCTCTACATGGCTATCTCGAAAGAGCAGCTCTTAATGGCAATTCTCATACAATTTTCGTAAATTAATTGTGATCTGGCTTACCTGTGCCCATGAATAACGCAGTAATGTGTTGATGTCATCAATAGTTGCAACAACAGCAAGCCTCGTTGGAAACCAGTCCCACAGAGTCGGATGCTTTTCATAAGGAGGGTGAGTGTTAAATATTAAGTCCTCATATTGGTGGCCTTAAATGATTCACGCAGCTCGAAATTCGATTAATCCTCAGGGTTTTGAGTCATTACTTCATTCAATGTTTAATGTTTGTTTCTTAAAATGTGTACTGTCTTAGTTTTGTTATTTCTGATCTTTGTGGTCCATTTTCCAGTCTCATGATTTCTGTCTGGTTAAAAGTAACACTAACATAAAATGTGAATACAATCTGATTAATCTATTTTTACACATGTGATTTGATGCATAAACGGTAACATAAGCTTTAGAATCTATTAAATGTTGAATCGGTCCATGTTCAATTTAAAGTGAATTCTACGTAGTTGTGCAGTGCCTTTTTACTGTCATTAGGTATATTAAGTTGAAACGTGTTTTATATTTTATCTAGCAGCGGATGTTTTAGAACAAATAACAAGGATACTTCAGCACCTCCCCCCACCTGTTCCTGAGCTAGAGGTAATATTTTATTGTTGTCATGGAAATTATTATGGTGTTAAGTAATATGACATCAGTTTAGTTACAATTCCACGAGATGGAACTGTTTGCATTGCCATTTCCTGGGTTGACAATGTACTCTTTTAGTCAAATAAGCGCCATTGATTTGAATTGAAGTTGTTTGTATAATTAATAGGGTGAAGAAAAATGCGTGGTTTTATTGCCAGTATAGTTTGTACGATATTTTGTGGTAGAGATCAGGGGAGGTTTAACTCAGAAATTGAGATTCGCGTTGCCTTCTTGCACCCGTCTAATGTCTCGTTCCCGTTCAAAACGTTATTTTTGTTCATAGAAGGTACAAATAAAATCAAAACTGTCTATTGATTTATGGCAGCCTAAGGCCTAGCACGACTAAGCTGTGGTGTGTTGTGGCATCTGTGCCTTCGCGTAACACAACTACTGTTCACCATATTGCCAACATTCATCAATTTGTTTCGTTTGCATTGCAGTGTTATTTGTCCTTGCGCTGAATGCGTTGTGTTTGAGAGCGTGACATGTTGACACTTTCAGGACTACCTGGACAGCCGTGGTCTCTCGCTGTTCTTCCCCCGAGTGGAGGTCTACATCATCCACGGGCGGCCTGTCGACATGCTGGAGCAGCCTCCGCTTGACGGTGCATTGCTGCGGCAATTCAATCCTGATGCGACAATACGTTTATCATTCATTCATTCATTGTCAGAAACCGCTTAATCCCGTACAGGGTTGCGGTGAGCAGGAGCTAATCCCGGCAGACACAGGGCGCAAGGCAGGGATATAACCAGGATCGGATGGAAGTCAATCACAGGGCACCGGGGGCAATTTAGTCAGCAGGCCAATTAGCCTATGCAGCAGCATGTCTTTGGACTGTCTGGGCCTGGCGAAAACCCACGTGGACACGGGGAAAACATGCAAATTCCACACGGAAAGGCACTCGAGCTGGGATTCAAACCCGGGGCTTTCTTGTTGTGAGGAGGCAGCGCTACTCACCGCATAGTGCTGCGATGGGCTTTTTGTGCACAATCATTGGTGACTGGGCTGAGACCTTTTGAGTCACCATACTTGAGAATCGTGTGTATTCATGGGTGGTTGCTTAGATTCTAACCCAAAATGCCAGTTGTGCTGCCTCAATGCTCTGACCCCCTGAGCCACTGAAACAATGCAAATAAATTGTTATTAGTATAAATTGTAGTGCCTCTTCGCGTGTTTTGTTTATGACACCACAACATCTCTACGCACACACCAGTTACTGTATGTATGTGGAACTCATGTTGTTATGTCAAAAATTGTTTTTCAGATTACTTCGAAAATGTGTGCCGACTAAATCAGATACTGGTTCTTAGCCAGCAGTTGCAAGGCGATGTATATCAACTCAACAGGCATAAATATATCGCACATCGCATCGCTGTGCTCTACGTAAGTATCAAAACGAACTTCCTATACTTTACTGAGTTTTGTGTTCGTGAAATTTGAAATGGTATTGTTTTTAGAAGATGTAGGTTTTCATGGCTCCATATATGAGAATTGCTCTCAAGAGATGCTCTTTCGAGATAGCCGTGTCGACGACAACAGCGAGTTCAACAGATTTGATAATTGAATTTCGGTGACTTTGCGTTTAAGAAATAAGAACTATGAACACCTTTACCCGTAGTTTTATAGATAATAAAAAAAAAACTGCCAATTTGTAATAAAAAAAATAGAAACGATAAAAAGTTAAACCTATGTATAATACTCCACGTAATTTTAAGATGAGTTTCTGGTGGAAAAAGTGCGTTTTATGATTGAGATTTTACGGTATATGTCAACATGTACATACGAGACATTAAGTCATTGACTAAAACCAGTTATGCTCACAATACATGCTTAGGATTGTGTGCAATATAATTACTTCTGTTTGTTCAAATAACAATTGATTATTTCTCTTGGTCTGTGGTGTATGTGATCGTTTCACATGCCCGACAGCCACTAGAGTTTTTGCATGCACTGGAATAGCAAACAGTAATTCTTGAATAAATTGTCGTCTTTAAATGGGACAATTCATCAAATCATGGAGGAAACGGGATGAATGTTTACATGCCCATTATCCAATGCATTCTTGTGGCGATTCAGATCAGCAGTGAACTACATTTCAAATATTATTATTATTCAGGTCAGGCATTTTCCACCAACTTCACGCACGTGTGCCGCTACTGATATATTCCACTGTAATGGGCGTATAAATAATTGTACGAGAAACAATAATTCACGGGTGAAACAATGATGCTGAAATTATATTCCCTCAGTAGGCCACGTGGCTGATGGATTATATAAGACGTATCTTTGTTTTCCATGTAGAGGCAATAATACGTGGAGACATTATTTAGCTTATTTCATTTGTTATCCAATATTTCCAGTTGGTTATATTTTTTTCGATTCGCTTAATTACTTTTTTTAAAAAAATTTACTCGCTGGCCCATAGTCGCATCTGTGGAATGAAATGTTTTCTGCCCGCGAAATCAAACAAGATACGCGATAATAACAAAGTCACTTTCGTGCTTTCAGCGAGCAATGCACCAGATGGGAGACGTTGCCCTCCTGGCGGCGTACAGGAGAGAAGTTGAAGCCCGCTTTCCCAGGATTAAAGCCTGTCTCAGTGTGGAGGAGCGAGGGGAAGGTCCTCCGCCAACACTGCCAGACCACCATGCCAAATGGTACGTTGCACTGAAGGTCAACAATTCAGCGTCTCTGCCCAGTGGGCTGTGCTTGGTAATAATAATAATATTATTTTATATAGCGCCTTTCACCCGAGGGTCACAAAGCGCTGTACAAGGGCCGCGGAGAGGACGGCATGTCAACAACGAAAGAAAAAAACAACCAATAAAAACCAAAGTAATAAAAATAAATGATTAAGGCTGCTTCGAATATACTGAAAGGTCGTGAAACTGGCAATCTTAAGAGCGGCAAAAATCTGCCAGCGTCCCCTAAGATAGTCGTCACTTCCTTGAAGACTTCCCGGGAGAGCCTCCCAGGGGGGCATCCTTAACCGATGCCCGAACCACCTCTACCGGCTTGCTCTCAATACGAGGGAGCAGCGACTCTACTCTGAGGCTCAGTTTCTCTCAAAGTGCAACCTGCCATGTTCCTGTTTGTGTGCAGGCTGTTGCAGCTCACCAGTGGGCTCGTGAAGAGCGTCCTGTCGCTGCCCTACGAGCTTTCTGAGGGCCTCTCTCCAGCAATGGCTCTGCTGTCGCACACCTCCTGACGGCTTAATTAACACTGTTGCTGTGACTGGTGCAGTTGGGGGCTGACTGCTGTCCTTATGCCAGGTAAGACGTCCATGGCTGTGAATGCACTGCCCCCTCTGATGGACATTCACAGTGCAGCGGACAGAAACTCGTGATGGGGTTTGATGAAAAAAAAAATCACAATTTATTTGGAAAATTGTAAAGACGTCAAAAATTATTGCCACGATATCAGTCATTTCACTTCAGACCGAAGTATTGGTCAGTATCATTACCGGCCGCTTAATCCTGTACGGAGTTGCGAGGGGAGCGGAGCCTATCCCGGCAGACACAGGGTGCCCAGGCAGCAGTATACTCAGGATGG
>JAZEWU010000041.1:1390110-1404551 GCA_036362915.1 Geotria australis
GCACCCCTCATCAAACGGGTGGGAGAAGCGCTCTCGGCGCGGGCAACCCTCACGGCACCGAACGCTCACGAAACACGGTGGGCTTTCCTACGAGGACAAACGATATAAAAATACCAGGCAAAACAGCCGTGTGTGCTTCTCGCCTTACCGTTTGGGAACCACTGCCCTAGTATATGATCACCATGTCCGCGTTGCGTAGGTGGCCACTGGAGGGCAGTGTGGTGTTACATTGTTGCTGTTTTCACATGTCATGTGGCCATCGGTTTTCAAGTGGTGAATGCATGCTGTGGGTGCCGGTGGTTTCACCCCACACGTGAGAAAAGATTCATTTGAGACAATGCGTTGCTGAGTTGCAAGCTCCATGCACTCTGACAGGCTTAAATAAACCCTCTATTCTGTTTTTGAGGGATGTGTGTAAGAGACCTACCATACCATACCATTTTCCGAAACCGCTTAATCGCGGTGAGCCGGAGCCTATCCCGGAGACAAAGGGCGCAAGGCACTGGGTATACCCAGGATGGGACGCCAGGCCATCACAGGGCACTAAGACTATACTATCACAGGCACCACAACCACAGTTACAACCACAGAAAGGCACCCCGAGCCGAGATTCGAACCCGGGACCTTCTTGCTGTGAGGCGGAAGCGCTACCCACTACGCCACCGTGCCGCCCTGAGGTCCTACATGCATGGCTTAATCTTGGAGACAAGCATATGCTACTGGCAGGATCAACCAGGTAGCTGGCGGCTTTCGCGAAGCTCTCGGAAGACATTCTTGGCAAATGCTTTTGCTTTCGTTCGTCTTGCGCCGATCCAAGAATTTCACCTCTAACGGCACAATACGAATACAGGACTCATTCAATACAGGACTCTTTCGGTTCTATTTTGTTAGTTTTCGGAACAGAGGCCATGATTAAGAGGGACTGCATGCAGACATGCATGGCTTAATGTTTGAGACAAGCTGTTCATGGGAAATTATCTTTTAGTGCAATATTGAGAAAATTATATTCACTGACACGTGTTAGCACCGATGTGGCTTGATGTCTTATGCTGGTTTATTCCATCAAGCTGGTACTTTGCTTACGAGGCTGTTCTGCAGCTCTATCTTCCGTGGGCCACGGTAACATTAGCGAGTGCTGGCGGGCCACATAACATCACGCGTCATGTACAGATGAAGCTCATTGCAACTATGAGCGAAACGTCATACCTTCATTGTGAATGTTGTGAGTTCGCTATACTATGACATCACATGGTGTCGTGATGGCCTAACATCCGTATATGTGACTTCTAATCTGCGTCCTATCGCCAGGTCTCGGCCCACTCTTGTTCATCTCACTTTCACGTCATCTGTATCTCTTGTCCGCAGCTCCTCAAGTCTCTTATCTCTCGGTTGTCTCTGTCATCTAGCTAATCTGTATCTTGTGTAACATGGCTTAGCGGTAGCACGTTTATCAGAGATCCGCAGACTATTACCGCATGTGTAATAAGCACAATAATATTGTACTCTACTCTGCTTCATAGTGGATGTTAGAGATCCCCACGACGTCATTCGCAAAGAGCAGGCCGGTGTCGGTCGCAAAATTTGCTCTCCTCATTCGCGTGGTTTCACCTTGCATGTCGGCGGCATCACCAGATGTCGCGAAGTAAACAGGAGCAACGGTCGACACGGCTGTCACGAAAGAGCATCTCTTGAGAGCAATTCTCATATGCTAAGCCGTGAAAACCTACGTCAGTCATTTACTCGCAGAATACCGACTTGGGATTGTACGTAGCAATCATCGCCCGCTTCTGGAAAACCGTCCCAGGTTACTCTTACATATGAGACTATCCCGGCCACTTGAGTCCTCCCTTGGGAAACGAAATCAACTTGAAATGTAACTATATCTTGGTGGGCCACGTCCCTCGATGGCCTATAGCTCACCGGCTACTCCGTCTGGCCCACTAGCTGAAGAATCATACCTAACAACATTTTTCACACATGTGCCGTATTATCATAATGTATTAAACTGCACTTGTAATTTAGCTAACTGTGTATTATAATGTCCGTGTACTGCTGAACGTCGGTGACGTCAATGTTGTAAACAATTAATGTGTATATGATTTGATATTTAATTCGTACTTTCCTTTTAATAAAATGTGTGTATTTTTAATGCTGGTATATTTAATGTAATAATCATAGTTGAATTTAATTTTTAACACTTTCCAACTTGGGTTGATGGCGTGAATGTGTTTGCTCTCTTCGTCTGTGTTAGGGGAACACGATAACACTCTTACAGTTCCAGTATCAACTACATTTAGTATAAAGTTGTGTTGCTGTTAAGATCGTATCTTATTCGAACTGGTAATTTCATCATAGGCTCGCCCAAAACGTTCAGACACAGCCCAGAGTAAAAATGACAAATTGTCTATACAAATATGAAAATGCGTCGCGTCCCGACAGATGCCTGTCATTACACGTCAATTTTACGTACCCACCTCACCGCTCACAAATCTCAGCACGCAGCAAAGTTGGCAATACCCCCTGTCAGCACTCACTCATCGCATTGCACCCTCTCTGGGCTCACCAATCTGGCCACACTTTTCAATCTCGCCGCTCGTTGCCTGGCGCGCGGTAATCCCGTCACGCTCTCGTCACCAACCTCAAATAGAATCTCGCTCACCCGCTCGCCACTCCTCAACCGAATTGCTCACTCTTACGGGCAGCAGGGCGGCCTGTGTTCTCCCCCTGTTTTGCACGGGTTTCCTCCGGGCTCTCCGCTTTCCTCCCACAACTTAAAAACACCAGTTAATTAATTGGCCGATAACATAATATATGGAACGCAGTGTCTGGAAAATGTTGGCGCCTGCTAACCGCCTGGTTGTTTCCCCCCTTTCTCGTCTCTCTGTGGTTTCCTTGCGCCTCTGAGTCGTTTCTTTCTTCGAATGAATATCTTCGACATTGAATGAATATGTGCGCATTAGAAATGTAAACTATTATTTGTTTGGAACCCCTCCCCAGACCTGTTCACCAAGGGAGACCCTAGCAGGAGTGCTAGACTCCAGGTGACACAGCTCTGGTGTTGAATAGAACACACAAACCCATCCACCACGACAAGGCAACTATCCACGCAGAGTCCGCTGTTCCGTGATGTGAACCAATTACATACAACACACGCGCGTAGGAAAAAACGCCGATTCCAATACGCAAATTGCGGTGATGCACTTGTAATGTGCTAGAAAAATATTGCTGGATCGATGCTTCGTTACGCTTGAAGTATTAACGTAATGAAGTGCGGTGCAAAACTAGATTTTTTTTTCTCTGCAAGAAATAACATAGAGACCGTAGTGTCTTCTTTAAGCGTGGGCTGGCATTTTGACAAGACCGGGCAACTATATTTATCAAAGTCATATTCCATTTATCGAGTGCACATTGAGACGGCAAAGAATAACTTTCCGGACATCGCGGCGTTAAATCGAATATGACAACCCGTAAGCGCGTTTAGCAGTCCATTACACTTTTATTATTGTCATTGTATTACACATATTTATTCACGACGCGTACTTTTAATATCAACGAGCGGTCGGTGTGAAATCTTTCCACTAACAGCCAAAAGCTCGGTCTCGGATCTCAGCGCCTGGAAGCTTTAATGATAATATTTGCAGTGGCACTGAGCAAACGTCTGTGCAAGCAGAACACCTCTTGGTTATTTGCTGACTTAAGTTTTGGCCAGACGCTGAATGAACCCTCCTTTAAATTAAATGCTCGTAGTAATATGTGCCGCACGTATACTGAAGGTAATAATGGGATGCTTGATCACAAGACTTATTATTTTTCCTGCTCCACTGTTTGATGATCGATTTTCTGCCCTAAACATGAGCCTATTTTCATCATCGTATTAGGGGGTTTTCCCTCTGAGCAAGTCACCTGGACTGTGCCTGGTCTCGCCTGACCTCGGAAATTAAGCAGGCTTGAGCTTGGCTAGTGCTTGGAAGGGTGACCAGCGTGCATAACAGGTGTTATAGGCTGTTATGTGGTGGATGGAAGAGGGCTGTAGCAACATACACTTGCAATGTGCATCTACGTTCACACGTCTATACCACCCACATTTACCAACCCTTACTGAGCAGCATGGGGAAGTATGGTCAAACCAACCCCCTTGATCGACAAGGTGTGCAGATGCCTTCGTAAAGCAGTGGAGGTGTTAAAGAGCCGAACATTGTTTAAACCTTCATAAACAGTTTGCTCTCCAGCCACTTTAAACATTCCCTCGTGCACAATATTTCCCTGCTTTTACACAGTCTCTGTGATTTATACTTCTCCGTGAAATCCCCGCTATCGACGTAGTTCTTTACATAAAGGGACGTTGAATAGTTCTGTGAGCTATGTTTGGCTGATTTTTGGTAACGTAGTTCGGCGAATGGGGTAATGGCCCTGGGCACTCGTGTGCAATGTTTTGCCTCCTTTACCGCGGTATTGTCGCGTGATCGATGGTGACAACCGTATGAATCGTTGTAACGTTTACAAATGGGTGGAAATTGCACTGACGTGTTACGCGCAATCATTGCTGAGTGGTCGCATGCTGTGCTGCTTCATGCAGAGGTTTGGCAGTAAGAGCCCAGTGGCCACCCTGGTAAATACTATCTATTAACGTGTCGATATTAACCAGGCCATTTTGGTTAATTTTGACTGTTGGCGGTAAACACGCGCCGTCCGCTTCACAGGTGGACGTTAAAGGCCCCGTGACGTTTGAAAGTCTATACCGTGTATGCCGGCTTCATGGCAGGGTGGCGCAATGGTAACATCTGCGCCTCATAGAAAGAAGGTCTTGCCGGAGGCGGTTCTATTCCCGCCTCGGGCACCTTTCTGTGTGGAGTTTGCATGTTCTACTTGGGTTTCCTCCTACGGTTTCCTCCCACAACTTAAAAAAAACACTCGCACAATTGTGTATACCCACAGAGTAATAGCATCTGTGGAGCATCTCTATCTCGTGAATAGCCTTGCAACGCTCGGAATGGCACGAATTCCAAATGTACTAATAGCGTTGAAAGGTCTATTTTGTTTTTATTGAAACGGCACCGTAACGTTTGTTATCTGCTCTCGGTCACGCTGCACATTCCGGCGCCTGGCAATGAAATTCCTTTCGAAAACGTTATTTCAATTGCAGATGTTATTGCGTCCGTCGTTTGCAAACGGTCCGTGCCGTCGCCCGCTATAGAAATCTCCCAACAGCGGAGCCATTCAAGGAGCACATTGAGACGTGCTAAAGAGGCAAATTGCATTTCACGCAGAACGTCGGCCGTTGACATTCCCGGCACAAAATGAACCAATTTACTCCGGCGGTGATAATCATCGATGGCTTCTCTTGGTCGAGACTGTCAGTGTGTGTTCGCATCACTCCGTACAGGATATTATGGGCCCTGACGGGATAATTGCATCTTCGCTGAGCAGCCGTGCCGGTTCTCTACCCAGCCGTGAGTGGCACCGGCTGAGAGAGAGAGAAAAAAAAAATACGCGTTATGGTAATTTAATAAGAAAGTAGTTACTCGAAGCCAGAATCTGTTGTGGCAACAGTGAGATGTATGGAGAATCGCTCTCCGTGGCTGTTCCTTCGGGATAGCCGTGTCGAGTGTTTCCTTCTCTCGTATTCGTGACGAAATAACAGCCATGGACTTTGTACTGATGTAGGTTTTCATGGCTCTATTCATGATGGTTGCTCTTCAAAGCTGTTCTTTCGGGATAGCCGTGTCGAACGCTCTCCCTCGCTCCCTCGCTTGATGACGCGTCCAACGTGGGAGGCAAAATGTCGCGAGTGAGAGCGCTCAGTGACACGGCTATCCCGAAAGAACAGCTTTGAAGAGCAACCATCAGCTGTGGACTTTGTCCATCCATCCAGCCATTACCAGAAACCACTTCATCCTGTACAGGGTCGCGGTGAGCCGGAGCCTATCCCGGCAGTCACAGGGCGCAAGGCAGGGCTATACCCAGGATTTATTGAATCGTTTGTGAAGATGATCTTCCGCCATATAAATGTGGAACGTTCTCTGGCGGTCCAGTGCTGCCAACAGAGATCGGCGCTGCCTCTCGCCGCTCACGTCAGCAAGGCAGGCTCTTTGACTTATTCCAATGGCTGTTTAAAACAAAAACAAACGCGAATTAAGGAATACTTTAAACAATACTTAGAGGAAGTGACAAGCCTGCAGATGTTTGGTTAATGCACAGCAAGGCAGGGCTCGGCGGCTGAGGGGGTAGCTCACTTCATCCAAAAACAACTCTGCAGTGAATCCAGTCAACGTCTCCAAACTCCGCGCAGATTTGTGTGGGGGGAGTGCGCTTCCGTCGGACACATCAACAGTCATCTTCCGCGATATTAAATCAGAGATATTAAATCATAGATATTAAATGTAGTCAGTCATTCATTGTCAGAAACTGCTTAATCATATACAGGGTTTTGGTGAGCCGGAGACTATCCCGACAGACACAGGGCGCAAGGCAGTGCTATAACCAGGATGGTCCGGATGAGGGTCAGCGTTAGTTGCCGGTACACACGAATGAGAATTACCGTCAAGGGCTGCTCTTTCGAAATAGCCGCGTTGGCTCCGATGGCGGGAGGCGAAACGTCGTGGAGGAGAGAGGAGGAACGCTCGACGCGGCTATCCCAAAAGAGCGGCGCCTGCGAGCTATTCCCATCACACTACGAGCCGCGAAACCGACACACAAACAAATGGCACAACAACCACCAAGATGCGTGACAGGGAATACGACTCCTACGACTGCAAACCGCGGAAATTTCCACACCATACGCTCGACAGACACATCGAATTCCAACCCCACGGCAGACATCAGATATCAAGAATAAGCCATTTGGGACCCTGTGGTTTCTTTGAGGCGCTCGTCTCTGGGCACCACGTGTGTGTGTGTTACTTGGAAGCTTTCGGCAACAGGCCTCAGATTAAAGTGGGAAATCGGCGACCCCGGAATCGGGATCCACCGCCGCGTCGCTCGCACGTGGTCGAAAGATTTTCACCGTGTGCTCTAAGGATTATAAACTCATTACGTCCATAATCACGGCTTAGGCACGTGGAGGTCTGGGGGCGGAGGAGACGGGAGAGGGGGCGAACATTTAACGGTTAGGAGAGAAGAAGAAATTTGATGGTCCGATTAAGGGCAGACATTTCAGAAATTGAAAACACCGCGACGGAGGTTTCCCGAGACCCGTGTTACTCGTTAGAGACCGCCGCGCGTGCGTAGATGAGTGGCGAGCAGGCTCTTGCTCCGTGTCCCGTAAATTTCTGCCTTCCGAAGAGTACAAGAATCTCATCGGTGCTCGGCAGAATGGAAAGTCGCACTCCTCGGTAGCGTCGATTATTCTCAAGTGGAGGAAAATGAGACGTGACTCGCTAGGAAAATAAAAGTGAATTCTACGCTACTATAAAACGTAATTGCTAGCACATTGGCGCTTCGTGACTGTTGTCAGAATTTGACTCGCGATGCAGAGGTGGGTTGGCTCAGTCTGCTGGTGCCGCGTTTCGAACAATGAGCACCTTTCTTGTGTCCTCTGCCCGTCCAGCGGTGCAAATGTGTGGGACTCGGGCCGATCGGCGGATCGCCTGCGGTGGGGTGACGGGACGGTACTCCCACCTCTTACGAGACGTCTGGCCTGGATGGAGGAGTAGGCCAAGTACCGTCCAGACCAGCGGCGGGCAATCTTTATCGCGGACGGGCCACGTAGGTCGTCGCGAGCCGCAGATCTGTTTTTGTAAAATGCGACGATCGGGTTTTTGTTTTAAGGGCGGAAGAATATTGTCTGTGGGGGTTGGCACGGTGGCGTAGCTGTGAGTAGCACTGCCGCCTCACAGCAAGAAGGAGCCGGGTTCGAATCCCGGCTCGGGCGCCTTTCTGTGTGGAGTTTGCATGTTCTCCCCCGTGTCCGCGTGGGTTTTCGCTAGGCACTCCGGTTTCCTCCCACACTCGAAGGACATGCTGCTGCATAGGTGAATTGGCCTGCCGACTAAATTGGCCCCGGTGCCCTGTGACGGACTTGCGTACCATCCTGGGTATAGCCTTGCCTTGTGCCATGTGTCTGCCTGGATATGGTCTGGCTCACCACGACAATGGCTGGATGGAGAATATTGTCCGGTGTGGCAGACGCTGGGTTCCGGAGAGAATTCACGCACAGGTGGGTTTGGGCCCGCGAGCCCGGATTCTTCCATCCCCCGGTCTAGACCGAGCGACTGTCTTTGAGCCTCATCTAATGGGGGCTCTTGTGCCAGCAGTGGGTACGCGAGAGAGAGATTACAGGGCTGTTCGCTCGTATAGTGTGAAACTGTAGTAGGTGACAGGGTCATGATGAGCCACCCTGGTCCTCCCCAGCCACGTGAGGAGACGTGCTCTGTTACCGCCTCGCAGCATTAACAGATGGTCGTGACATTTGATCCCCGAAACCTTTGTAATCTGCCAGCCCCGGTGACAGGACGGGTGACCTTTAGAGGCTTCAGACAAAAAGTACCGTGGCCGCAGTCTCGAGTCACACAGGTCCATTGCACGAGCTCATCCCCTCTCTCTCTCTTAATAAAATACCCAGATGCCAACGTTCGCTCGACGGCCACTTAAAACGGACACGAACTGAACACGTGGAAATTGCGTTTTCGTCCGCTTGACCTCCGGCATTGCAGGAGGTCACGTCGGAACGGACGGCTAATGGCAGCGGCAATACGTTACAAATTTCGCGGTCGTTAGTCAGGCTCATCCCGGTTCGTCTGAGCCACGAGAGTGGGGTTCGCACGGATGAGCCCCCGAGGATAGAGGAAATAGCGACCGGTTCATGGAAATGCGGCCGACAGAGTTGCCCCCATTCTGCGAGGGACGGTTCAAACGGAGCAAAAAATATAACACACGTTTAAGGTCGTGCGGCAAAGTGGGTTTGTAAACTTGCCCGTTTAAATAATTGTAATAATTTAGATTTGAAAACGCCTATTTTCAAATTGAAATCAAGTCGCCTTACACCGCTAAAAGGCACTGTTTAGCGCACCTTTGCAGCATAACAATACTACTGTACAATTTATAGCGCGCACAAAATTCCACGCCTGGTCAGGGGCGAGTCGCGGACAGAGAGGCGCGAAGCCGAGCTCAGAATAATAATACAACGTGTAGAATTAAGAACAACCCGCAGCGTGCCATCACCACTTGGCTTGTTTCCACCGCGTGCACACAAGTGCCGGAGCTAGGTTTGCCACATCTTTCGATCACGGGGAGGGGACCGTCGGGCTTCGATCCCGACAACACGGCCATCTTAGGGGACACTGGCAGATTTTTGCCGCTATTAAGATTGCCTGTTTCACGACCGTTCAATGTATTCGAAGCAGCCTTAATAATTTATTTTTTGTTGCTTTGGTTTTCTTAGTTTTATTTTTTACATACCGTTCTCTCCGTTGCCTTTGTGCAGCGCTTTGTGACCCTCGGGTGAAAAGCGTTCTATAAATTGCTATTATTATTACAACCCGGCAACACGGCGAGACGGCGTGTGTGAACACGCGATCAACACACGTGTCTCCCAGCCCACGTTTTGCCTGCATATTGGTTCGAAGCTACGCACATCTGCCAGAGGTCTCGTGTGAAGTCAGCGGAAGGACCCCTCCCGCCCCTCGACCGCCCTCTACCGCGGTTGTCGACCAAACCCCTTGCGGGCGTGCGGCGCGGCAGGCAATCGTCGGAGCTCCTGGTGCTAAATCATCGAAGGTTCTTCCGCGGCGAGGTTGGCCCCAGCGGTTGCCTTGCTCGTGCCGCTGCTAGATTGATGGATCCCGTGACACCGAAGAGAGGAGAATAGCTAAATCTGGGCTACCGCGGTAAAAATAACAACGTACGCTGCCGGTAGCGACTGACTCTGTCCGCCAACTAGGTTATGATGTCAACACTGGCATCATGGAAGATTATTTGAGGCACGAGGAATTGCACAGAGAGTAGGGCGAGGGAAGGCCGTCACGCAGTAAGCCGGCGCCAACATTTGCCCGACACTGCACACAAAAAATGCACCCCGAGGTTGGAATTGAACCGCCTCGGGCAGGATGTTTTTCCCGTGAGGCGCGGATGTTACCACTGCACAGACACTCTGCCGCCCACATGAAGCCAAACGCTCATTCGTTCCGTCGGTCAAACGTGCGGTGCGGTGCGGAACCATCCTGAAGAAACAAAAAAAATACCCGTGAGATTAATTCGGTGACTTTTTCCCGGATAGATAATTCAGGATCAAGGATAACCGGTCATCATCCTACGCCATAAGCGATATGTTCGCCTCGATCTTTGAAGTTCCTCGGCAAACGCTTGGTAGTGAGGAGTGGGAAAGACTGCGCGTGACCCGGGTCAAGGTTTGGAGCGCTTTCATTCAAAGGAACGCAAGGACCTTATGTTGAATTACAGCGGCTATAAAGGGAGCCGGAGGAGGAGGGAGGTCACCACAAAGACAAAGATGCCTTCAAAGAAGCCTTCACAGACTGTAGGGTCAAGTGCTATTAACGATGAAGGCCAGCACGGCACACGGCAGGGTGGGTGGCCAGCGCCACAACCGACCACCATTGTTTCCCTAGTGATGTTGATTACACCCCGCACCAGGTACTAATTTGAGGTTGAGTGGAACTAGGGGGAGGCCCGTGAGCGGGAATCGAACTCGGGTCTCGCCGGGCGCAGCTCGCTAACGACCGAGCCACCGCTCCCCCGCGCACAGACACCACCCCACAACAACCGCCATTCGCCACTAAGTGGCGGTGACGTCACCACGTCGCCTGTGCCAGGCCAGATGCACCTTGATGCCACGTGAAGTGTCGAACGCTCGTTGACAGGAGGTCACAGGACAGACCCAGGTGTCACGGGCTGCCTGACCGAGATGACTGCCAGATGGACCACCTGAGCTCCTTACCGTGCCAACTTGCTGTGCTTTGGTCGCTCGGCGCCCAGTGACGATGTTTACACGCGCGCACACAGGCGTGCACGCGTGTGCCCGTGCGTACGTGAAAACGCAAACACCGCGCGTGCGTGCCGGCCCGCGTTTCCCCTGCCCTGGGGCTGCCCGCCGGCTCACGTGGAAGCAATAGCCGCGCGGCTGGCGTCGTGCGCGCGAATGCGACCCCCGGTGTTCCACCGCGCCGACCGGCTTGCGGCACGTCGTTTAATTGAGGTGGATGCGACTGGGCAGAGGGGCCGAATGTCTGCACGATTTGCCTCGAATCCCACGTGTATAATTAGCTTGAGCCGCGCCGCCGCCGCCCGGGGTGAGCGGTTATTAACAATCGCTAGAGAGCGGCGATGGAGCGGCCGGGGAAAGGAAAGAGGGGGAAAAAAAAAAGTACCAAACAAACCCTCGGTCTCGGCGATTTCCCAGCCTGATTGTGTGAGCGATTACGATATATTTTTTTTGCTTAATTTCGCAAACCGAGGCATTTGCATTAGTGCAAAATAAATTAATAACGCGACATAGGTTGATTGATTTGAGAGAAACTGCGAAGCTGTTTTTCTTCCTCCCCTTAAATTAGCATTTCACACAAATTTGGCCGCGCACGAAAGAGATTTTTTTCGTAAAAAAAAAACCATAAAGAAATTGCTATTTCGTTTTTTTTAATTGTGGGCTCTAAATGAAACAGTGGGTAATGCTTCATTCTACACAATGGGTCTCACTGAGCGCCAAGAGGGTTTCCCTCCATCAGCAGCGGCAATGAATACAAGTTAATTCATTCAAAGCCGCCGGTCAAGCGGGCCAGGTAATATATCCAGAAAAACCTCACCAAGTCTCAAAGCGTTTCGTCAGGAGGGTCATACCAGCGGTATTCGGTCAATGCCTTACTTGTTACACATGTGTGCATGTGGGAGCACAAACCAGTGCCTGAATAATAATAACAATTTAATAATAATTAACATTTGCTAAAGCGCCTTTCACCCAACGGTTCTCTCTCACACACACACACAGGGATAACAGTTGCGTAGCCATCGTGCCTGCAGGTGGCGGGGGTGAAAGTAAGCCGGTACGGTGCGGTATGCCATACCGGTAAGAAAATAGCCGAGGCGTTCCGTAAGGTACAGGTGGGAACGAGGAGGGGTAGCGATACGACTGTAGCGATAGGAAATTTAAGCAACATTCACCCCTGTCAGGTAGATAGATAGATAGATGTTTATTATTACCCAGTGAGTGAGCTTGCAAGCTCTTTACGCGACTCCTGCAATGGCACCGGGACCCACTGGCGTCAGAGTCCCAGCCGTCGGGCGACAAGACAGGCGGGCGGGTGACTTTAACACATGGGGCCTTATTTGAATCTATGAACCCGTGCCTTCCGTGTTAGGTCACAGTGGCGATACCGCTCCTAAAGCCGCATCAGTCACCAACCGAGTCGCTGTACTGCCTTCCACATCCACTCCCTTCGTTTCGCGGGCACTGACGGTCGGCCGATTAGCTGGCAAATCGCGTTGGCGACGGCTGGCTCAGTCAACGTCTGCTCGTAGCACACGGCGCTCCTCTCTTTTTCACGGCTGGCGAGCCAAAACAGGGGACGACGCAAACTCGTTGCTCCGTGCTTTGAACCTGGGTCGTGTAGTTTACATGCTCTTGCCACAACATCTGGTAACCCGGGAGCATTTGTTTAGCGCGCCCGGCTATGCTGATGAGATCCAGAAGGTGGAAAGCAGTCCAGAGTTTGCTTAAACAAACGATGCTGGATAGTATAAAGGCAATAGGCCGATGGACTGAAACATATTTCTACTGATGTAGGTTTTCACGGCTCGATGCGTGATAGTTGTGTTTCAGAGCTGTTCTTTCGGGATAGCGGTGTCGAGCGAGAGAGAGGGAGCGTTCGACGTGGTTATTCTGAAAGAAACTTTTGGAAAGCAACTATGAATTATATTTCTTTGGGGAGACGCAGAATTGACTTCTGTTTATATTTGTATTTACCCATACAGAAGAGGCTTGGGCGGCACAGTGGAGCAGTGAGTAGCGCTGACCGCCTCACAGCGAGAAGTTCCCCAGTTCGATCCCGGCTCAGGTGCCGCCTTTCTGTGTGGAGTTTGCGTGTTCACACCCCGTGTCCGCGTGGGTTTTTTTGCCGGGTACTCCGGTTTGCTCCCACAGTCCAAAGAAACGCTGCTATTACTGCCGCGGTTAATTGGCTTGCTGACTAAACTGCCCCCGGGTGTCTTACAATGTACTGGCGTCCAGTCATGGCTATAGCCTTGCCTTGTGCCCTGTGTCTACCAAGATAGGCTCTGGCCCCACCCGGCCCTCTAGACTCTAGAGGATTAAGCGGGGACTAAGCATGGTTGTTTTGATGGATGTCAGGATTTAACTAAACGTAAAGTATGCTGGCAAACAGGTGTTTGGGAGAATATTAAATCGCTCGCTCTTTTTAAAGATAAAGGGCTATCAGCTATAGCATTCAATGAAGGATAGGTTCAATAATTTGAAGCGTAACTTTCCAATATTTTTTATATGTTGATCTGATGAAAATGTTCCTATTTATGTTATCAAGTTGTTTTATATACTATTGCAACTTGCTTACCCCTCCCCGACAGACAATTGTTACACAGAGCTGCATAGCTCAACGGTTCCTTCCAGCTTAAATACAGACTCACCGAGTGATATCGAAGCAAAACTATTTTAGTTCCGTCTCCACACATAAATAAAGCATGTTTAATCCGCTGGCTTTCCAGAACAATATTGTCCTAACAGCATTTGTTTAAGCAAGCGATACTCTGAACCACTCTCAACCTTCTGGGTCTCATCAGCAGAGTCAGTCGTGTTAAATAAATGCTGCCGGGTTACCAGATGTTATTGGCAAGAGCACTCCATCTAAACTGTGGGACCCTGTCCAACGCAAACAGAGATATCGTACACAAATTATTTCTGTGTTGCTATGGAGAAATATGGGTAAACGCCCGTAGAGTATAAGCAGATACCCACACTTTACCCCACCGTGCAGGGTAATGGTGAGTCCTGTCCTGTATTCCAGCCACCATTTGTGCATGGGCCACAGCAGACATTGCATGCAACTGAGAATCGCTCTCAAGAAACTTTCTTTCGGGATAGCCATGTTCTGCGTGGGTTTCATCTCGGTTCTACGCTTTTCTCCCACAACTAAAAAACACCCGCAAATTAATTGGCCAATACCACCATTATATACAGGGTTGCAGTGTCTGGTGGGTTGGCGCCGACTGACCACGTGGCTGCCTCCCCCACCTCTCTGCGGTTTCCTGCAGCACTTTGGAACGTCTGAATGAAAGATGCTACAATCAAAATATAACGAATTACTATGATTACTTCGGGTGGCACCGACAAGAACGTGATCAGGTGTGGGGCTCCTCAACTCCACGACCGGGTATTGAGCCCGGGGTTTCGGTGCAGTACAAATTCCACACCGAGTGGTGATAGATAGATGTTTATTATTACAGCAGAAAAATACCCAGTGAGCTTGCAAGCTATTCAATTC
>JAZEWU010000041.1:1404581-1428877 GCA_036362915.1 Geotria australis
TTGGAGCTTGGCTTGGCTTGGGTTGACGCGGCCTGGCCCTGGCTTGACTTGGCTTGGCATGGCCCGGCTTGGTTCCACATCAGCTTGGCCCGAACTGACCTGGCTTGGCCCGCAAGGCCGCGGGTGTGGTAGGCCGCCGGAGCAGGTCCAGGCCCCGAAGCCCGCACGGAAGGCCCATGCCTGGATTGGCTTGACCTTGACTTGTCTTGGCTTGGTTTGGAGCTTGGCCTGTGTTGACTTGGCCCTGCCCGGGTTGACCTGGCTTGGGTTGGCTTGGCTTTGGCTGACCCGGCTTGGCTTTGGCTAGATCTGGCCTGGCATGGCTCTGCCTGGCTCCACACCAGCTCGGCTCGGCTTGGCTTGCAAGGCCGCTGGTGTTGTGGGCCGCTGGAGTAGGCCCAGGCCCCGACGCTCGTCTGTCTGAGGAGCACCGAGTTAGCGTCCGCCAGCTGGCTTGGTTTGACTTGACTTGGCTTGTCTTGACTTGGATTGGCATGGCTTGGTATGGCTTGGTATGGCTTGGCTTGCGAGGCCGCGGGTGTGGCAGGCCCGAAGGTGCATATTGATGAAGACGTAGACGTAGTAAAAAAAAACGAACATGAAAAACATGAAAACACCGTACTTTGGTCTGAGAGTGGCTGCAGCATAGGGAACGCATAACCATTGTAGCCCCGGGGGAGGGGCTACTCTCCACGGGAGTCCTGCGACACTCGGTGCTCGTTGGCGACCGCGAGTGCCGATGCCTGGCGTCACGGTGCCAGCGCGGATGGGCATGCGGTGGGCACACGGCTCCCTCGAGAACACGGGGCAGCAGGGGCAAAGGTCTAAGGGCAAAGGGCACAGAGCAATGGCCACAGGTCAAGGAATGGAGCAGAGCCAGGGTAGTCTGCGTTTTGTGGAATTTTTTTTTTTTAAAGATGTTAAACGTTCATATTTAGTTTAATTATTTTTCTCATGAAACACCGCCGCGCGCTTAAAATTAGTGTCTAGAATAAATCATAAGTGTAGATTTCACAAATCGCTGAAGCAATTCGACATTTTATCTGTTACAGTCTAGTCAATCAAATGTTACTAAAGTAAACATACTCATTTAAGGGGTAAGGATCAACTAAGAAGCTATTGGTTTCTGCTGATAATAAGATGCTTTGGAAAGTCGAATAAAGTTATAACAAATCTGGACAGACACGCACACACACGACCTACTGGATCTATAACATCTGTAAATGATGAGAAATCCCATCGCAACAGAAAAACTAGCGCAGGGGCAACAAACCAAAGGTCAATCGGTCAAATTTCCCTAAATATTATTTGACGGTGACCGACGTTAATAATAATAATAATATCGATTTATATAGCGCCTTTCACCCGAGGGTCACAAAGCACAACACGGTTCTTCAGATACCGTTGATGGTTTTGGTTTTTACAGAAAGGACCAAGCCTGAGTGCTTCTAAAGCTTATTTCTGTGTGTCCTTTGAAACCTACTCGATGGAAACACGCACCCCCTTCACGACGTTTATGCCTTAATATGCAGGCAGGGGGTGCCAGCGGAAATGTGCGTTATTACGACAGAGAATTTGATAATCAGTTCGATTCAAATTCTTCCACCTGAACAGAAACACATGCGACGAAAGAACTGTAACCATTTGTTTAAAAAAAAAAACAGGAAGTCCCAACGGGCCATGTGAAAATGTTAACTCCCTTCAGGGACCTTACAGATTGCTTTGATACACATATAGGATTTAATTTAATTTCATCAGCGGTGTTTTAAGTAGAACGTCCTGGAGGAGGAACGATTCTCTCTCCATCGTAACAGAAACAAAGCACTTCACAAGAAAGAAAACACCGCGCAAAGGCCCTCCACCATTGCCCGCACCAAACATCGTTGAGCTTTTCGGAATTGCAACTATGCTTCCGCTTCAAAGAAGACGGAGAAACAAAAAAAAAATCCCTCCGTTAGAAAAATATAATTCATGGGTCAAGCAATCAATCATCATTATCAACCATCAATCACTTATTCAGTTCAAATACTGTTCAGGGATTCCCAGTGTTCGGTGTGGGCGCGACCGGCCGAGGTACGTGTTTGCGAAGCTGACTTCGCTCTGAGCGGAGCCTCCGATATCGCGTTACATTTGCCCCGCGAGTTAACCGCGTGTCAAGCCGCAGGCTAGAGATAACTTGTCACGCGCACTGACACGTGCGTTCCGACGCCGGAGAGCAGCACCGCTCCTTCTCTGTCTCGGTAACCGCGGGAGACGGAGGAGGGGTTCCCGCAGCGACGCATCGCCGTGACGATTCGAATTCGATTCGATTCTTCGAAGCGTGATGCCTATATGACAGTTTCCCATTGCAAGAAGTTCTTCTTTAGTTGCATACAGCCCTTAAACATTTAGAGATATAACAGTCAGTGCTGGCCTTAAAGGCGGCGGGCATTGGCCTCTCTTCTTGCTCCGGACTGAGGGGCTTCTGGCATCTGTTGAGCTTCTGGACGTCGTTGTCTTTCAGCTCCTCGGCTTCGAAGTGTTTGGTAGAATTTTCAGGTAATACCGAGTATTACTTGACAGGGATCGCGACGTGAACGCTTCTACGATGCGAGAGCGATATGAGATCGACGATGGCACAGTGGGTATCGCTGCCTCCTCCGCCTCTCTGCACTTTCCTCGCGCCTCTGAGTCGTTCTTTAGTCGAATGAATACCTTCGACGTTGAATGAATATGCGCGCATTATAAATGTAAAATTATTATAATTATTATAAATAAGCACGGCCGTGGCTTGTCAGTCATCTTGTGAGAAACACGGTAGCGTGCGCCCGTCTCGGATCACTCAGCACGCGCGAGGCTCTGCTCCAAGTGCGGAGCGACGTTGGATTCCCGCAGATGTTGTCCTGCAAAATTACAACGACGGTCAGTAACGTCGCTACCGCACAACTGCCGCTCGCTGAGGCGGCGGAGGAGGAGGAGGGAGGGGAGAGGCAACGTGCCGGGGTCGGGGTGGTCCTGGGGAATTTGAAACTCGGCACCGAAGGCTCCCGCTGTGACTGTCCGGCACGAGAAAGCATCTGCGGCTTTTGTGGAGTGGGTTCCCGGGAACTTTTAAAAGCCGTTGCTAGGGGGGGGGGCCGAGTCCGACAGCGATGGCATCAAAAACAAGACGTTCGTTTATTAGCGGAGGACGTGTCGCGCCGAGTGTTTAATCAGCTGCATCGGCAGCATCGGCGGCGGCGGTAAGCTGACCGGTTTACCGGCCATTGGGGAACTGCGTCAGAAAATTAGTCTGGCGCCCTGCGACCTCCTCCTCCCTTCGTTGTACAATGCTATTGAACTTTGGGTGAAAATTCGCGTTAAGAAATGTTACTTATTGTAACACGTGAAAGTAGGGTTTGTGGAGACACAACGCATTCAACCTCGCACTCAAATCCTGAAGATGCCTCCAACGTGGGAGGCGAAACGTCGCCAAAGAGAGAGAGGGAAGGGACGCTCGACACGGCCATCCCGACAGAGCAGCTATGGAGAGCAACTCTTATTAATCGGGGTGTTGATTCAACATACAGGCGGCCGTCTGAACAGTAATTAACAGGAATTAACATCACATTCAGGCGGCACGGTGGCGCAGTGAGTAGCGCTGCTGCCTCGCAGCAAGAAGTACCCAGGTTCGAATCCCGGCTCAAGTGCCTGGGTGGACTTTGCATGTTTTCCCCACGTCCGCGTGGGTTTTCGCCGGGCACTCCGGTTTGCTCCCACAGTCCAAAGACATGCTGCTACATAGGTTAATTTGTCTGCTGACTAAATTTCCCCCGGTGCCCTGTGATAGAATGGCGTCCTACCCTGCGTATAGCCCTTCCTTGTGCCCTGTGTCTTCCGGGAAAGGCTCTGGCTCATCCCAACCATGTACAGGATTTAGCGGTTTCTGACATCAATGATCGTGATGATGAACGTCACATCTCGCGTCCGTTCTCAGTGACGCTATAGTGCGTTAATTGCCGTGCTGCAGATACAATTCCACCACAGCACAGTAAGGCCACTGGCGCGGAACGAATGCCCGTACTCGGGCCAATTCGCGAATATAATAATGTTGCCTTCTCTCCGGGGAGGACTGGATATGCCTCTGAATCATACGTATGCGACCCCTCGGGTGTTTCCAGTGCAGTTTATGTTTTGATTCCATTAACGAGATCCAGACGATTTTATCCATTATCCCCACTTTGTTGCGACTTTGGCTACTGGAAAATCCTGCAGGGGTAGCGGCCGTGCGGTTGTTTCTCGGAAGCGGTGCAGGATCGACCCCCTGCTTAGTCCTTGAATCCGTTGACCTCTAGGATGGGCGTGCTATCTGCGGTTGGCGTGGCGGCTGCGTGGTGGCCAGCGGATGGAAGCACCGCAATGGATTAACAATAAGCGTATGCGTTTGTAACGCGCGCATATTCGCGACCCGTCAGCGGGCCGCGAGCGCCACCTAGCGGCCCGTGGAGACCAGGCCCAAGCGGGCCTTGAAGTGCAAAAGGTCGAGAACCCCTGCTCTAGACGAGAACCTTTCCAGCAGCAGTCAGGTGAGCAGGCAATTGCAGGGCTGCAGCTTTACCTTGAAAACAACGATATAAATCAGTCGTGCAAAAAGTCCCGATTTTTTTTTAAACGTTCTTTTTTTCCCCGAGGCTGCGGCGAGAGTTCAGCGAAGGAAAACAAGAGCGACGACGATGATAATAATTTCAAGATGAGCGGCCGGGAGATTTACAGTTTCTCATCGCCAGCTTTATTTCCACGACGCCCATATATTTACACACATTTGAAGAGCGGACGGGAGAAATAATAAATAATTGGGCAGATCCGCTGCGAGCGTGCCTGCGGTGGAAACCTCGCAACCGTCCCCCGGTTTCCGAGCAGGCGAGCCACGCAGCGGCGGCATATAGCCTTGAGTAGCGCGTCTCGCCGCCTTATGCAAAACGACAGAGGCAATCCCTTCCATCCGGAACCTGTCCCGGCAGACACAGGGCGCACGGCAGGGCTATAACCAAGATGGGACGCTAGTCCATCACAGGGCATCGGGGGCGAATTTTCTCCGCAGGCCAATTAACCCTATGCAGCAGCATGTATCTGGTCTGTGGGAGGAAACCGGGGTGCCCGGCGAAAACCCACGCGGACACGGGGAGAGAACATGCAAACTCCACCCAGAAATACACCCGAGCCGGGATTCGAACCCGGGGGCCTTCTTGCTGTGAGGCGGCAGCGTTACTCACCGCTACGCCATCGAGACAATCCCTTACGAGCGCTAATCCGATACGAGACGTGATTCCTTCAAGAGCCGCAATGAGACACGCGGTATGTTGTGTGGTGATGCTGCCATGGCAGCGGTGCCCAGGGCACAAATGAAAACTCAACACGTTCGCCAATAACGCTGCCCTTTAAAAGGAAAACAATATGTAATAAGAGCAGCGCATGTGTCTATGAAGAACGATTTCCAGAAGCGTGACCCACAAGGGTGTGGGAAGGCCTTCATCCAGCAGTGGATAGACAAAGCAGGGACGGGGGGGAAATGAGAAACCTTGCCAATTTACCGGGTACTTGCCTCCGTTCAGTGTGAATCTTTTGCATCAGAACGAGACTCTCGTTAAACGTTCTAAACGCGACGCCTGTCGTTCGATAATCTAATAATGGGTCGAGATGGATTTCTTACAATTTTAAAAAGTAAATCCTGCAGGAGAACAAGAATTCATTCACGAATGTTGAGCGGACAGACGTGATAAAATAAGACATTGCTGTGTACAACAAGGGCCATTCATCCACCCTCTCCAGGCCGCCTCGGTTTAATCCAGCCTGGCTGGCTTTAGAATCAACACCACGTCTGTGCTCCCACACCTCCCGAGACGGACCGAACTGGGCGCCTTTTGTTCTCAAGCCAAGCTCACGGCGGTTGTATTACTTTATGATTTTATATTTTGCGTGCGGTGGTCCGTTCGAAGCGTTTGTCGTGTCGCAGGATTCCCGCACACAGAGCTTGCAAGCTCACTGGGTATTTTCTGCTGAAATAACGAACATCTATATATCTTCAGAGCTGTTCTTTCGGGATAGCCGTGTCGAGCGCGCTCCGTCTCTCTCCTCGCGACGTTCCACCGGCAGTGGCGTGGGCAGGAAATTGCAGCGCTGCACCTCTACCTTGTGTATAAGGTTAAGCCGAAGCGCATGCAATTGAGAAAACATTAATCATATTTCGTACCGTTCATAATATTTCGTACCACATTTTCCAACGTGACACTTCGATGTTTTGAGTTTAAATGACAGCCGCACGTTTAATCAGTAAAAAAAATAATAACAGCATACGGGTTTAAAATGGATAAGCGACGGTAACAATTTTAAATAAAAAAAATCACAATAACTCCCATTTAAGAAATATCTAATCTACTTGGTAGCATTTAAATAATGTTTAAAACATATACAAATGAGAAAGCAACACGAAATGCGTACGATTTCACTTTTTTTTTTCTCCGTATCAAAGCTGGCGGAAAAATGTAACTATGCATCTACATGCAATCATCTGTAATTATGTCACAATAAACTAGACGAACCCTAACGACTAGGCCGGACGTTCTTTTAAAACATTTTTTTTTACAAAATACAAATGCTTAGCTTTCAAAGTGAATTTTATTATTTTTATGATTTTCATATTCTAATAATTTTCTAATTGCTCTTAATTATATCCGGCTATTTCTATCATCCATAATAAAGTACTTTTGGTTTGGGTCACGTAAAAAGTAAACGCCTGATTAGCCTATAGCATGCATGCAGTGTAACACAGTGAGCTGTCGTTAAGGCACATGGACCGCAGACATGATGCCATTATGATCAGAAAAAATACGTGTTACGAGTCACTTACTATAAAAGCAACTAATTATAAGTAAAGTAGATTTATAATAAACAAAGAAAATCAACTGCTTTATTATAGTACTATTTTCATATTCCAGTTGGTAGAAAATTAATCCAGGTTGAAACGTGTGGATTGTTTTTTGGCCAAATCTGACTTACGCAGAAATGCTTGTGCGTATTTGGCATTTAAACATTGATAATATTCGGTTATTAACTTAAACAAGATCATTAATAATTAACAGTATATCACTGATGCTTACATTTGAGTCTCCTTTAAAAGGACAATGTGTACAGAATATAAAATGTGTCACGTTGTCAACAAAATTAATTACACGTTTCGCTTTCTGCATATTACACGTGTAAATATATTCTGTCATGTTCAAAAATAGTTTTGCTTTGACACAAATATGAAACATGTGATTAACAAGCATTATATATTGTGAATAGACCTTGACAACCCGGCCTAAAATATCAATGAGCCTCAACACAACATCACATTGTTTACATTTACTTTCAAAAGCCATGTTGACAGCTAACATATGAAGATTTGTTTGATTATAAAAAAGACCGTTTCCAACAATGTCAAAAAGTGGTTATTTTGATTTCCGATTTTATGTATCCCCCGTTTAAATTCACAATGACATACTTAATGATGGTATTTATTAACAGTATTTTGTTTACCTTTAAGGAAAAAAACCCCCCAACACTTATTTATCAAAACGTTAAACTAATTAACAATCCAATCACATTATAGTTATCTAACAGCGCCCCGCAAACGCCTGTTCGCCGCCCAAACCAATTTTTCTGCATTTCAGCACCTACGAAATTCAGCCACGTCTACCGGCCCCATTATTCCGCCTTCAAATAATTTATCACCGAGCGACAGCCGCGCCGGGCCCCCCCTGTGCTCTCCGCCGACACGCCTAGCGTGGCCCGGTGGCCGCGCGCCCCTTCGCGGACCCGGGCCGGTGCCTTCGATTCCTGCTCTTGATCTCGCGGTGCTTCATCTTGGCGGCTCCTTCGCCGTCGAAGCCCGCGTCTCCCGCGCGCCCCGCCGCGCCGGCCGGCCTCCCCTTGACCAGCCGCT
Source organism: Geotria australis (assembly GCA_036362915.1). Taxonomy (NCBI): domain Eukaryota; kingdom Metazoa; phylum Chordata; class Hyperoartia; order Petromyzontiformes; family Geotriidae; genus Geotria; species Geotria australis. The sequence continues at coordinate 1,412,524 of JAZEWU010000041.1, forward strand.
TGCGCCACAGCTGCTCGCAGTAGCCGTCGGCGCTGAGGGTCGACGGCGCCCCGAGGATCCTCATGACGTCCTTGTAGCGTGCGCGCAGCGGCGGCAACGGCGGCGTTCTGCGCGCCGGATGCGGCGGGCCGTCGCGCCTGCCTTTGCCCTGATCCGTGAGCTCGTCCGGGGCCTCGGAGAGGTCGCCGGGCAGGACTCGGAGGCCCACGCGCGTCAGCGTGCGCGAGAAGGCGTTCTCGCGGGCGCGGCAGTGGTAGCGGCCGGCGTCGCGCCTATGCAGCCGCCGGATGAGCAGGCCGTGCTCCGTCTTCACGACGCGCTCGTCGGGCTTCACCTGTGAGGGAGAAGAAATTGCGTGTGTTGGGGGGGGGGTGTGGTGGTGTGGGGGCACGGTGGCGCGCGAGGGGGCACGGTGGTGTAGCGGCGAGTAGCACTGCCGCCTCACGGCAAGCAGTACCCGGGTTTGATTCCCGCCCTGGGTGACTTTCTGTGTGGAATTTGCATGTCCTTCCCGTGCCCGCGTGGGTTTTGGTTGTCGCCAGGCACTCCGGTTTCCTCCCACAGTCCAAAGACATGCTGCTGCATAGGTTAATTGTCCAGACTAAATTTCCCCCGGTGCCCTGTGATATTGTAACTTGCTTACCCATCCCCGCTTGACAACTGTTAAAAACAGCCACATAGCTACAAAAACTGGTAAGTAACCCGTGTCCAATGAGGAAGAGTAGGCCAAACTACCTCCTATAGGGGCCCTCTAGAGCTCCCTCCAGTTTAGGTCTCTCCCAGCAGCAGTGTGGCGAGCAAGCGATCGCAGGGCTGCACCTTTGTAACGAAAAAACAATCTGCTGATTATCATTATTGTTGTTACTGGAGACGCATTCGTGTGTGCACGAGGAACATCTGCTGAACTGTGCTGTAAGCGTTTGTGTTCCCCCGAGACACTCGACCGCTGGGAGCGAGGTTTTATTGGAACGCAAGACGCTTATCTCGCGCCGCTATCGTGCTTACTTACGTGCCCGTTACAGCACTTATACGTTATTGCGCAAGGAGTTGAATCGTTATTGTCGATAATCCGGGCGGCACGGTGGCGTAGCGGGTAGCACTGCCGCCTCGCACCAAGACCAACCCGGGTTTGATTCCCAGCTCGGGGGGCCTTTCTGTGTGGAGTTTACATGTTTTCCTCGTGTCCGCGTGGGTTTTCGCCGGGTACTCCGGTGTCTTCCCACAGTATAAAGACATGCTGCTGCAGAGGCTAATTGGCTTGCTGACTAAATCGTCCCCGGTGCCCTGTGATGGACCCAGTCGTTCTCTGTCCGAACACCTTCAGCATTGAACAAATGCTGAGCAGCGCGTTAGAAATTGAAAAAAAAAAACCTTTTAAAATGTAACTCGTCGTTGATGTTGTTTCCACTTTGTCGATGATCTCACCTCTTCCCACACCTCCTCGCGCGGGTGCTGGACGAGCCAGGTGGTGGAGGCTTGCCGGGATTTCGGTCGGCACTCCAGGAATGTGGCGTTGCTCTCCACCCCGAAAACCACTTTCTCCTCCACGTGCTCTCCCTCTGCGGACGAAGCCGGGTGGTTTTGTATTTAACGTAACGTCTCGCTTTATTATCCGTTTTATGGGGATCAAGGTAGACGCGTTCACGTCGCGATCCCTGTCAAGTAATACTTGGTATTTACCTGCAAATTCTACCAAACACTTCGAAGCCGAGGAGCTGAAAGACGACGATGTCTAGAAGCTCAACAGATGCCAGAATCCCCTCAGTCTGGAGCAAGAAGAGAGGCCAATGCCCGCCGCCTTTAAGGCCAGCACTGACTATTATATCTCTAAATGTTGAAGGGCTGTCTGCAACTAAAAAAGAACTTGTTGCAATGGGAAACTGTCATATAACCATCACGCTTCGAAGAATCGAATTCGAAAAAGTCGAACTCAGTGTGGGGCTTGAACACCTACGCTGCTGATCATGAGTCAACTCGCTCAGAGCACGGTGCTGTTCCGACTTACAGTATTCTCTCCTTCGAATTCGATGTTTACGTATGAAAACCCCGTTTGGCAAGCTGAAAGAAAACCTCAATAACTATTTACATTCTAACACTCTTTGCCATTTATACAATGTTACGAACCTCAGTTTGTTTAAATTCCTGCCTGATTGTCCAGGAATTCGTACCGATTTTTTTTATTTATTTCTTTCTTTTCCTAAATGGCTTGCTTCAACATTTTATCGGATTCGTTGGAATTCATGAAAAGGATGTCCAACGTGATTGTGCTTTGCTTCCACCGAGGGGATACTAATTGTGGATCGCTCGGTGTGTTGCGTCGTAATTGCTGACATGCGTTCCACGATTCCCCCTGGAATAGGCGTGAGCCCCCCCTTGCACATACCTTAGAAATATTTTCATCATTACTCATTTTTACACAAAGCGCAGAACTTGTGCTTGGAAAACACTCCGCCGTATAGGAAACATTTCCAGTGAAAACATTTCGGCAAAGGGATATTGAAAATATGTGCAGACCCGCAAACTTCCCTTCTTATTTATTTTAGTTATCAGGAAAGTAAACAAATTAAAACATTCAGCCCGTTTTTCTAGACCCGCCGTTCTCAACCGGTGGGTCGCGACCCATCAGTGGGTTGCCAGCGCCACCAAGTGGTCTGTGGAGACCAGACCTAAGTGGGCCAAGTATGCCTTGAGGTGCAAAGGTTGAGAACTCCTGGTCTATACCACCGTGGCCTGGAAATAAATATACAATAAGAATGGTCTTCATAGCACGTAAATGTGCTTTTCATTTAAGGACACAGTGTTATTGATGGACGTTTTGTGTTTTTTGATGGTAAAATCAGCAGTCTGAGTAAAATTCCTAACTGGTGATATTTCTAGAGGTCCAGAGCCCCACACCACCCCCTGACAAAGGGGTGAAAAAAATAATCTTATTCTCGTGAGTCATTGGTTCGGAACCCAAAACTATTTTACTGTGTCCTGAGTTACAAATATAATGGTGATGTTTATGTAATAGAAAAAAATAAATTCCCGACAAAATCTAATTCAAGTTCCCCTTGCAAAAATATCCTGTAGGATCCATATAACGTAATTTACGGTTATCTACAGCGGTCGTTGTTTTCACAAGAACGCGTTCGGTAATTTTTTTTGTATTTCGCTAGAAAAGGAAGCTTTATGTACACTTCACAAATTGTGTATTTCTTTCCGTGAGAAGAATAGGTTTTTTTTCCTCTAAAGTCAACACCGCCGCATTGCAGGGGTGGGGGGAACCCACACGCTCGCGGCATTTGATATAAACAGTGCTGCCGTTAGTATAAAATAGTTCTCACTCAAGTCTGCGGGTGCCCACAATGAGCCGCAGTGTTTAGTTTCGTGTGTTTCCGTGACATTTCATGCCGTTGGGTTTTTAACGCGACACCTGCTCGTGAGAGATCTTGGCAGCCGTTCAGCGAAAACAAACGTCTCTCCGGGCACCCCCCCCTTAGAATGTGCCGATTTCACGGGGACAATTTTACGGGCTAAAATAATAATAAAAAATAGCCGCCGGCCCGGTGATAAATTATTTCCCGCAACATCTTGCCCCGGGGCGGCGTAGTGAGTAGTGCTGCCGCCTCACAGCAAGAAGGTCGCCGGGTTCAAATCCTGGCTCGGGTACTTCTCTGTGTGGAGTTTGCATGTTCTCCCCCGTGTCTGCGTGGGTTTTCGCTGGGTGTACCGGTTTCCTCCCACATTCCAAAGGCATGCTGCTGCATAGGTTAATTGTCCTCACTAAATTGCCCCCCGGTGCCCTGCGATGGACCGGCGTCCCACCCTGAGTATAGCCCTGCCGTGCACCCTGTGTCTGCCGAGATGGGCTCTGTTTATGACATTCGACTGCTGGTGCAAAGGCCTAGATTAGAGGGAGCTCTAGATTAGCCCTGTCTGAGAGTTATTTTGCTTATAAACACCCGAGTTGAGTTGGCGGCGCTGGTAACGATGCCCCGGGCGGTATGTACACGGGTGCGCGGCGTGTGTGTGTCGGGGAGCGGTGGCCCAGTGGTTAGCGCGCTGGGCTACAAATCTGGCGACCCGCGTTCGAATCCCGCTCACGGCCAACACCAGTGACGATTTTCTGAACCGGTCCTGAGCCTCCCCTAGGTCGACTCAGCCTCAAATGAGTACCTAGTGCGGTGTGTAAACATCGCCACTAGGGAGACAAATTACGGCCGGGCGTGGTGCTGGTCAGCCACCCCCTCGTGCGCCGTGTCGAACTTCATAGGTTCTCGCTAACGGCACTTGCCCCTACAGTCTGTTAAGGCTATACGGGGATCTTTGTGTTTGTCTTGTGTGTCGGACGCACCGTTGAGATCCCAGCAGTGTGTGGCGGGGTTGCCGTTACGGACGTCCTGCCGGCGCGCCCGCCTGCCCGCTCACACGCACGCACGCGAGGTCACGGTCAATAGCCATCATCGTACACATTTATAACGCGCGCGTGGACGAGACGCGGGGCATACGGAGGCACAGCGAGGGAACCGCGGAGAGGCGGTAGGAAGGCAGCCGTGGGGGTCAGCCGGCGCCAATATTTGCCAGACACCGCGTCCCATATACAGTTGACCCTCCCACATCGCGGGGAGTTAGGGGCTTAGCCCCCCCCGCGATGTGGATAAACCGCGTAATATTTTCGGCCTCCACCCTAGGCGAGCAAAGCGAGAACCTCCAGCTGAGTTTAGTAAGCCATAAATGCATATGTCTTATGGATTTATGACTTACTAAACTTTTTAACGTTTTCTTTACTTTTCGTCCGCTACGCGCATCGTCTGCGGTGCTACGCGGTTTCCCGCGCAAGGCCGCAAAGCTCCGGAAAAAAAATCCCATTTAATTGTTTGTGGCGACCCGCGAAAAATCGAAGCCGCGATGTGGAAAGCCGCGATGTGGGAGGGTCAACTGTACTATGTTATCGGTCAATTGATTACTGATTTTCTTTTGGTTGAGGGAGGAAACCGGAGAATCCAGAGGCAACCCATGCAGAACAGGGGGAAAACGCACACATGCTACACAAAAAGGCGCCCGAGGCGGGAATCGAACTTCATCGGGCAGGATTTTCTTTCTGCGAGGTGCAGATGTCACCACTGTGCCACCCTGTCAGCAGTCACGAGGTAACCGATTATGACGGCCGTGATGGCCTTAACAGGTGCTACTTGCCAACAGCACTTGACCCTGCATTATGTTACGGCTGCCCGAGGGATCTTTGCATTGTGGGGAAGACAGGTGGTGCTTCTCAGTCAGACAGCCTGTCGCACCTGGTTCTATCCCACGACCTCCTGTCAGCGAGCCTCCGTCACTTCACGTGACAGCCTCCGAAGTGGTGAATGGCAGTTGTTGTTATTGCGGGCAGGGGCATCGTGGCGTTTACAGCACAGCCCTATGCACGGGGCCGGCAAACCGAGTTCAACTCCCACTCGCGGCCAATAACTGTGATGAATATCTGAACCAGGCCTGAGCCTCCCTGAGGTCAACTCAGCCCCAAATGAGTATCTGGTTGCATTGTGTAAACACGGGTCACTCGGGAGACAAAGGTGGCCAGGTGTGTGGTGTTGGGCACACTGCCCTCTCTCGTTGCACGCACGGCTTAATAGATGCTCTCTGAGCGGAGTGGCCAATGTATTTGTGCGCGGTGGTGGCGGTTAGCAAAAATGCACTCACGATCCGAGTGAAGTGGGCTCGATTCCCAGCCGTGCGTGACAACATCGGCATTGATATATGGGTCTTCCCGTAAGTTCACACAGCCTGAAATCAGAACCTGGCGTGGTGGAACCAGTTTTGCACCGGAGATATGCAAACCACTATTTCTGTACCTGAAGAGAAAAACACTCGAAAACTATTTTAACACAAACACACTGATAAACGTGTCCGTTGACTTGACGTTCAGTCACACGTGTCGCGCTAGAATCTGCGCAAAGCATCATCGTCGTGTCTTGGTGCCGAGTGAGCTGGTCATTTGTGTGGCTTAGGACATAGTCTCAGCTGCTATTGCTTTATTATTGACGTGATCTAGGCCTTTCCAGGCTGAGCTAGTCTTATCTAGCCGGCACTGGTTTGATCCGGCTTTCTATGGCCTGTACGTCTCCTCTGATATGATCTAGTTTTCTCCGGTTTGACACAGCCTACTCCGGTTTCATCTGGTTTTCCGTAGTATGACACAGCCCTGCTGGTTTCACCTGGTTTCCTCCGGTCTGATCCAGTCTGTTCCGGTTCAATCCAGTTTTTTTTCTAGTCTGACACAGCCCACTGGTTCCATCCTGCTTTCCTTGGTCTGATCAAGCCTGTTGCAGTTCAATCCAGTTCCCTCCGGTCCGACACAGCCTGGCTTCTGCCACGGTTTAGTTCCGTGCCACCGAGTCGCCGTGTCTGCGCGTGCGAGCGATCGAGCGGGCCTCACCGCTTGGCGGTGGGGAAGTATCGGGTGCAGGCCGCGCCGTCCCATGCGCAGTAGGGATCGCGCGCCAGGCAGCACTCGGAGCAGGCGCGTCCGTAGCTTGCGCAGCGGTGGAGCGACAGCTGCGCCACGCCGGCGCGGGAGCCCACGTACAGCTGCTGCTGCTCTCCCGAGGGACACGCGACGTAAAAATGTCTAAGTGTCGTAAACCCGCCTCCACCCGACACGGCCAATCACAGGCCCGTATGTGGATCCACAGATGAAATTGGAATGTTACGGCAGTGGACTTGTCACCAGTGTTTTCTCATATAAAAATCGAACACTCACAAAGAGGCCCACGGATTCGTATAGAAAACCACAGACAGCGTTGATGTAGGTATTCACGGCTCGATGTATGAGGAATTGCTCTGAAGAGCTGCTCTTTCGGTATAGCCTTGTCCAGCATTCCTCTCTCCATCGCGAGAGGAGCAACGCTCGATACAGCTGTCCCAAAAGTTGGTTCGTTAACCGCTCTCTTTGGGATTTCAGCCCCACTGTTTCTTACTTATTTTCCTCCTTTACATGCACGGTACCTTGAGTTCTACTTTTTAAGGGCACCTTATAAATCTAAATTATTATTTATTAGTGGAGTGCTGAGTGCTTCAATAAAAGGGCCAAATCCACCTCTTGACCGTCACGGTTATTGCGAATAAAAATAGGTTGATTATTAGCGGTTCGGTTTTGGGACGCAGAATAAATATTTTATCCTCTGCTAAAATGTTAGCTTTTAGCGGTGAATTGGAATAAAAAATAAATATCCCGCTTGTTTTATTACTGCCTCTTAGGCATAAATGTGTCTGTTTTGAAAATGTAGCCAAATGTTGAATTTTCACAGCGTGAGATGTCTCAAGCAATGACAGATATTATTTGAAACAATACGATGCCATTTAGACCAGGCTTCTTGTGAATGCCTCCGAATAACTCTGTTCGAATCGTATTAACATCTTAATTACAATATTACTGTAGCCATCTATAGTCACGGTGGTGGCACGGAAAGTACTGGCAGTGTGTGAAATACTCGACGCAAAATACATCTCACGGAAAATAGCGCTTATCATTCACGAAATTTGGTTGCCTCGTTAAAATCTAAACGAACAAACGTACATGGAGACATTAATATATTTAACGATGTAGGTTTTCACAGCTTCATTCATTAAGGTTGCTCTTCAGAGCTGTTCTTTCAGGATAACTGTGTCGAGCGATCTCCCTCTTTCCCTCTCGACGTTTTGCCTCCCACGTCGGAGGCTTCATCGGGCCCTAAAGAACATCTCTGAAGAGCAACCATCATTAAAATATTTGTCAGCTAAAATGTTTTAAAACCAGCTATCGCTGCTTCGATATGTCAAAGCAGCGCGGTCAAAAACACGCAAGAAAAAATACAAACCTGTTTTTGCTATGGGGTGAAGGCCCAAAACAAAATTGCACGTTTGGCTAATCAAGCGACCAACTGGAGCATAAACATCGCGTCAACTGTGTGCACATGCCACTCACGGGAGGCAAGCCACGCTGGCTTGTTTTGCTTCGAGACAACAAAACACGCCTGGCTCCCATTACACTATAATTGACAGCGAGGACTCGGCACACGCACATTCTCACGTCTCGTTTATCGAAGATGATGATACGGGGGGGGGACGCGGTAACTGCTCCACTCCTGTCTCGTGACGTGAGATGAGAGTGTATGTTACTGTCTCGTGACGTGAGACCGGAGTGCTGTTACGGTCTAGTGCAGGGGACGCACAACTTATTTTTCACGAGCGGGGCCAGTTCCAGGTAAAATAACCAGACGGAGGGGCCACAAACTGGTCATGACCCCCGCTCACTGTCCGCACCACCGCTCCCTCCCCTTGCAGGCACACAGAACAGTAAGCTATAGCAGTATAGGCCTATGTCAAAATACGAGCGTATTTTAACGTAGGACAAACATCTATTACATTGTTTCCAATACAATCTAGTAAAAAAAAAAATATTATTCTTTACGGGCCGGATACAGTGTATTGCCGGCCTGGACCTGGCCCAGGGGGCCGTATGTTGTGCACCCTTGGTCTAGTGACATGAGACCATGGTGACTGACCGCTACTGGCTCGTGACGCCGGTGCTGGTGGCGATTGAGGAACTCACCCGCTTCGGCGAGATCTTCAGAGACAGGATCGGAGTCGGTTCCTGCGAGAGACACGCAACCATCACGGGTCGGGGGAATCTCAACAGCCAAAAGACAACAACGCGGCGCCATACCGTTTTTAGAGCCGCGCTCGTGACTGTTTTGCCGCTGGTTATTTTTTTAACGTCTCGTCGGCACGATGTCACGACGGGGCGGCAGGGTGGCTACTTCTTCCAAACGGCGAGGGTTCGAAAAACCCTCGCTGGGTCACCGACCCTTTCCCCCCTCGCCTGACGCTGCTGTTCTGGCGGAGCGGTTCGCTGTCCCAGAAGACCTCACGAAAAAACGGTCCGCAAATCTGCAGACCTGATTTTTTTTTTCCGGGGGGTTGGATACCAGATCACCATCGATTCCCTCAAGGCGGTAATAGGGGCTGATACTGCCTGCCAGTGGACTTGCTTCGTTCGTACAGGACGGCGGATTTGGGATTACGGGCCGCTGAGACACTTTTCATCTCCTCATTAGCTCGTGACCATCACTCATTCAACGGGGATCCCTACGTGTTGAGTGGGGTATCTGTAAACGGATCACCCTCTACACATTCTGCACCCGGCCGGGTGGATTTGCGCCGACGCGTTGCATACGCACCTTGAAGACCCGCAGCTCCTCCAGGATGACCTCCTCCACCTCCCAGCTGCTCTTGCTGATGCTGATCGCCTTGAGCACCGTGCCCACGTCTTTTGCCAGGATAAGGACACAGACAAAGATCCCCCATATTGACTTAACGGACAGTCGTGTCAAGTGCGGCTACCGAGCACCTAAGAAGGTCATACAAGCACACGAAGGTCATGTGACACATGGTGTGGCTGTGGTGACGATTGGCCGACAATTCGTGGTCTGGATACCGTAACTATTTTTCGTACGCTTACCCTTAACCGAGTCTTGAGTTTCCTATAGTGTTCAGAGGCTGAACACATGTTCACGACTTCATTTGCTGGACGTGCGAGCGCGCGAAACTGGGTCACCCCCTAACCCTGCAAGTGACCAGCGGCGAGTTACGGTCAAAAAACCCCACAACCGAGACAGTGCGGAGGCGCTCATCCAGCAGTGGATTGATGCAGGGCTGCAACGAGAATTGCTCTCAAGATCTGATCGTCAGGGATAGCCGTGTCGAGCGTTCCTCCTCTCTCCTTTGCGTCGTATCGCCTCCCACGTCGGAGGCATCGTCAGGCTAAAACCTCCGTCGATATGCCAGACCGTAGGATTGTTACGGCTATTATTGTACCAGGAGCAGACACGTGTGCGCAAGTAGCATCTGCTAAAGTGCGCGTCGGGCGCTTCTCTCTCCATGTGCAGAGTGCCCACGGGGAGCGAGGTTTTCTCGGAATGCAGTATTCGGAAGACGCTTTTCAAGCAATGCAAGGCATTTATTTTGCTTCCCCTCATATTTGCTTATTTTCACACGCAATACAGAAGCGGCGGAGTAAATTATTACTTCTGCGAAATATTCATCGAGAGAAACGGAGACGTTGCCCGGTGCAGGAAGCTCTCGAAAAACGACACCAGAATTGGCCGCGTAGTGGTGATTCCATCGCTCTTCCCCCCCGATTGTCACAATTCTTCGGGGTCTCAATTCTGTTCAAGAATTGATCTCTGTTTGTTTCCACAGTCTGTACTGTAGTCTTTTTGTGTCTCGTAAATCAGCAATATTGGCTCGGTTTGTGTAAATCTAACTTTAGCATGTGTTAATATTATTAGTAGTACTATGCTTGTTTATCCGGGAAAACCTCACAGTCCTGCCAAGTTTCCGCAACAGGAGCGGTGTCCCTATGTATAACGTGCATACATTGTGAGCCGTTACCATTTCGTACACACACAAAATATGACACTGTGCCTATCATTACGTTGCTATATGACAACTTGTAAATTGCTTTAACTAAATCACGTCACCAACGTAAATAATTTACATTTATAACGCGCACATAGCGATTCAATGTCGAAGATATGCATTCGACGAGAGAAGGAGTCGGAGGCGCGAGGAAAGCGCGGAGAGGTGGAGGAGGCAGCCAGGCGGGTTTTCGCCGGCGCCGTAACGTCACTCATGACAGCGGGGAGGCCTTCATCCAGCATCGATGATCTCACGACGAACCCGCGTCCAACAAAAACGAGCGCGCGTCCGACTCGCGAGCCCTCGCGAGCGGCCCGCGACTCCCGAGTCGCCGTGACCCGACTTGACCGCGGCAGAACCGCTGCCAAACGCTGGCCGCCCCGTCTGCACCGGCGGCCAGGAACCGCGGCTCCCCCGCTGTGCCGCGCGGACGAAGAATCAACACGAGCCTCGACGTTGGTGGGGGGGGGGGCACGCCGGAGGCACCGCAGACGGCACAGAGGCCCGGCGGAATGAACGACCCGTTCGCGGCTCCTCGACGGGAACCCGGCGTGGGTTGAAGCAGTCGGCCCGCTGCGACGTTGACACGTCGACCCCTCGTTTCTCCGAATGTTTCCGTCGGCGCGTTTTTGCATTCGTCGCGTTCGAAAAGCACGAGGTGCTTTTGCCCGTTACGCGTATCGGTTTAGCGGACGCGTACGAAGGTTGTCGGTGCTTTAAGTACTGTGAGTTCGCGTCGGAGTAGCGCACAACAGGCACGGTCAAAAACGCACAAACTCCACGCGGAAAGTCGCCCAAGGCGGGAAGCGAACCGCCTCGGGCAAGACCATTCTTTTCTGCGAGGCGCGGATGTTACAGCAGAAAAATCACCCGGTGAGCTTTTGCAAGCTCTTTACGAGTAATCGCGCGGCAACGTTCGATCGCCGACTCTCACCGCCGATCGCCCGACGCGAGGTGCGGCCTTGCGGGGCCTTCCGCCCGCCCCCTCCGTCTCGCCGCTTACCCGTGCCCAGGAAGAAGACGCTGTATGGCCCGTCGTCGGCCTCGACGCGGTCCACGGCGATGGCGGTGATGCGCGCCTCGCTCCCCGCCAGCGTGAAGGCCGGGCGGCCGCGCGAGGGCCGCACCGCCTCGTGGAGCAGGGGGTGCGAGCGCGCGAACGCCAGCATCTCGTCGGGGAAGTCTCGCGTCGAGCGCAGCTGAGGCTCGTACGTGCGGCTCGGGCACTGGCGATCGGTGCGGGACGGGGACGACGATAATAATAATAACAATCACTCAGTCTAGCCAATTAACCTATGGACTGTGGGAGGAAACCGGAGTGCCCGCCGAAAACCCACGCGGACCCCGGGGATTCGAACCCGGGAACGTCTTGCTGTGAGGCGGCAGCACTACCCATCGCGCCACCGTGTCCTGATAATGACAATAACGATGTTAATTATTGTAACGTTAATTGTATCGATGTAGGTTTGTACGGCTCGATGTACGATAATGCGTGATCTTCTTCTTTGCGATTCTTCGAAGCACGATGGTCAGCTTCTGGACATTGTTGTCTTTCAGCTCGGCCTCGAAGTGTTTGGTAGAATTCGCAGGCAATACCAATGAGGATGCGCATTGCATCGTTCCTGTCCCTTGCTATAACAATGCCTGGGCCAGATTCAAAGCTGCCCGCTCAGAACCTCGATCCAACAAGCCAGCTCGCGAACGTAATTCCGCTCACACACGGGCACGCGCGTCACAAGCACGGTTAAACTGGCGGCTGGGAGTCAGCCGCTAACACGCGTGCGTGTGTGTGTACGGTGCTTACCATGCCAGGCCTGGGGTAAGGAATCTTGCCCTGGTACTTGAGCCACTGGTGATCGGCGCCCTCGCGATGAGAGAAGGGTCCGTTGAAGGTGGCGCGGATGTCGGTCATGGTGTATTCGCACACCGCCGACCCGCGGAACACGGAGCTGTGCGTGACAAAGACACAAGATCCCCCCCCCCGGTGTAGCTTTAACGGACTGTTGGGCCAAGTGCCGTTAGTGAGTTGCAGCTGTGAAGGCTGACACGGCGCACGAGGGGGTGGGTGGCCGGCATCACGCCCAGCTGAGAGTGGCCTCAAAACGTTGATATAACTGTATTACATTTATAGGGGGGGCGGCCACGCGGTGAGCCGGCGCCAACCCGCCAGACATTGCGTCCTATATATTGTGAGGTTTATCGGCCGGTTCATTCATGAGTGCTTTTTAGTTGTGAGAGGAAACTGCAGAACCCGCGGGAAACCCACACAGAATAAGGGGGAGAACACACAAACTCTGCGGAGAAAGGCCCCTTCATTCATGTGCGAGGCGCACATGTTACCGCTGCGCCTCCCTTCCACGCCCAGTCACGTTTTTACAGGCACTTAGTCTAGAAAGCTCAATTAACTGAGCCTTAAAATAGAGATCTTGTCACTCAATAAAGTCTGGTTCCTTAAGCTGTCGTCTCATATCCATGAGGCTACAGACGTTGGTTGCACAATCCTGTAATTATGACTTTTACACTATTATAGCCTCACGTTTGTGCAGGTTTGGGTTCATGATGTATGCCTGGAGCCAATATATTGTAAATTACAAAGCATACTTCAAAGGCAATGCTTTCTGTTTGTTAACGAATAACTTTTTATTGCTTATAAAATGTTACGCGCATATACGTTTGAGTTTTCTCCCACAGTCCAGAGACATGCTGCTGCCTAGGTTTATTTTCATGTTGACAAATTGCATGTGGTGCCCTGCGATGGACTGGCGTCCTGTGCTGGGTATAGCCCCTGCCTTGCGCCCTGTGTCTGCGGGGATAGGCTCCGGCTTCACCACAACCATCTAGAGCGGTGGTTCTGAACCTTTAGTGCATGCACCCCCTAGGGGAGCGAGATGCCCTTGCTGGGGGAGCGAGACGTGCCAGATTGTTGTATTTATTGTATTATACATGCGTTGTATTATATATGTATTGTATTATATATGTCGGGGATCGAGGTAGAAGCGTTCACGTCGCGATCCCTGTCAAGTAATCCTTGGTATTACCTGCAAATTCTACCAAACACTTCGCAGCCGAGCTGAAAGACAACGATGTCCAGAAGCCCCTCAGTCTGGAGCAAGAAGAGAGGCCAATGCCCGCCGCCTTTAAGACCAGCACCGACCTATTATATCTCTAAATGTTGAAGGGCTGTCTGCAACTAAAGAAGAACTCGTTGCAGTGGGAGGCCGTCGTGTGGCCATCACGCTTCGAAGAATCGAATTCGAATTATATATGTCCTGTATTATATATGTATTGTTTTATACATCTATTGTATTATACGTGTGTTGTATTAGATATGTATGTATTAATAAGGGCTGCCCTGGAGGATTAAGCAGGGACAGTAAGCGAATGAATGAATGCACTATGGGGCCTCGTGGACGGCACTTTGGGAATGAAACCGCTGCCTCTGCAAGATTATTATAATGCGATGATGGATGAACCATTTTTACCGGGAAGAATACTGGCCCTGGTGTCTTATTTGTGCTTAGTGCAGAAGGTTTTTAGCAGTCTCATCGTAACACCCGCGCCTCACAGAAAGAAAGTCTTGCCCGAGGCGGTTCGATTCGCGGCTCGGGTGCCTTTCTGTATGCAGTTTGTGCGTTCTCTCCCCCTGTTCTGTGTGGGTTTCCTCCGGGTTCTCCGGTTTCCTCGCACAACCACAAAACACCCTTTAATCAATTGGCCGATACCATCGCAATGTACAGGGACGCAATGTCTGACGGGTTGGCGCCAGTTGTCAGCGTGCTTGCCTCCCCACCACCACTCTCTCCAGTAGCGCTTTGGGGCCCTCTGGGTCAAAGGCGCTCTCTCATAGAACACGCTATAAATACGATACATTTAGAGCGACGCTCAAAACTGTCTCAGAGACCGTGAATAAAACTGTGGGTCGCCGGGTTCGTAGTGCATCGCTCGAACCACTGTTCCCCCCCCACTCCTCGCAAGCCCTAAATCACGGGATTAAACTTAAAGGCGAAGAATTTAACAAATCCCGCCCATTGGGAGCCATTAAATCACGGTGTCCTGTTTCTTGTCAGCGGTACCTTGATGTGGTGAAGACTCCGTACAGTACGGGGCTCTTCTCATCCTTCGTTTGAAGCAGGAACACGTCTTCTGCAAAGGTTTAGATAGATAGATAGGTGTTTATTATTACAGCAGAAAAATACCCGGTGGGCTTGCAAACGTGCGAATTTCTGACAATATTTAAAATATATACGGAGCGAGCGTCGACACGACGGCTATTATGTCGCATCTTTATTATAATTGTCCGTTTAACGCACGGCGCCTTGAGACCTGTTTCGCGCCACGTCCGGGCCGCCTTTGTCTCTCTAGTGGCAATGTTCACACACTGCACTTCGCACTCATTTCAGGCTGAGTCGACGTGAGCGTAAGCCCAGGACCGGTTCGGAAAAATCGTCACTGGCGTCGGCCGTGAGCGGAATTCGAACTCGGGTCAAAGATATAGATAGATAGATAGATGAATTTAACTCGAAGGCTTATATAGATAGATGTTATTATTACAGCAGAAAAATACCGACTGAGCTTGCAAACTCTTTACGGGTCATAGCCAGGTTCGTAGCCCGGCGTCGCGCTAACCTACCGAGCCACCGCCGCGTTTGTGTTGTCGGTAGCAACACGCGCACGCTCACGCACGCAATGCGACGCGACAACCGTACTCACGCAGCTCGTCGAAGTGCGTGTCGATGCCGTTGAGGCCCGGCACGGAGCACACGACACGGGCCTTCAGGAACGTCGTCCACTTGTTGACGAGGCTCCGCTGGCCGCCCACGTCGTTCTGCCGCGAGAGCGTCGCGGTCAGAACGAGACGCGGGTGCGGCTCGGCGCGCGTCGGGGCCCTAGGGGCCACGAGGCGCCTGCCGACGATTTGCGCCCGATCGTTCGTCGATGTCGGAGCCGGTCGTCACCGCCGACATTATTTCGCCATCATCGTCAAACTCGCATTAGCGCCCCCATCCATCCATCTATTTTCTAAACCGCTGGTCCTGGTGAGGGTCGCGGTGGCAGCAGTCCAACGAGAGTGGACCAGACATCCCTTCCCTTAGCTCCCCCGTCGTTTCTAATGAGCGCCCGTTTGGAGAAGCGCGTTCCTGCGAAACGCATTCGATCGCAAACGTTCGCCCATCCATCACAGCGGCTCAGGTTTGAGGTGTCTCGGTGCGCCTAGAAGTCCCGCCGGTGTGCATAAAAGTCAGCGGATGATTGGTTGCTCCTGATTTCACGGGATGCGAAAACCACATTGAAGGTGCAGGTTGTGAAATTTCCCAAACTCTCCTGATGCAAGTTTTGAATGGTACCAATCTATCATGGTGTGTGTGTGCACCCACAATATGTACATGCACAGCCCTGTTGTCAATCCGCCGCCGAAGGGGTGAGGACCTCCCCACGCTGTGTGGGTCATGTTGGTCATTATATGAGCATACTTCACCACGCAATGCAGGTGGGGCATCCGGGGGTTTCTGACAGTGAATGAATGAATATTGCGGCATCGAATTTATTACGTTTCAGCCCTGTTTTCGCTTTGCTCCGTAACGCGGTCGTGTTTACTCTAACCGAATCCGGATACTGTATCCGCGCCGATTTCTACGCGCTCCGTCGCCGCGCTCAACTTTCGCTCCGTCGCATCCGTCGTGTCGGCGGCGACGCGCGTCGCTCCTAATATTAAGAATAATAATTTTACATTTATAACGCGCGCGTATTCATTCAATGTCGAAGATATTCATTCGACGAGAGAAGGACTCAGAGGCGCGAGGAAAGCGCAGAGAGGCGGAGGAGGCAGCCAGGCGGTTTTCCGGTCGCTCCTGCGACCCTCTCGCTCTCGCCCCCGGTATAAACCAACGCGGTACCTCAAGAGGAGCAGTTTGTCAGC
>JAZEWU010000041.1:1445506-1458616 GCA_036362915.1 Geotria australis
TTCATCCGGGTTCTCCGGTTTCCCTTCCACAACTTAAACAAAAACCCGCACTCGTTCATTAATTGGCCGATGACATCATAATATATAGGAAGCAGCGTATGGCAATATGTTGGGGCCGGTCGTTCACTAGTTCAATACATATCTATCTATAAACGGTGTGAAACCCTTACTCGCAGAAAGTTGCTCTAGGCGGGAATCGAACCGCCTCGGGCAGAAACCATCTCTCTGCGAGTGGGAGGCGTGGATGTTACCACCGCGCCACCCTGCCTGAGACCACGGTTTCAAAGCGATGGGACCACGACCAGGGCCGGCGCTAACCATTAGGCCACCTAGGCAGCCGCCTAGGGTGGAGACCTCAGCGGGGCCGTTGAATTAATTATATTCAGGGACTTTGAATTATAGTTAGGATTTTTTTTATTAATGTAGAAGTAATTTTGTGTTTTCGTTGACAGCCTAACAATTTTTTCTACAAAACATCTGTTTTTAAAAATTAAAGTCGGGCAATTTTTTTTTGGTGGTGAGTGGGGGGGATGCAAGTAAGCTGGGCCTTGCCTAGGGCGCAAAATAGTCTGGCGCCGGACCCTGAACACGACCACCACGAACGTCGGTGGGACCTCGGTGGGACCTGGGAAGCCTCACCGCGTTCCCAGGCCATCCTCGACGCTGCCAAAAACCCCTCACAGAGCACTGCGACGAAACGCGGGACGTAGGTTGAGGTGTAGCACCTGCGACCGACTGAAGCCGTGGCGTGCGAACACAAGGAGGTAGGACCGCGGCGTTCACTTGGCTAGAGGTAAAAAATAAATAAAATATAAAGCCAGTGTGCGCCACAAAAGTTGAATAATAGTCCGGGGTGACAGGGGTTAAACCCACTGCTATTTCCCCACAGCTATTAAAGTAATACGGCACGGTGGCGTAACGGTGAGTAGCGTTGCCGCCTCGCAGCAATAGGGGCCCCCGGGTTCGAATCCCGGCTCGGGCGCCTTTCCGTGTGGAGTTTGCATGTTCTCTCACCGTGTCCGCGTGGGCTTTCGCCGGGCACTCCGGTTTCCTCCCACGGTCCAAAGACACGCTGCTGCATCGGGTAATTTAGCCTGCTGACTAAATTGCCTCCCGGTGCCCTGTGATGGACTGGCGTCCCATTTGGGGCATATCCCTGCCTCGCGCCATAGGCTCCGGCTCAGCGCGACGCTGTACAGAATTGAGCGATTTCTGACAACGAATGGATGAATGAATAATCTAGTAGCGATGGATGTATGGGCCGCGGGCCGATTCGTACCTTTGTAGGAGAGTTTGATGCGAGGGATGGGAGGCTTGAGGGAGCTCCCTTCCCTCAGCAGTAGCAACGAGGCGAGAAGCGTCGAGAAGGTGTTAGGCCCCAAACACCTGGACGCGGCCATTCTGCGACGCTTTGCAGCCTCACCTGGCGGATAAAACACACAACGTGGACAGTTGTCAATCCCGACTGTGCCCACGATATGGGAGAAACGTCGCGAAGGAGACAGGATTAGATCGATAGATGGATGTTCGATGGTTGCTCTTCAGAGCTGTTCTCTCGGGATAGCCGTGTCACTGAGCGATCTCCATCTCTCCCTCGCGACGTTTCGCCTCCCGAAAGAACAGCTCTGAAGCGCAACCACCACGAGTCGAACCGTGAAAACCTTCATCGCCACACAGACAGACGTTTATCGTGACAGCAGAAAATACCCAGTGAGCTCGCAAGCTCTTTGCTGAGGAGCGCTCAACACGGCCTGCCGCGCAAAGAGCAGCCGTGGAGAGCGATTCCACATGTAACGAGCTTTCCCCCGCGTGTGGGGCAACACATACTTAGCGCTATCCGTCTGCCGGTGATAACAGAGGCGTGCGAGCGGGACCGCACAGCTGAGGGGCAGCGTGTATACACAGCACGGCATGTTTGTTTCGTTTCTGAGACATTGAGGGCGGCCAGAACCGCTGACACTTTGCAGGGAAGGTACTGTGGGGTTTTTTTTTTGTTGGCGAAATTAGCAGAAACGGTGGTGGAGGGAGAATGGAGGGGTGGGTGAGCGGGGTGACTGGCATTATGGTGTGTAGCGGTTGTGTAGCGGTTAGCGCGCTGCACTATGAACCTGGTTCCCCAAAGTTCGAAATCCCGCTCGGGGCCAAATCCCAATTTTCTGAACCGGTTCTGGGCCTCCCCTAGGTCTACTCAGCCTGAAATGCGTAGCTGGTGTAAACATTGCCGCTAGGGAGACAAAGGCGACCGAGCCTGGTGCTGGTCACCCACCGCTGGCCTTTATAGGTGCTCGCTCGCAGCACTTGACCCTACAGTCTGTTAAGGCTACACGGGGGATCTTTGTCTTTGAGTGTGGAGCGGCGAGGTGGGGGGAATGGGTGGATTCTGGGAGCGTGTTTTGGCAGAGGTGGTCACACCAGGGCGAGAGGTTTACCAACTATTTCCAGGAAAAAGGCGTTTGAACCTAGCTCTAAAATAGCAACCCCTGCATGGACCCAGTACTTTGAAACGTAGCAGTTGCGGTCTTACAAACCTGCAAATACAGCAATCACAGCAATCACATCAGTGTGTTGGGCTGCACGGTGGCGCGGTGAGTAACGCTGCCGCCTCACAGCAAGAAGGTCCCCGGTTCGAATCTCGGCTCGGGCGCGCCATCGCACTTAAGAGTCTTCACACCGAGGAAAGTGTTCTCAAAACAGTCTTTGCTTCAAATTTTTAAGACAAGGCAGTTATATCTTTGCGTGTAATTTCTGCACATCTGGCAGGCGCCAAAGTGTTTCATTATAGGAGGAATTAAGTTACTTTACTTTATTATCTTGGCTTCATTCCCTGCGCACCTGCCGCAGCACCGTAGCTCAGCCTCCGAAATGCTTTTAAAATTATAGGGGTTTTCAACTGCGGGGTAACGCGGCCAGACGCAGCAGTTCATTTTACCACATTCCCAAGTTTGTAGGTTCCACTTCCAGTAATCCACTCCGACGTAATCACTGTAATAAGCGCAGCTCAAGATGCCCACGACCGTGCAACTGAAAATTCTGTTCAGAAACGCGGGTTCGTTTCCATGGAACGGTGGGCCAATGTTGACCCAACGTTGGACCAACGTGGTGCGAATGTTTGTTCAATATTGTTGTATATTATTATTTAAGCAGATGCCCTTATCCAGGGCGACTTACAAAATAAGCAGACATAAACGATCAATAATAAATACTTTGGCACAACGATACCAACCATATGCGGATGATATGTTGGTGACATAATCGCCGCTGGTTTAATTTGCACCGCCTGCAAGAATTAACGTTGTGTTGTTGCCGGTTCGGTCAAATCGCAACCCCGCTTCCCACCCGTACTGTAACCGAATGCTTCGGCCACTTGCTTACGGGTACGCGGTACCGGACCGGACTGGCTTACTTTCACCTCCGCCTACAGCCCACACAGGCTGCCGGGACAAGTGCCGTTAGCGAGTAGCACCGATCTAGACCGGCACGGCACACGGGCGGGAGGGCAGCAAGCAGGACCCCACCCGGCCACCTTTGTCTCCCTAGCGGCGATGTTTACACACCGTGCAAGGTACTAATTTGAGGCTCAGTCGACCTAGGGAAGGCCCAGGACCGGTTCAGAAAATCATCACTAGTGTTTGCCCACGAGAGGGAATCGAACTATACGACCGGCGAAAACACTGACAATTACAGCGGTACGCTCGCTTGTTCCAACCCGCGGTGGGGGTTGGCGGGCGGCTGGGTAAAAACACAGCCACCTTGCCATAACACACTTAACGTTCACGTGCCAACAATGCACGAGCACGTTCTGATAAAAAAAAAAATTAAACCCCGCTCACGTGCTAATAATTTCGTGCCAAGCTACGACTCCGCATCCTCAAAATTGGTGTAATTGCAGGTAGAGGCCCGCGCGCGTTTAATGTAATGGCGAGCTTCATACCGCGGGCGAGACGGACGCGGTGCAAAAGTGTTCCTCCTGCAAAAGTGTTCCCAGCGATGTCTTCGCCGAGTGGCAATGTGCGGCGATCGGTTGTTCAGCGTCGCCGCCGCCGCCAACTCTTCATTTGCCAACTTTTGGCCAAAAAAACCTGCCAGTTTTCTCAGCGTACAATTTGGATCCCCAACGTGCAATCCGGCGGTTTTATTAATATTTACTGCAGCCCGCACCCCCTTTGGTTCTCAAAATATGTTCTCGCGCCCGTCGTTAATAAATGCGTATAGAATGGAATGCGTATATGTGCTGATGTAGGTTTTTCACGACTTTATTCATGATGGTTGCTCTTCAAAGCTGTTCTTTCGGGATCGCCGAGTAGTCACTGAGCGCTCTCTCTCGCGACGCTATGCAACATGCTTGCTATGATGTACATCCTGTTTAGATGAGTTTGCTTTATAACTGTAACAATAACACAGAACTTATAACGCGCCGCGCAGTTTCGCTCACTCTCAATTGAGAAAGCGGAAACATTTAGAGGCGTGAGGAACCACAGAGAGGCGTGGGAGGGCGAAGGCAACCACACAGTAAGCCGGCACCAACATTTGCCCGACACAACGTCCTTTGTATATTAAGATGTTATCGGCCAAATAGTGAGCGTTAATTTTCATCTGTAAGACGATATACGAATCCAAAATTGCATCGTCGGGTGACGCGCCAATTCTCCTTTCGTTCATCGGCAAAACTGAAGGAAATTGATTTTAGACAGGGCCCCGTTACGTTCAGCCGGTGGCTCCCAGTCGACAACGACAAGCCCACCAAACGTTCAAATACCTCCCTTATATTCAGGGCAACGCTACCTCGGACCGGGGCTCCCGTCTCGAGAGACTGAAACGGTTTCTAATGCAGCCCTAATTAGTTTAATTAGCTTGGCTCGACCGGTATAAAACCGCAAAGGGATTTTTTTTTTTTTTTACATCGTTCGGTTTAAGCCAGGCTATGGATGTTGATTGAGTTAACGCGACTCGGACACGTGAAATTTGTCCGAATGTAAACAAACAAAAACCCCGCTTACTAATTTCGGAGCAAATTCGTATTCCCCGTAGCGGAAACCCGGGGATTATGTTGTCATGCAACGAGCCGCCATTACGCGTGCGTCGCTTATGCCCTCAGCGTTTTCTCCGGGACCCACTAGTCGTAATTGAATAAAACCAACGTACATACGCACGGGTTCTCCGAAACAAAGTCCCTAACACGATTAGATTTCTCTCGACTCCGCGCTCGCTCGCTCGCGTCGGTGAAACGCCGCGCCTGTTTATTGTGGCGTGGGGGGGGGGAAAGTTATTCGCAACTTGACTCCTTTCAAAATGTTTACGCGGGATATGAAAACGCGCCGGGTTTATAAATACACACACGGAGCGCTTCCCACTCTGCGGCTCTCGCGCAAAATAGGCGCACAACTCGAGGTCTTGAGAAAAGGCTGCTCATCATCATTGTCAGGAAACGCTGAATCCTGCACAGGGTTGCGGTGAGCCAGAGCTGATCCCGGCAGACACAGGGCGCAAGGCAGGACTATACCCAGGATCGGACGCCGGTCCATCACAGGGCACCGGGGGCAATTTAGTCCGCAGGCCAATTAGAGCTATGCGGCAGCGTGTCTTTGGACTGTGGGAGGAAACCGGCGTGCCCGGCGAAAACTCACGCGGATACGGAGAGAACGTGTAAACTCCACACAGAAAGGCACCCGAGACAGGATTTGAATCCGGGACCTTCTTGCTGTGAGGCGGCAGCGCTACTCACCGCTACGCCACCGTGCCGCGCCGGTTGCAGTTTCTTCCCAACCACAACCGGACCGTAAGCGCTACGCTCCGTGAAATATTAAACCAAGATGTAAACGTGTTTTCCAAAAAAAAAAATCCCAAATACTTAGCCTTTTCTAAATTTGCACACTTGGAAAGGTCACAGAATTGCAGGAGAACCGCTTCATTTCACACGTAATCAAACGCTAACGATCCGGAGCCAGGTTTGACTTCCCCCAAGAAACAGCTCATTTAGCGTAACAACGGGCACGGTCCAGTTACTTCATGTCTTCTCCCCCGTTTGTGCAGATTTACGTTCACGTTTCACGAGAAAATAACTCAACACATTCGTCAATATCACTGCGGCATTTAAAGCTGATGAAATGGGTGTATTTCAGGCGACGTGGGGCGCAATGACCCTTATAGCACAGGGAGGCCAGAGACGTAGATTTAATAACTGCACTGAACACCACCGGGCTTAACGAGAATTTAATTTTATAAAATATATTTCCGAATGAGCAGTAGTTTTTAAAGGCATATGAGTAGCTATTGAATGCCAGGCAAACTGTTGAGTAATCGGCAAGCATTATTAAATAAACCAATTTAAGTGAAGTTATTTATTTACTGATGTAGGTTTCACGGCTCGATTCGTGACGGTTGCTCTTCAGAGCAGTTCTTTCGGGACAGCCGTGTGGAGCGCTCTCCCTCGCGACGTGTCGCCTCCCACGCCTGATGATTCTTCCAACGCGGGAGGCGAAACGTCATCATCATTGTCAGGAACCGCTTAATCCTGTACAGGGTTGCGGTGAGCCGGAGCCTATCCCGGCAGACACAAGGCGCAATGGAGGGCTATACCCTGGATTGGACGCCAGTCCATCACAGGGCACGGAGGTAATTTGGTCAGCAGGCCAATTCACCTACGCAGCAGTATGTATTTGGACTGTGGCAGGAAAGCGGAGTGCCCGGCGAAAACCCACGCAGACACGGGGAGAACATGCAGACTCCACACAGAAAGTCCCTCCGAGCCAGTATTCGAACCGGGGACCTTCTTGCGTGAGGCGGCAGCGCTACTCATAGCGCCACCTTGCCGCCCGTCTTTCACACCTCGCGAAAATAAAACATTCCGCCACAAAAAGTTTTATCAGAAGAAGACGAAGAAAAACCACCCTCTAAAAAAACCCAGTAACAGACGCGAGCCTCCGTGCGTGCCTTTAATATCCTGTTCTCAAAAGTTTTTGACCCAGCCCTGTGTAAACACGGCGCCCTGTATACATTACAAGGAACACAAGCAAGCTACCGCTGTTACGTTTCACAAAGGAGAGAGAGAGCGAGCGAGGGAGGCTTGCGGGCGGCCGCCGCAGCAACACACACCGCGTACGGCTCTAGGTGCCTCCGCGCTGTTGCAAGCTGTTGCACGGCGACACGTCAAGGCGCTCCCAGTGGGGTCGCGTCCGTGAAGGAGCCCGCGAAGAGAGATTTGGCACCGAGCCTAGATTGTGCCGAGCTTTTCAGCAGCATCACTCGGTTCCAATTCTCTCACACTCTCTCCCCAACACTCCCCCTTCTCTTCTCTCGCGATCTCTCTCTCAGGCTAACCGTGCAAACGCTCGCGTCTCACTTTGCAAAGCTGCCGTCGCCCACCCAAGGGCTGATTTTTTTTCAGTTTCTCACAGATGCACCTTTGCCGCATGCGCGCGAGCGGGTTTACACGTGCGCCCGCTAACAGCAGCTGTCACAACAGTCAGGGGGGGCTATGCGGGCGTAGCGTGGGCTCCGGGTATGCGTTGGGAGAGGTGACGAGATGGTTAGCGCGCTGGGCTACGAGCAGAGCGGGCGACGGGGCATCCATTTCAGGGGGGCATCCAATCAAAGAGTGGAATTAAACAGTGCCACAAGCTGGTGTGAATGTGGATCAGTGTTTTAATAAGCGAGACCAGCGTGGAGAACCTGTTACATGTAAATACCGTGCGTAATGCTGATTAACTCGTTCAGTGCCCTGTCGACGCCGATCGACATTATTTTTCATCATCCACTTTGCCCTGTTGACGACCGTCGACACATTATATTTAATTTGAATGAAACGTTTATTTAATCTGTTTTTACATATTTAAGATGTCTTCCTTTCTCACATTTCTCAGTACCAGGCCCTATACTTGAGTCTTGGGGACATACAATCAAGGAGTCGGAATTAGCCCTGGGCTTCACAAATCCTCTGCACGCCACTGGCTCCGAGCCCGGTGAGCCGAGTTCGATTCCCTCACGGATTATTTAAATCCTTCGCACTGCTGGAGGTTTTCACGGCTCGATGCGTGATGACTGCTTTTCAAAGCTGCTCTTTCGGGATAGCCGTGTCACTGAGCGCTACATCGATACATTTGTCCCAGCGTCGGGGTGTGTGCGCGCAACGTACGAACGGCTCGACGTGTCTTTAGAAAAAAATATCATTTATTTTGACGAATATTATTTTACAACGACGGGATTGTGCTGACCCGTAGGGCGCTAAAACAGCTACCAAATCACGCACGATTTAAGCTGTAACTCACAGCTGTCTCACGGTGCTTCTATAGGGAGAGAGCAGCCCTGACCGCTGATGAGAGACAGTGTCTCGGTGTGCTGTGGATTAATTAGTCGGGCTTGATAAAACACCTCATTGAGCTTAAGAGCTTTTAAATTTATACATTTTTTTAGCCACACGCAGGGCGGCACGGTGGCGTAGCATTGAGTAGCGCTGCCGTCTCACAGCAAGAAGCCGCCGGGTTTGAATCCCGGCTCGGGTGCCGTTCTGTGCGGAGTTTGCACGTTTTCCCCCGTGTCCGCGTGGGTTTTTGCCGGGCACTCACGTTTCCTCCCAGAGTCCAAAGAAATACTGCTGCATAGGTTTATTGTCCTGCTGACTAAATTGCTCCCGGTGCCCTGCGATGGACTGGCGTCCCATCATGGGTAAATAGCCCTGCCTTGCGCCCAGTGTCTGCCGGGATTGGCTCCGGCTCACCGCGACCCTGTGCGGGATTCAAGCGGTTTCCGACAATGGATGGATGGTTAATACGTGCTCCATGTTACGTACAGCAGACGTCTGTCCCAATACACGTCTAAACGTCCGCGGTCCAACAAGTGCGCGTTGTTCAACACCAGGTTGACATCAGCAGCTGCGCGCCGAGCTGCCTTAACAAATGCCAGCAGCATTACACACGGGCGCATTGTTACATCCGAGCTTCGAGAGAGAACGAGAGAGAGAGGAAAAACTTTTTCGTGGGGGGGGGGAAATTAAATTATAGTAACAATAATATTAATAAAAAAAAATCAATTCACGAGCGTTCAGCGAGCCTAGGGTCCGACTGCCAGCCAGGCACCTGCTGTAAGCCGGGCCATTCAAACGTTAAGCGCTCACGTCACGGCCAACATTTCAATTAGGGAAATGCGACCTTCAAGCTCGTTGTGCCGGGCGAGCTACCGAGCCAGCTGTGGACTGGCTGCCGACCAGCAGCTCCCAGCACGCGGCCCGCAGGTCGCTTCCCTCGCCGAGCAATCATCGCAACTTATTTATTTACTGACTTACTCGCCTCGCGCCCAGGATGAACAAGAGCTGATTTGCGAATTTCTGATTTGTGTGTTTTTTATTCTGTTGGCGCGATGCAGCGTTATTGCTGTTTAGATTTTCCAAAGCTGTGTTGCAGCGCTTTGCGTCCCTCGGGTGAAATGCACTCTATAAAATGCTATTATTATGATTATCCCGCGATAATAAACATCTATCTAGCATCTATCTCTCCTTCGCAACGTTTTGACAACCGACGTTGGAGATATCCTCAAAGCTGTTATTTCGGGATAGCCGTGTCGAGCGCTCTCCTTTTCTCGCTCGAGACGTTTCGCCTCCCACGTTGACAGCATCCTCAAGCGTTGAGGGTGCTTCCGAAAGAACAGCTTTGAAGAGCAACCATCATGAATCGAGCCGTAAAAACCTACATCAGTACACTGATAGATGGATGTTTATTATTACAGCAGAAAATACCCAGTGAGCGTGCAAGCTCTTTAAGCGGGTATCCTGCGATACAACAAACGTACGGAACAGCCGTGTCGAGAGTGTGGCTATCCCGAAAGAACTGCTTCGAATTTTTTTTTTACCTTTAAACCAGTAAACATAAACCTACATCGGTACAGCATTCATTCAGTTTCATGACATTCCCCAAAAAAAAATGCTAGCTGCCAAAAATTCACGTCTGGATCATAAACTCAGCGTCAGCTTTGTTGAAAACCCCACAGCAGCGAGCCACGTAACAAACCTGTGTTATTCTTGAACGCGTTCGCTTCCAATACCAAAAAATACAAGCCGCGCGGGCGAGGAGGCTCCCTGTCAAAGAAGCATGCGATAGACTCCCCCAACGGCTGGCTGGGGAGCCGGGGGCCCTGAGCCGTTCGGAAATATCCGAATCGCGCTCCGAGCCAAAAAGCTGTTCGTCCGAGGTCGCCGTTGCTTACCGAGGGGTACGCGGCAACAAAAGCGCGGCACACGGCTGGAAAGTGAAGGCGTGGAAAGGCGAGGATTGCTTCGTGTCAACGGTGGCTTGCAGGTTTAGAAATATTACGTGGAAAGTTTCGTAGGCCGCGTACTGTTTTAAACCCGGCTGGCTGAGGATGGGGAGCACGGGAATCCGGGAGAGGCTCAGAGTAGAGTTGCTGCTCCTTTGATATCTTCTATCCAGTATGAAGATGCCCTCCACTTCATCAGCCCACACTGACCGACGTGGTGAGGTATGGCTAAGCAATTCCCATTTCTGCCATGGACTTCATCCAACAGTGACTTTGCAAAGTGCTGTACAATATTCAAACATTGTCCTACATTTATATACGTAATGTATTATGTTTCATGACTGTGGGCCCAGCTACATTTTATGTGCGAGAAAAAAAAAACCGTTTTGGATTATTAAATCAAGAGGCACTTAAATCGTTTATTGTGAACCGACTATAAGATTACTAAAGCAAATATTTTAAAAAATAACACTTATATACTGCGTTGGAAAAAGCAGCTCTACAATAGTCCGAATCGACACGATGTGTATACTGAGAATGAGCAGACTTTGAGGTACAGCAACAGAATTATGACGATTATGATCACTTCCTTAGATAAATTATCACTCCGTTAGATTTTTTTAACAAACAATCCACGGGTTGCCACTGATGTAGGTTTTCACGGCTCGATGTACGATTGGTTGCTCTTCAAAGAACACCTTTCAAGAGCAACCATCAATCCACGGGTTTGATATTTCAATTGCGGCGGAGCAAACCGATCTTCTTCTTCTTTGCGATTCTTCGAAGCACGATGGCCAGCCTGTGGACATCGTTGTTGAAAGTGGCTGTTTATGTTCCACAATTGGCAGATATTTCTAAAAAATATACTAATATACAAAGTTAATTCCTTCAAGCAAAAAAACTCCCCTTTATAATCAGCTTGACAGGTACGAGGCTTTGCTTTACTTCCTTTAGCATTCACAGACGTTTAATTAAATGCAAACCTAATGCAGAACACAATTTCACGCTAACCTGGGCCCGCACTTTGAAAGCCGATCGGGATGCGAGCCGGATCTTGGAACTTTGCGACGTCTGGCTGACCTGCTGTAAGACAGGCGCCCTTTCGGAATAAAGGTCTGGGCAGGCAGCCCACGATTTCCGCTGGAATGCTTCATTAAGCTCTCCTACACAACGCGCCGCTGCTCCAATTGACGTAACGAGCTGTTGGCTGAAAACACGTCGTTTTGCCAGTGTGCATATAATGTGTAAAAAAAAATACAAGGTTTTTACCTTTTCTGGCAATGAGACAAGTGTTAAGATCTGGTGACGCCTCCAACTTGGGAGACGGAGACGGAACGCCGCTCGACACAGCTACCCCAACGGAGCAGCTCTTAAGAGCAATTCTCACACATCGAGCCGTGAAAACCTACATCAATAAAGTGTATTTTATGGTACCAGAAAGTCCCCTAGCTTCCATGAAGATAATTTCACTCTTTATTTCAAGATCGCTCTCCTTGAATGAGTCCCAAAGCTACACGTGACACCGACTTCCTTTCCCACTTCATCAGTCTGGGGCTGTTCGGGCTTTAACCAGAAATCAGCGCGAGCACCCTTCTTTAAAATATCTCACTGGGAAGTTTGCAATATCTCAAACTTGTAATAAATCAGTTAAAATCCTTGAGTCCAAGCCAACTGAAATGTCAGGAAATTGAATTTTGAGCCCTCTGCTATAAAATAAAATAAATGAAATTCACCAGCTTAATAATCTTTAATAAAGGTCCATTTGAAAAATTTCGATTTAAAATAATTACTTCATCATTTCTCCGCACACTCTGGAGGAAAATAAATCGATTTACCGCTTTAAAATATTTCCGTGTGCATAAATCTTGGAGGGAAAGCACGATTTAAAAAGATTCCTCAAGGACCCCCAAAAACTGAATATATTCTCGCCGTCAAAAGCCATGGAATGATTGTGTGTGGTGGGTACGCCACACTCTCCTGGCATGCCCGGTTCTATTCCCGGCTCGGGTGTCTTTCTGCGTGAAGTTTGCATGTCCTCTCCGTTGTCCGCGTGGGTTTTAGCCAGATACTCCGGTTTCATCCCACAGTCCAAAGACACGCTGCTGCGTGGTTGTATAGATGTCTTCTTCTTTGCGATTCTTCGAAGCGCGATGGTTAAATTACAGTTTCCCATTTTCTTACACAGCCCCTTGCATTGTATAGATGTGCTTAAGATAGATGTTTATTATTACGGCAGAAACGTACCCAGTGAGCTTGCAAGCTCTTTACGGGATTCCTGTGACACAAACACGCGTGCGAATTGACAAAATAAAATAACAAATGTAAAAATAACAAATGAACCAAAAAAAATAACCATTTACACACAACATTGCACATCTATTGACCAAATAAAAATAAATTAAAATAGTCAAACTAAGCTAGGTACCACGCCTCTTAATCTTGGAATTCCAATTTCAATGGTGTAAATGTGTTGTACTTCCTTGTGACTTGATACATTGTTTGCGTTGATTAGTTGGAACGTTTGTTGTATCACAGGAATTCCGCATCCAGACCTTGCCAGCGTTAGAGATAGGAGCCAATATTGTATCGCAGAAATCCGGCATCCCGCAAACCCACTGGCTATATTCTACCGTAACAATAAACATCTCTCCATCGATCTATCTGCTGTACTGACACTGCCGACCCCGGGCATCACAAGCGACCCAGCCATCACAAGCGACCGTGCCTTAAAGCATCGTGCCTCTGATAATACATTCCGGGAACCTGTGGAACACCACCGATTAATAACGTGCAGCCTCCGTCTTCAAGAATAGGCTCTTTGTACTAACGTGCAGCTTTGAGCACTTATAAAACATTTCTGACACA
>JAZEWU010000041.1:1458646-1482783 GCA_036362915.1 Geotria australis
AAAACACCTGTACATACAACTGCACGCTGTTTAATAATGAGAGGGTGGGCAGGAGGGAGTGATGTGATTAACAAGAATATGAAATAACGCATCTGGTCAGCTGTATCGAACACAGCTCCGTTGGTACCGGCCGCTAGCTTGTGAGATTTTACCAAGGTACGTATAAGCCAAGGTATTTCTACGAGACCGTAGGAAATGCTGATATGTGTTGTTTGTCCGTGTGCCTGTGTCTTTGTGTGCCTGGCGCGGCGTGTAAACATTGCCGGAGACAAAGGCGGCCGAGCGTGGTGCTGGCGACCCACCCCCTGTGTGCCGTGTCGGCCTTCATCGGTGCTCGCTCGCGGCACTTGACATTGCAGTCTGTTAATTGCTATACGTGGGGATCTTTGTCTTTGCCTTTGAGAGTTGCTCTGCGTGTAAGTCTGCCACTGCGGTGAACCGCTGCTAGCAATTTTCATCAATTTTTTTAACAAGTAGGAATTAACACGAACACATTAACGTCTCAAATCAGTGGGAAAGTCACGATTCTCTTTGAGAATACGAACTGCAGTGTTAGCTTGACGTTCTGTTGGGCTCAAGAAATTCCCTTTGTGACAGTTTTACCTGCCTTGTTGCTTGGTAGTATTTATCAGTTTAATACATATATTTACAAATCCGTAAAATGCTTCATTATAATTTTAACGTAATTTTTTTGTAATTTGGGTTTCTTTTTGTTGTTTAAATATTTATATTAACTCGATTTTTTTTTACGTTTAAAAAAATTTCTGAACACACGAACCATTGTGCCAGAATATATCAACGCAACAATCACCGTGCCAAAATAAAAGTTTAAAATTTCCATAATCTTAGCAGTGGGGCAGCACGGTGGCGCGGTCAGTAGCGCTGTCGCCTCACAGCAAGAAGGACACGGATTCGAATCCCGGCTCGGGTGCCTTTCTGTGTGGAGTTTGCATGTTCTCCCCTTGTCCGCGTTGGTTTGCACCGGTCACTCCGGCTTCCTCCCAAAGTCCAAAGACATGCTACCGCATAGGTTAATTGGCCTGCGGACTCAATTGCTCCCGGTGCCCTGTTATGGACTGGCGACTCATCCTGGGTATAGCCCTGCCTTGTGTCCTGTGTCTGCCGGGATAGGCTCCGGCTCACCGCAACCTTGTACAGGATTAAGCGGTTTCTGGCAACGGACGAATGAATACTAAATCAGCCCTGACCTTATTTTCGTCCCGCAGCTGCGACTCATTGCTGCTCCACACAGCGGGAGAGAGCAAACTACCTGTCACTCATCCTGGACAGATCCCAACAAAACAACGCTTATCGCGGGAGTTCCGCGGGTCATTAAACTAAATGACCAGGTTTAATGAGTCACGACGAGCTATGAAGGCGGCAGCGGCCAACTCGGGCAAGGTAATCGCACCGTAACATTTTATGAGCCGCCAAGCCCAACATGGTGTGGCTCGGTGGCTCAGCTGGCGGCGGTTCAACTCCGACCCGCGGTTGGTACGGGAGAGAAACCCGAGATACGGCGGCGAGCGAAGAGAGAGGTGGGGAAGCGGAGGTGACGCGACCTCGCAGGGCCATCGGCAGATCGTCGTGCCCCCCCCACACACCGCCACCCGCGAATATCCGCCCGTTCGTCCGGATAAACAATCGGCGGTTGAACTTATCCGCAACTCGGGAGTTCACAGCGGGGCCGCGCCGAGGTTCGCTCGCGCAGAGGACGATAAACGCTCGCGTGTAGGTGGTCGCGGCTCGGCGGACGGGAATCGCTCTCCGGAGACGTTCTTTCGCGATAATTTTTGTCGGCAATTCGCGTGTTTGTTGTGTCGCGGGAGTCCCGTAAAAGAGCTTGCAAGCTCACTGGGTGTTTGTGCTGCTGTGATAATCAATCAGTTCAAGGTTATTGTCAATTCTGCCTTATGTACAGGACATACAAGAGGATCGAAATGCCGTTTCTCTCAGGCCCCGGTATTGGCATATACATGGACTGGAATACAACAAGCGTTTAAAAATACTGGGATAAAAAAAATACTATTTTTTTTAATATTTACAAGTTAAGCTAAGCTGGGGGTCAAGGGGGGGCAATAACAAGGCACAGATCTAGAACAAAAATTATAATTATAACAAATTATAAACATCTAATAATAATAAACATATACCTGAGCGTTCCTTCTCTCTCCGCTTTGCGACGTTTCGCCTACCACGCTGGAGTCATCTTCACGTGCGAAACGTCGCGAAGGAGAGTGAAGGAAACCCCCGGACACGGCTGTCCCGAAAGAGCGGATATGAAGAGTAATTCTCAATAGTTTCGCTCGTAGCAGGTCTGCTCATTAGCGAGTCACGCAGACTCACGAGTCAAGATTAAGCTGCGGTTTGAATATGAGCTGCGGTTTAAAATTTAACCTGCACACTCTAAGACGCCTTAAAAGTGTGATCGGTTGAAATAGCCAGAAATGCATCGATGTGTTGTTGTTCATTATATATTCGGTGTCAGTCAAATTTTACTTAAGTTGGAAGGAACCGTCGAGCCGTGTAGCTCTTTTTAACAGTTGTCCAGCGGGAGAGTGGTAAGCAAGTTACAACATCTCAGGGCACCGGGGGCAATTTAGTCAGGACAATTAACCTAAGCAGCAGTAGCGTGTCTTTGGACCGCGTATTTATTGTTTGATTTGGTTTCTTGGACGGAGCGGCGGCATTCTGGATAATTTAATTGTGGTGGTGGGGCGAAAAAAACCAGTCCGGTGCAAAAGTTTAAATATTGGAGCCTGTGTCGTATTTCGCTTAACTCGTGCTCCTCGATAGCATCTGCTCCGCGTAAACATTTGCAGGTTGCACCCGGGTCAATCGGGATTTTATTTATTGATGTTTAGTAATTGGTTTATTGGAGCGGTTTCCTTGCGAGCGGCACGCGAGGCAAGGGATTCCGCAGCAGACTCAATATTCTACAGTGGAATGTGTGGCCATAATTTTTTAAAAGAGATTAGTTACATTCGTTGTTACTACCTTGTGATTTTATATATTGTTTGTGTTGGTGAGTTCGCGCGTTTGTGGTATCGCAGGAATCCCACTTACAGAGCTTGCAAGCTCACTTCAATGGTAAAGTCTCTCGTAGACCGGGGCTTCTCAACCTTTTTGCACATAAAGGTCCACTTGACCCACTCGGGTCTGCTCTCCACGGACCACTAGGTGGCGCTCGCGGCCCGCCGATGGGTTCATGCGAGGTTCAAACTCGTCGACGCTTTAACGCGCGCCCGCTAGCGCAGCAGCTTAACCGCGGATTGAACTTTTCTAGCAAGGGTCAAGTGTCTGCGCAGCAGGATTAAAAGCCTCGGAGAGGTGCATAATATTTTCTTGCGCGCTGCCCACGGTGCAAACCTTTAGAAATGTTTCACGAGCTGCGATAACATTCTTGCCGCTTGAAACTCGGCGAGCGCAGCCAAAGGCGCAGCCAAAGGCCTGCGCTCGATCAACGCCGGTGCGCGTCGTAAATTCATAGCAGCGCCTTCCTATCGTTCGTTTTTAAAAACGTTCTGCCGACAACGAGGTGTTCTTGCGACGGATGTCAGCCCGAGTAAAAAAATACGAACTCGTGGAGCCCGTCGACAAAGTGGCTCAAGTGATTTCGAAGTACCGATGCTAGCAACGCAAACGGTCACGGTGAATCGCGCGTATTCTTCTTCTTTGCGATGCTTCGAAGCACGATGGTCAGCTTCTGGACATCTGGACATCGCGCGTATTGTAACACGCCGTAATGTATAAGGTTGTACGTGCAATGGATTTTACTCATCGGCGGGTGGAATGCGCACGATAGCTTTTAGAATAAATTGGCCGCGTGATTAGCACACTTGGACGTGCAATCGAGTAAATGTCATGTTGGTTGGAGGGGATTAAGTTTTCATTGAACCCCAGAGCTTCTATCAGACCCGGAGTCTAACGCTCCTGCTCGGGTCTCCCTTGTTAAAGAGCTCTGGGGGGAGGTTGTGGACGAATAACGATCCGAAGACGCTCCGACTAAAGGAGCTTAGCGTCGGTTTGGCAGGAGCACACACTTGCAGGGGTTGCACCTTTATAATTATTATAATAATACATAATTTTACATTTTAAA
Source organism: Geotria australis (assembly GCA_036362915.1). Lineage (NCBI taxonomy): Eukaryota > Metazoa > Chordata > Hyperoartia > Petromyzontiformes > Geotriidae > Geotria > Geotria australis. The sequence goes on from JAZEWU010000041.1 coordinate 1,462,746, forward strand.
CGCACACATACTCATTCAATGTCGAAGATATTCATTCGACGAGAGAAGGACGCGAGGAAAGAACAGAAAGGCGGAGGAGGCAGTCAGGCGGTTTGCCGGCGCCATATTGCCACACACTGCTTCCTATATATTATGATGTTATCAGCCAACTAATTAATGAGTGTTTTTTGTTGCGTCGTGGGAAGAACCCGGAGGAAACCCACGCAGAACATGGGGAGACAACACACAAACTCCACACAGAAAGGCACCCAAGGCGGGAATCGAACCGCCTCGGGCAAGACCATTCTTTCCTGTGACGCGGGGATGTTACCACTGCCAGGACACCCTGATGCCGCAGATTGTGCCGCCGGTGGCACAATCTGCGCCGATCGGCATTCGCTGTCGTGACCCGCAAGCCGCGCCGGATTTGGATTAACGGTTACATCAGCGGAGCAGACACGCAGCCTAGCCGGGGGGGGGTGGGGGTCTTAGAAAGCGGCTTACGAGTCGGTGAGCATCAGTGAGACCATCGGCTAATCTGACCTTTGTTTAACCGGGCGAGAGCCCCGCCGAGACGCAATGTCTCCTTCACTGGAGACGAGAGCGAGTAACGTTGAGCCGTGACACACGGCACTTGAGCCGGGCAATTCCTGCAGGGGCGGCGTTCACATCACGCGCGATTCCGCCCACGGGCGGTTTGCTTGCGGGAATAACGGTTCCGCTGTACGCGATTGCGATGCTAAGACTATCTGCCGCTCACTTCGGTGGGATTCTGCGACCTTTGCCGTCTCACCTGATGTCGAGTCCAACATTCACAAAATTCGCTGATGTGAGTTTTAACGACTCCATGTATGAGAATTTGCTCTCCGTGGCTGTTTGTTTCGGGATAGCAGGGTGGCGCAGCGGTAACAACCGAGCCTCACGGAAAGAAGGTCTTGCCCGAGGCGGTTTGATTCCCGCCTCGGGCGCCTTTCTGTGTGGCAATAACCCAGCCCTACATGGCATACAATGGCCAATATTCATGACTGACAATGCCACATGCGTGTGTGAGTTGGGGGAGCGATAGTGTAGCGGTCAGCGTGCTGCACTATGAACCCAGAGACCTGAGTTCGATTCCTGCTCACGGACAACACCAGTGACGATTATCTGAACCTGTCCTGGGTCACCCCTAGGTCGACTCAGCCTCAAATGAGTACCTGCTGTGGTGGTGTAAACATCGCCATTAGGGAGACAAAGGCGGCTCTCCGTGGTGCTGGATACCCACCCTGTCGTGTGGCCTTTATAGGTGTTCGCTAACAGCACTTAACCCTACATTCTGCTAAGGCTATACGGGGCACCTTTGTCTTTGTTTTAATCGCCAACCTACAACAGCTGGCGGACCTTCGTCAAAGTCTGACATCGTTACCACTCAGCCGCACCATTCTAATGATTATAGCAGGGACAATCAGTCAATTAAGTTATTCAATCGATTAAAGCCGCAAACCGCGTTAAACGTGGGAAATCGCTTTTACTGCACTTTGGCGGTAAGTGGATCCACGTGAGATTAAGAACGCATTACTGCGCGAGTGAAAAGGTCAAATTGGTGCACATATGTGGACAATGACCGTTACAGTCAGTCTGTGTGTTTGTACTTAAGCTGGAAGGAAGCGTTCAGCCTATGTAGCTCGTTGTAACAGCTGTCTAGCGGGGAAGAGTAAGCAAGTTAGTAGATAATAATAATAATTGCAATTTGTAACGTGCACATATTCGTTCAATCGGTCGAAGGTGTTCGTTCGAAGAGAGAACAACTGTGCAAACTCCACACAAAAAGGCCCCATCGACCTGCTTGCTGTGAAGCGGCAGCGTGACTCACGACACCGGGCTCAACATACAGCACTGGGTGTGGGCACTTAATGGCTGAGGTGGATATATTATCAGAAGTTGAACTCTACCTAAATAATCAGATAGGCCAGCTCAACAAATCATTAACTACATTCAAACATTAAAACATAAAATGGTTCAGATTTTCCCAAGCAGCGCTTGCAACGTAAATTAAATAATTCCCTGGCGTACGCAAAGACCTTTTCAGAATTGCTTTTGAGAGCTGCCCTTTCGCAATAGCCGTTTCGAGCGTTCCTCCTTCGCTCGGCACGTCTATTCCAAATAGAGCCGCTATGGAGAGCAATTCTGATACCATCCATCCATTGTCGGAACTGGCTTAATCCTGTACAGGGTTGCGGTGAGCCGGAGCCTATCCCGGCAGACACATGGCGTAAGGCAGGGGATGCCAGTCCATCACAGGTCACCGGGGGTCAATTTAGTCAGCGGGCCAATTAACCTAGGCAGCATGTATTTGGATTGGGGAAGAAACCATAGTACCCAGCGAAACCCCACACGGACACGGGGACAACACGGTAACTCTACACAGAAAAGCAGCACCCGAGTCGGGATTCGATCCGGGGCTCTTCTCGCTGTGAGGCGGCAGCGCTACTCACCGCGCCACCGTGCCGCCATCACACTTTGAAATGCCAGAGTTTCTCAAACCCTCCGGGTTATTTTTTTGTTGCAATAGGCAACACTTAGCAGCAAACGACCTGCACACCCCGCGCAGGAAGGGGGTGGGGGGGAATAAAAACCACCGCCCTAATCTAAAACACACATTCTCAGAGGCAGAGAGCAGCTGAATTGTGATCAACCGATAGAAATCTGCACCTAAAAACTTAACATAAATCCGGGCGCAGCATTCAATTGCACGCGGCGGAGCGACACACGCCCTTTAAAACTTGCTCGCCACCTCACGCCGGTACCTCCGGCTGGCGATACCACGAAGGAATTTTCGCTATTTGTTTGATTTTTCGTTAGTTTTCTCCGCCGTTCCATTGCCCGTGGCCTCCCACCGCGAACGGACCCAGATGCTTGTCTTTCCGTGCGCAAAACTGAAAACAAATCCCATTAAGGAGTCCATTTAAGGTCTCGGAGGGGTTGAAAATCACTCCGAATCGCCTCGGGGCATTTGTTAAGGTCCAGCCGTCGCGATCGTGTTATGGCATAAAGATTTAGCGAAAGCGGATTTCCCACTGCTGAGAAAGTTTACAACTTGGGTCGTAGGAAACATTCACACTCCTTAAGCCTCTCTGTCGACTGCTAATGAACGTTCCTTACTTCATTTATAATTAATAGGCTGTCAAGCAAAGTGTCCGGTGGCTGTGATATTAATCACTGACAACGTCCACTCTCGACTCCCGAATGAAACGTCACGCACATATCAAATCCGTCGACTTAAAAGCGTGCACAGAAGACGTATCAAATTGCGCGCGAAAGAATCTCAATTTTGTGAATGCCAATTATGTGGAAAATACGCATCCGTGTTACATTGAGGACAGACGAGAAACAATACGACCGAGACAGGCAAACCCAGACAACACGAACCGCGATGCGCAAAAAATAACAATTCACACACTTGGATGGTTTTTATTTTTTTAGCTGATTCATGTATACGTGACTGCAGTCATATTAAAAAAGCCCGTCCGAATGAAGAATATATAGTAACACAATTCATAACGTGCCATGCAAATTCCACGCCTGGTCATGCGCGAGACAGATACGGATACCACCGCAGAGAGGGGGGGGAAGTCAGCCAGACGGTCTGCCGGTGCCAACCCGCCAGACACTGCGTTCTGAAATATTATGATGTTATCTGCCAATTGGGGGTCAAGGTAGAAGCGTTCACGTCGCGATCCCTGTCAGGTAGTACTTGGTATTGCCTGCGAATTCTACCAAACACTTCGAAGCCAAGCTGAAAGACGACGATGTCCAGAAGCTAGCCATCGTGCTTCGAAGAATCGCAAAGAAGAAGATCTGCCAATTTATTCGTTTTTCAGTTGTGGGAGGAAACCGGAGAACCCGGAGGAAACCCACGCATAACAGGGGGAGAACACACAAATTCCCCACAGTGTGTGGTGCCCGGAGCGGAATTCGAACCGCCTCGGGCAAGACTTTCTATCTGTGAGGCGCATATGTTTCCACTACACAGACACCCTGCCGCCCAAATGGCCTTCAGCCCACACAGCCTCGGAGCCACGTGGGGACATGCTAAGTGGAGGTGAGTGATTCACCACTGCACGATGCGTGGGAGGCAAGGCATGGATAGCGAATGCTAGCAATGCATATATCCTTAAACCCATTGTGAGACATCCCATTGCAAAATGCTGCCTTTCGAAAACAACAAGTGATTCCCATCAATCACGTCGTTAACCCGGAGTGAACGGCAACAGCAATAACAAAAACAACCTTTTGCATTATTAATTATCAGCGTAAATAACCTCACGGCGGTCCCAGCCACTCTCACGAGCCACGGCACGTAAGACACCGGTGCCCGGGTGAATGTGCTTCTCATTACGGCGAGGTAGCGGTCAACGATTTTTAAGCGGTAAATCATCCCGAGTTTTAAGAGCCCGCGTTCTTGTGACACTTGTAAGACCGTTGGAACTATGCCCGATAACATGAGCGCTGTACGTGTAAATCATTCTTTCATTCATTCATTGTCAGAGATTGCTTAATCCTGTACAGGGTTGCGGTGAGACGGAGTCTATCCAGGCAGTCACAGGGGAACAAGGCAAGGCTATATCCAGGATGGGACGCCAGTCCATCACAGAGCAAGATGCTGGGTAATGTGCGTCAATGGGTTCATTTAATCGTATGGTTAAATAAAGGAGCTGTGACTCAGCTCACGGATGGACGGAGGGGGGCTAGGATTGCATTCGTAATGAGTTCAGTGACGTCTAAATTCATGCAGAAACTATGCCATGTGTGTCAACACGTGTACTGCAGCCCCATTGCCAAAGAGACATTCTTACAAGGTAATATTTTCTCTTATATTCCTGCATATGGCAATGTGTGCCACGAGCTAGATGTCAACATCGAGACCTGCTAGCCACGCAGAGAGGGCTCTGGGAGAGGGAATTTACGGAGCTTTGCTGTTCCTCCTCCTTTGACGGAGAGCGATCTTGTGACGCTCTTACAGAATTTTTCAAAAAATGAAATGAACGGGCCGAGAGATTGCATTTCCCTAGATGGCCAGAACAATGTTTGTTTTTGTATCACGTGGTATAAAAAAACCCCGTAAATAATGTGACGTCAAGCGGCCTGTTTCAGTTAACCGCCTTATGTTTACACATGCACACTGTGGAAAACAAATTTATGACGCAGCAGTAGCTACACTATAAAAAGGGACCGTCGTGTTTCGAACGTTCGCGATGGTACAAACAAGCTGTGTGCCAAAGCTATGCCAGCTAATAGGTGGATGTAAATTTCAACCAATTAACTGCCAAAAATAAACTCCACAGATGACCCCCTTTTAAAAATAATATGGAAATAAGTATAAATTTGAAAAACGGCCCACTGCCCTCTCTCTCCTCCTAGTCATATACACACACGCACAAACATAGACGTATCGCACGATGGAATATGCTCAAAATATGACCTTCTCGTGAATGTATTGAGGTTCATTCAGAGTACGAGATCACTCGTCTTGTATCGTGGCCTCAGTCAGGGGGGGGGGCGGGGAATGGGTTCATTTCACAGGCCAGCGGCCGCACTCCAGCAGCTATTATTTCAGAATCCAGCCAGGGATGTGCTCCGCGTACGACGAATGTCTGCCGGCACGAGGGTCATCACCTGCCCGTGTTTTTTTAAGCGTCGGTGAGCATAGACGCAACCGCTCACCCACGCGACTCCGAGTGAGCGAGTGAGCGAGTCGGTGAGCGAGCAGAATAACCCAAGCGGTAAGTAAATGTCCTATGTCCTATAAATTATCGATATTGTTTGACTCTCAATTAATCTGTTTTGATGTTGTTGACATGCCGTTCTCTCCACAGCCTCGTGCAGCGCTTTGTGACCCTTGGGTGAAAGGCGCTCTATAAATGCTATTATTAGTAAACAAGTAAACGAACGAACGATCATTTTGAGTGAGCGAGTGAGAATTTCAAAGTAGATATATTTTTATTAGTTAGGTGACGTGTAAAATAAGTGTTGTCAACTCGCCTCCACCCGACAAGTTAAAACCTTACTAAATTGGCTGTGTCGGGCGGATGCGGGTTTACGACACTTATTTTTTTACGTGACCTTACCCGTAATAAGAGACATACCTATGGGTGACATCGGTCACGAAAGCTTTCGCGTTAGAGTGAGACGCTGAACGAGCGGGCGAGTAAGTGAGCGATTCAGCGAAGGGGCGAGCGAGCGAATGAGCTAGCGAGCCGGAGAGCGTAGTGGGCGATTGAGCGCCGGGCTACCTGGCCGTTTACACACCGCGTCGCCCCCCCACCCCGTAAGGCCGGCATCCATCAGCGCTAATCCGGGCGTTGTGACAGCCGAGACATTCTTCCGCGCGCAGAACCGACTTTGACGGAACGCCGGGGCACGCCGCAGCGGCTGCCTTCAACTTCAACCCTCTTCGCTCCGCATTAATAAAGGCAGAGAGCCAGTGTGGAGCTCTTCATAGACGCCCGACGCTAAATAACTGCCCGCAGCGCTAATCAATCACCCGCGCTAGCAGGCTGTGCTTTTTAAAAATATAGCTTTTTTTTTAACGAGAGGGAAACGGCCCCCCTAATTGTGTTTTCATTTCATCGCTGAGCGGTGGCATTATTCACCCGTCGCAGACGAACACCGGAGCGCCCCCCCCCCACCCCGATTGGGGAAGGGCCCTGTCGCGACGGCGTACGGGTTACACGACACTCGTGCCGCGCGCATTAATCATGACGGATGACTTTGGCGGAGAACACAAGGCCCCTTTTCTTCTCGCCCAGAGCCGGCCACTGTGAGCTCAACGTCTCACGTCATCGTCATCTTCAATTACAGCCGCGTCGGTGTCAACCGGGGTCAAATTTCAAGCTGACCGGCCGAGCGCTGCCACTCGCGCCTAAGTGGTTCAGAGAGCCCGTAAGGGTGGCTGTGGCGTTATATGTGTTTTGATGTTTTCAAGGATCGCACAGGAGCAAATAAAAGCGGGGCAAAAATGCTGGCGCACGCTCGCGGCTTTGATCTGGGGAGATGGGAGATGATCGGATGGGTCGAAGGCGACAGGAAGACGGAACGTGGAAGATCGAAAGGGGAGGAAGTTAAGGAGAGGATGGGATCGGGGATGATATCATGTAATGGGCGAAGAGTGAAATTAGGAATGAGTTTAACGATGCCTTCAATGTGAGAGGTGAAACGACGGTTATCCCGAAAGAGCGGCTCTTGAGAGCAATTCTCATATCAGGGATGATGGGGGCTTTTTTCCTCACCATTTCCAGATTTCAAAATAAATAATAATTTTTATAACGAGAATCGCTTTCCAATGCTGTTATTTCGGGATAGCCGTGTCGAGCACTCCCTCTCTCCTTCGCGACTTTTCACCTTCCACGTTGGAGGCGTCTTAAAGCCTTAATACGTAGTAATATTATTGTCTTTTTTCTCCGCGAAAATGTTTCACCGTTGCAGTGCGAATTTATCAGCTCGGACGCGGAGTCTGCGTCATAAACGTGTCAGCCGCTGACGTATGTGGCGCTGGGCGGGCAACACCGGTGGTCTCACGAATCACGCTCGTATTCTTTAGCGACCTTATTGTGTGAGACCAGCGTTACTTACAGGGGGTCACAACCTCCGGAGCTTCGCAGTACACACGGTGCATTCCTCCCGCGCTATTTGGCAAATTATCAAGCTCCCCGTCTGCAGACATTCTGGCTTCTTTATATCAAATTGCGGTTCTTTTTCGGGGGTCTTGGCAAGTGTTCAATTGCACTTTTTTTATTCCGTTTTTTTTGCTGCTATAAAATATTACATTCCTTTGGAAACTTGACAAAAAAACCATCGGAACGCAGATTTCAAGTGGCCCACGCTCGTATCAGCTGCTGATTCGGCTGCGATAAAAACTGACATTGCGTTTGTTTTGTGGTGGGCCTATCGCCAATTGTCGGAATTGTTTATCGTGATATATAATGAGCAACATTTTAGTTAGCCACCCCTTTCGGTTTAATAACAGTTACACAAACATTGTCAAATTCAACAAATATTATAAACTAGGATAAGCCGCTGTGAATGATGGCTTAATGTTGACCTATAACATAACAAGCCAAAATTTGTTTTCGTCTGGCTTTCTATAACAGCACTGATTGATAGGTGTGTATCTATGGGTAACTTGTTGCTAATATAGAGATGATGCAAAGTGCTGATTTATTGGCAAAAAGCATATAACCGTCTCTCTTTTTACATGATATGTGTCTGTTAACTATACCAATAGCATGGTTAACAGGCAGACCCAAGTTAGCACTCCGGATGCAATGTAGAGAATAGCGGACTAACTGAATCAGCGTTAAAAGGTTCACTGATAGAGTCGAGCGCTGATTGGCTGCGAGCGTACAGGTATGTCGCTCTCATTGGCTGAACCAATCTAAACAAAAAATGGCGGCTCTCAGCGAACAGTGAGTTTTTCGACTCCTAACTTCTGACTAGTATTACGGATTCTCTTAATTTGTTTTGTAAATAATTACATTCAGGGCAACGAGAGATTTGACGAATCGTCGTTTTGCAGGGTCACTCTAAGCGGGGTCTGAGTGTGTGTACATGCAGTGACGTATGCTAAGTGCTGTGTTTACAATTGTTTCTGTTATGACTACGCATCGGATTACTAAAATATTTCCGAAGACGAATGCGCGTTGGAAAGCGTTACATAATCCTAGCTTGTTTAGTACGACAATCAAAGCATGTGAGGTGAGTCGCAGAGCTAATGCCTATAACTTCACGGTGGCACGGTGAGTAGCGTGGTGCCTCACAGCAAGAAGGTCCTGCCGAGGTGAATTGCCCCGGCCAAATTGCTGCCGGTGCACTGATCTGTTGTAACTTTCTTACCCTCCCTCTGCTGGACAACTGTTAAAGAGCTACAAAGCTCAACTGTTCCTTCCAGCTTAAGTAAAAACTGACTTACTGGAGATTACTGAGTTAAGAATGTACATCTTATTGTTGAATTCAAGCGTGGGAAAAATAACCTTTTGCATCGAGCGTCACTGTAGCCTTGGCAGCATGGGCGGGTGTTGGACCTCGGAGGCACAATAAACCGGGACATATCGTGTGCGAGGGTAAACAAACTAAAAGAGAGAGGACTGTACCCTGTGTAATTGGGAAAAACCCGGTTTTTGAATAATGACTTGTTCCAGAAAAATGTACAGAGTTTCCAGGAAAGCTGCCTCAATGAGGAGGACGACCCTGAAAAATCAGGACAGGTGGCGACCCTAGCGGGAACGCCAGCAGAAAAAAACATGAAACAATACACTGATGTGCGTTTTCACGGCTCGCTGTATGGGAAGCCATCCATCCATCCATTTTCTAAACCGTAGACACACGCGTACACACAGGTACACACAAACACACACACACACACACGTCATTGTAGGCAATTACACAGAAGCCAAAACACGAGCAAGCTGCGCGGTGTTGGTCGCAGTCCCACCAGGTGCGGCAGGAGGCCCCGCGTCTTTGTAATTACCGGTGGTTCCGTGAGCGGCCCGGGCAATGGCCATGCAAGAAAGGCCCCCTCTGTGTAGCCGAGCTTCAGATCTTCTCTGCGTTTCACCTCGAATCACAGAACGCGGCCAATACCGCAGACCTGGCTCCGCTTGTGGGAACTCCGTCGCGTACAATAATAAATAAATAAAACAACGGCGGCCGCCTTTTTTTTCGCGTTGTTGTTCGCGAGTGCGTAAATAATTTTATAAAACGAGGCATGTAAAAAAGTTAGAGAGAGGGGGTTGAAGAAAAACTTTAGATTACCGTAGGTCTGCCAGAAGTTTTACAGATTTTTTTTCCCAGAAAGGTTTTACGGTCGTTCATTAGCGAGGACGTCAAATACACTTTGGGGGGAATTCTCTCACATTCCCACTCTTTAAGCGCGGTGCCAAGAAAAGGGGTTACGTTCGCCGATGAAATATCGACTCGTTGGCATCGTTTAATCTCACTCCTGTACGCGTCCCCATCGGTGGAATGGAAAAACAAACCTGCGACGTGATGTGTAAATGCTGCCCACGTTTCACGCTCATCGCAACGGGGCCCCGCGGTCTCGTGGTGATTGAGACGTGGACGGATTAGGTGAAAACACGTCTGGAAACAAGGGAGAGAAAGCTCCGAGCGGTTGGATTAGATTTGGCGGCTGGGTATAGCCCTGGCTTTCGCCCTGTGTCTGCCGGGATAGGCTCCGACTCACCGCGACCCTGTACAGGACGAAGCGGTTTCTGACAATGGATGGATGGTATTGCTAGTGCAGCTTCTCCCAACTTGCGTTAACTATGGGTAAAATATGAAAGTGGAACGTCTCAAATCATGAGCTGACGTCACTGCTGGGAGACAGATCGCCGTGCCTTGACAGATGCCTCTCGTGGTGATTGGAGTTTTTTTTCTGACATTTTAAACTAAACTGATTTTTAGCTTTAGTCTCGTGTTGTAACTTTCGGTGTGAAATTCGAATTGAAGTTAGCCACACCGAAAAGATAGCTATAATATTAAATGCATCACAGATTCAATCATTCGAATGCCATGTGGGTGTAATTCGACAGTATTTGTATATGACCACCTGTTTGTGTTTGTGAACTTATTTTTATTTACTGGTCTGTCATTCTCTATTGTAACTTGCTTACCCTCCCAGCGCTGGACAGGTCCATATCTCAACGGTTCCGTCCAGCTTAAATGAAGACTGACTGACAGTGGAGCCCCTTTAGAAGGCGTTTGGCCTGTGCCTTCACGTTGGCCAGACCTCTTGGAACGACTTTGTTTCGTTTTATTTTTGTTGGACAACTCCTAAATCACTCCACGGGTTTCCCGGAGCAAATGGCTCATTGCGAAGGTCTCGCTCTCGTTAGAAGATGCGTGCGGGGCGAGCGTTTCACCGTTCCTTGCATCGCGCTTAAGAGAAGGAAAAAGCCGTGAGCCGGCTGCGTCGCTCCGAGGTGAAATCGGTGAGACGGCACGACTGGGATTGTGAGTTCAAGTCCGCGCAGCCGCCCGTGATTAATCCGGGTTCTCTCGTTGTTGTGAGCTCGCCGTCAAAGCCCGCTAGCCAAGCACCGCACGGAACTGACAGTTTTTCGACTTAACGTGACTAAAATTCCAGCTCCGAGGATGAACAATATTGTTTTGACTGCCGGGGGACAGCAGAGCGAAGTGTGGACAGGCCGGTGGCAGGGTTGAGCAGCGGTAACATCCGCGCCTCGCAGAAAGAATGGTCTTGCCCGAGGCGGTTCGACCGCAGCCTCGGGCACATTTCTGTGCAGAGTTGGTGTGTTCCCTCGTCCTGTTCTGCGTGGGTTTCCTCCGGGTTGTACGGTTTCCTCCCACAACTTAAACAAACACTCATTGATATATAGGAAGGCAGTGTGTGGCAATATGTTGGCGCCGGCAAACCGCCTGGATGCCTCCTGTGCCTCTCTGCACTTTCCTCGCGCCTCTGAGTCCTTCTCTCGTTGAATGAATATATTTGACATTGAATTAACATGTGCCGGTTATAAATGTAAAATTATTATTATTATTATGGGTCGCCGGTTCATTGCAGGGCACTGAGGTCAATTTAGTCAGCAGGTCAATTAACCTAAGCAGCAGCAACAGCATTTCTGTGGACTGTGGAAGGAAACCAGAGTACCCGGCCCTAATTCAAGCAGACACGGGGATAAATCACAGACACACACACACTCCACACAGCAAGGCGGCACCCGAGCCGGTAATCAAACCCACGACTTCTTGCTGTGAGCTGGCAGCGACACTCACTGTGTCACCATGCCGTCCTCTTTGTAATATAATGTGTGTTTATCCCCTCAAAGCCTCGGCTTCCTGCGATATAATAAAAGACACGCGATAGGGTAGCCGCGGTGTGAATGAGTTTCCCCCGCGGGGTGGAGAAACTACAAAGCGTCAACGCAGCGTAACACCGATCTCTGGGGCGCCGTTACCCAACGCACGATAGAGTTACTTTATCTCGTGAGCGAGCTTCCAGCCAGCGTGTGATTGATCGGGCAGTAACGGGGAGAGCGATATCCGACCCTATTTCACCTCGGCTGCGCTCGTAATACTTGAGAAGGCGTCACGGCTCAAATGACAAAAGGCGACAGATTGCGTGATTAATTCAATTTCACAGAGCCCGCTATTGTATGGTGCGCTCATTTCAAAACTAAACGTGGCAATTCAAGTAGCTATTGCCTTGAAAAACGTCATGAATCGCAGTCTAGCACTCCTGATAGAGTCTCCCTTGGTGAACAGGTCTGGAGTCTAGCCCTCCTGCTAGGGTCTCCCTTGGTGAACAGGTCTGGAGTCTAGCCCTCCTGCTAGGGTCTCCCTTGGTGAACAGGTTTTGGGGGAGATTCCAGACAAATAACGGTCCGAAGACCCTTTTATCTAAAGGAGGTTGGCATGAAGGAAATCCGGCCGTAATGTTTTACTCCAATAGCCCCAACATTGGGGGGCAATCGGCAACAACAACAATGTCTAACGACAATAATTCAACTTATTTATCCAGAAAAGTTGAATCGCAAGGCCCACAACTCATCGAGTCTCAAGACACTTGCTCGAGAGGGTCCTGCACGGGGATATTTGGCGTTGTTCCTTATGGAGGCGTCTTCATAACAGGTACAAACATAATGTAGGATTACCATGGGTAGGTGTACTTCGTACAATAACATAGGATAGCTATTGGCTAGGTGTACTCTGTTGTCTAGTGCTAGTGCCTTACGCCAATGATCCTGCGCAAAGTCAGCCTAGCGGGAACATTTACCCCCTGATCACTGCTGCAACCGAATCATCTGAATTTAGTTTATTCTGATAATGTAAAAAAATAATCTTCTATGTTTTTTACATTATCTGTATACTGGCAAAAAAAGATGATCATAGGCTTAGTTTGTTCTCCGCGGAGCTCGCGAAGCTAAGCAGGTCTTGAGCCTGGAAAGTAGGTGGATGGGCAACCCCCACACACACACAGCAGGTGCTGTCGGCCGCTGCGGGTTTTTTTTTATCTAACCCAGACACGGCTGACATGAGTGGCGAGTGACACGAAGCAACCCTTGGGCCTCCCTCTCCGCCAACCCACATCGACCGGCGTTGGTGAAGTATGTTCAAACTGACCCCCCATCACCCGCTCGCCCCACGCCCTCGCCCGGCACGCTCGCCAACAACCGTGGATCGACAAAAATAACCGTCGATGCGCTATCACGCGGTTATTATTATTGTTATTACTTCTGCCGAAACATTTTTGCTGCAATCTAAGACGGGGATCGCGGGACAGCTGCTACTCACGCGATCCCAATCTCTGAGGGTTTCGAGTGCTGCCCGTGACGAGCGTTTGTCCACCTCGGGGTCTCGCAACAAAAACTTTCTCCGTCGGGGTAACGAAAAATACAAAAAAAAACGCAACAACAACCGACATTTCGCCTGGAAGGGGGCATCCTGCGTCAGGACATTCGGAAATGACGGCGACTTTAGATGCTCGATCTCTCGCTCCAGATCGTCACCATCATCATTGTCAGAAACCGCTTAATCGTGCGCGGGCTAAACAGAACAATCTAGACTCCAGAGAGAGAGAGAAAGCACCGTACCCCTGTGTAACTGGCAATAAGCCGGACTCTGAGTGAATGAATGCCTCGTTCCGTGAAAGTGTAAAGATTTTCCCCGGGACAGCTGCCGTCTTTTAACACGAGGACGATTCATTCATTCATCGTCAGAAACAGCTTTATCGTGTTTCAGGGTTGTGGTCTCCCGGAGGCCCATCCCGGCAGACGCAGGGCGCGAGGCAGGGCTACACCCAGGATGCGACGCCAGTCCATCACAATTCAGGACGATTCCGTGTAGAAAAAAAAACCCAGGACAGGTGGCAGCCGTCCGATGTCTACAGCCTGATCAACAGTCGGGGGAGCGTCTCGTGCTGCGAGTCACCCGGTTGCACGCGACACTGAGCGGAGAATGTGAAGACCGTTTCGCTCGAGAACTCCTAACAGATACCTGGAGCCGAATGGGTTTTAATCGTTCCATCTTCATGGCCAGACTTGAACCCAAGAGGTACAGCCACTGGTGGGTGTCACAGGACACTGGTGCCGAACACGGTGGTGTGGTGACTTTTCGCTGCCGCCTCGCAGCAAGAGGGGACCCCGGGTTCGATTCCAGGGGTCCTTCTTGCTGCATCGAGCGCTCCCCCCCTTCCAAAGTTGGACGCATCTTCAGGAAGCTCTGAGACTTAGTGAAATATGAGTGTGGTGTGCTATATGCCTTGTCCGCATTCCATCCTTTGCGAACGAGAGAGGGGGAGCGCTCGACACGGCTATCCCGAAATACCCGCTCTGGAAAGCAATTCTCCCCAAAGAATAGCTTCTCAAAGCAATTCTCACGCATCGAGCCGCGAAAACTTCCACTAAGCACCGCAAGACACTGTCCGTATACATCCATTTCAAAGCATTTTTTTGGAATACGTCCAATCAACAAATTGACAAACACGCTGAACCAATCACTCCTCGAATTGATGCTTCGGCAATCCCGCAATCGCCAACAGCCATATCGTCCCCCTCAGAGGGGCCCTTATCCCCCGTCCATCGGTCATCGGAATGAATCACGGCTGCGCGCGCCAAACCCACCGGAGCAAATCCATCGTAAATCGCGTCGCCGTTTCTCGGCCACGTCACGAGCTGGTGTGGTCCTCGCTCGGAGGCCCCGCGTGGTCGGCGTTGAGTCTGGTTAGCGTCGAACGCGCTGCTGTGAGGCCTGTGGGTGTCTGTGCGGAGCGGTGGGCTCAGTGGTTTAGCGCTATGCCGGGCTAGAAATCTGGCTGTGACTCGAGTTCGAATCCCGCTCACGGCCGCCAACGCCGGCGACGATTTTCTGAACCGGTCCTGGGCCTCCCCCTAGGTCGACTCAGCCTCAAATGAGTACCTGGTGCGGTGTGCAAACATCGCCTCGGTATCCGTGTCTCGTCCCCGACCAGGCATGGTATTTTAGCGCGTTATACACTGTATTATTATTAGATAGAGGCGGCCGTTTGTGGTACTGGCCACCCACCCCCTCGTGTGCCGTGTCAACATTCATAGGTGCTACTCGCTAACGGCACTTGACCCTGCAGTCTGTTAAGGCTATACGGGGGATCTTTGTCTTGCTGTTCCATTGGGGGGTCGGGGGGGTAGCTGCGACAGGCGGGCGTGGACCTAGCTCGGGGTTGTTGCCGGCACGCTCGTATCGCAACACTTCCCCTCACCCTCCCGCGGCCGTTCCCAGCAGTGTTGTGAAGCCGCGATTCTGTATGTCGAGGTCGCCATACCAGGGGCGAGAGGTGTCGGGTGCTCGCCAGGAGAAGGGAGTAAGTAACTTCGCTCTCTCTCTCTCTCTCCCCGTCTCAGGTCGAGAAACAACCGATGTATCGACCTCCACCGAAAAAGCACCGGGACGTGGGAGGCGCTGCCTTTTGAGACGAGACGTGAAAACTTTAGTCGCCGTCAGGAACTGGAAGACTTATGTTCGTCTGATAAGACCAAAGGGCGTTGACCTCGGTGTCACCCACCCCCATTCAAATGTCACCAAAGGTCAATGCACATCCCCCCTCCGCCCCGCCCCGCGTCCCCCTCTCCTCCCGAATGCATGGCTAAGAGTGAGAAGTAAACCCCCCTTTTGTAAGAGTTCCCTGTGAATGGGGACGCCGGCATCTTAATGGATCTCGGTCTCGGCCTTAAATGAGTTTGAATGGATACAAAAAAAAACGTGGTACATATTAATTTCGGTTCCCGCGTTAAAGTGAGCGACTCCTACGCCGGAGGTGTCTTGGGAGACACGACGAATTAAGAACGAGTGAATGACTAAATGTGAGCCGTTACAGGACTATATTACACCAAATGAACACAATATGATTATGCGTGCGTTACATGTTTAAAGCCAAGAGCTGCCACTTTGAGATGGATTGCACGAGCGGCACGGTAATATTATCCCACAGTCCAAAGACAAGCGTGCTACTGATGCTGCTGCTGCCTAGGTTTATTAGCCTTCTGACTAAATCACCCCCTGGTGCCCTGCGATGGACTGGCGTTCCGTCCACGGCGCAGCCCTGCCTTGTGCCCTGTGTCGACTCAGGATTCAGCGGTTTCTGACAATGGATGGATGGATGGAAAGCAGAGGTGGGGATGGGGAAATACATACACGGACAAGGTAAGGGGGGAGGAAGAGGGGGAGAATAGGGAGGGAATTCACTGGCTTTCTTAACAGTCAAAGTTTTACCACCCCCTATCTCTCTCGTTGAAATAAATCATTCGCGACTGATGTAAGCCGTGGTTGGGAATGAAACCTAGGGTCGCCAGGTTCATACCACGGCGCGCTAACCGCAGCAACACCGCTCCACCCAAGTACATAATACGAATCATAGATGTATTTTTTTAAGTCATAGAAATGTTGTTTGTAATAAGGTACGCGCGGTGGCTCCGTGCAATGTGAAGTATAAACACGATCAGTCACTGCCGCGTTACAGTGGCGTTCACGTCGCGGTCCCTGTCAAGTAATACTTGGTGTTACCTGCAAATTCTATCAAACATTTCGAAGCCAAGGTGAAAGACAACGATGTCCAGAAGCTCAACAGATGCCAGAAGCCCCTCAGTCTGGAGCAAGAAGAGAGGCCAGTGCCCGCCGCCTTTAAGGCCAGCACTGACTATTATATCTCTAAATGTTGAAGGGCTGTCTGCAACTAAATAAGAACTTGTTGCAATGGGAAACTGTCATATAACCATCACGCTTCGAAGAATCGAATCGAATTCAAGTGGCTGTCATCGTACATGTGTTTAAACAGCCAGAGCGAAATCACAGCATTATTACTAGCAGCACCCGCTTAATCCGGTAGAGGGTCGCAGCGAGCCGGAGACTATCTCGGCAGACACAGGGTGCACGACGGGGGTATACCCATGATGGGACGCTCGTCCATCGCAGGGGTACTGAAGCAGTCGTATCAAAAATGACGAGCCACACAGGGCATAAAGGGATGGCGTGGGGTGGTGTGCCTGGCGGAGGGGGTTACAACATTACAAATCACAAGTTGTATCGCATTAGCCTTGCGCGCGACCTTCACGGACCGGTTCAAATTCTACATCTGACTCTGTGCACCTTTTACACCGGCAAGAAGGAAACAAAAAAAAAAACCGGTGGAAACATGTTTACACTGTGTCGAGGAGTCGGCGAGTCGCCCGGAGCAAAATTGAGACCGATGGCTGCTGAAAGCGTTTTAGAATCCCGGCGTTGGATTCCGAGGTTGTTTTGAAGTCACGCACACGTGTCCGCGTTATCATGTGGCCCAACGTTGTGCAAGTGCAGTCGGTGCAGAGAAATACACACACACAGAGATGTCGGTCGAGATAGACACGCTGGGAGAGAGGCAACCTCAAACAATCGTACACCAAAGAGGGCTTGCTTTTTTAAATATGATAGATCAACAACCGGCGCGGTACTGTGGCGCGGTGAGTAGCGCTGCCGCCTCACACCACGAAGTCGCCGGGTTCGAATCCCGGCTCGGGTGCCTTTCTGTGTGGAGTTTGTGTGTTCTCTCCCCCTGTTCTGCGTGCGGTTTTTTTTCCGGGTTCTCCCGGTTCCTCCCGCATCTAAAAAAAAATACGAATTTATTAATTGGCCGATACCATCATAATATACAGGCACGCAGTGTCTGGCCGGTTGGCGCCGGTTGACCACCTGGCTGCCTTCCCCCCACCTCTCTTTCCTGCAGCGCTTTGGAATTTCCGGGTGAAAGGCGCTATAGAAATGTAACGAAGTAAATTCATTTAGAAATGCATTGCAATGACCGCTTTCTACACCACGGCCACGCAGAAGTAGCGGATAATCGAAACACATTCCTTTCAAGTGAGGCCCGATGTAAACGTGCACATACCGTGTAATTGTGGCATAATTAGACACGCAAACGCAACACGGCATATCTGGAATTGTTACAATTCCTGCTTTTAAGTGGAAGAAAATCAGCCCTCGGGACGGAACGCAGACTCATAAACACGCGGCGGGCGAAATGTCAAAACTTTGCTCCGAAGCTTTTGACTCTAAATCGAGACACGCTCTCCAAACGCTGCGTCCAATTTTCCCCGTAAATGAGTAGTTTCCATCCCACGAAGCCTCGCCGTGACAGCTGTGACTAAACTGTATATATATATAAAGGAACCCTACAGTCTATACGAATAAGCATAACACGCGCGGCTAGAAAAATATATTCCGGTAATGTTGCAGGAGCTGAGACGATCACGGTGTCTGCATGAGAAGTTTTAAGATGAAACTCCTGTCGTACGTCATGCGTTTGCAGACGGGCACACGCGTCTGGGTGAAAACGATTAATATTATGGAGATTTAGCAAAGAGGCAGTCGGTACGGCACAGCATCAGTGTTCGTTTTATCTACAAACAAGAACATTCATTCATTGTCGTCCATCCATCCATTTTCAGAAACCGCTTAATCCTGTACAGGGTCGCGGTAAGCGGGCACCTATCCCGGCAGACACAGGACGCAGAGGCAGGGTTATTACCCATGACGGGACGCCACTCCATCACAGGGCACCGGGGGGGGGGCAATTTATTCCGCAGGCCAATCAACCTACGCAGCAGCATGTCTTTGGACTGTGGTAGGAAACCGGAGTGCCCGGCGAAAACCCACGCGGACACGGGGAGAGAACATGTACAAACTGCACACAGAAAGGTACCCGTGGCGGGATCAGAACCCGGGGGAACCCTTCTTGCTGTGAGGCGGCAGCGCTGCTCACCGCTATGCCACCGTGCCGCACACACGTTATCATAAACAGAAGCGCACGCGTTGTGACTGTCTCTCTCTCTCCTCAGCCACAGCGTGGCAATATTGATCCAACTTGCAACACAGCCAGCGACACCGCACAGCGCGCCACGGGCACACCGCGTGAACGCACCCACGACCCCGCAAAGCGTGTCACGCGAACGCATCCTTACCCGGTCTCGCAACTTCTCGCACCTTGTCCGCAAGAAGCTCTTCTGCGATCGCTTCAAGCCACCATCGGTAGATTTTTTTTTAGGGCTGCGGTGGCTTTTATTATTCTAATACCGGTACCCTCCCCCCACCACCACCAACCTCCAACCCAGCCAGCCAACACCACCCTCCCTTCGCAACCTCCCTCCCTACCCAACTCTCATCACCGTAATGGAATTAAGGCGCCTTCCTCGCCCGTTCAAATCGTGGGTTCGTTTCGATGAGCCGCAGCCTTGGGGGTGTGAATGGACCTGGGTTTGCTGTGCCGGTCACCGCCGAGCCTTGTTGATGGGTCCGCGATCACGACTTTTAAAGAGCGGAGCCAGATGAGGCTTGAGTGTATCGGGGATGGCGTGGAGCGCATGGGTGTGTGTGTGTGTGTTGGGTGGGGGTGTTCTGGCTGGGTTTGGGCTGTTGAGGTTGGTGGGTGGGTCAGTGGGTTGGCTGTGTGCGCGGGTCTCCGTGTTTTCATGTGTTCGCGAGCTGGTGTGTCGCATATCTGCGTTGTGTTATCGGTGTTATGGGAGAGCGCTGGTTTCAGCGGTTGTGCCACAGACCCGGCCGCCCGAGTTCGACTCCCGCACGCGGCCGACGGCCAGTGACGATTTTCTGAACCGGTGCTGGGCCCTCCCCCACAGGTCGACTCAGCCTCAAATGAGTAGCTGCTGCGGTGTATAACGATAGTCACTCGGGAGACAAAGGCGGCCGGGCGTGGTGCTGGCAACCCACCCCCACTCGTGCCGTGCTGGCCTTCATGCGTGCTCGGTAACGGCACTTGCCCCTGCAGTCTGTCAAGGCTATAAAGGGGGATCTTTGTCTTTTATCTTTGTGTGCGCGCGTGTTATCTGCGTTGTTACAGTCCTAAGACACGCTGCTGTTGCTTACGTAGGTTTATTGGCCAAATGAGGCTATTGGAATTAATTAAGCCGTATAGTCAGCATAATGACACACGCGTTCATTCTGCTTCTTTGCGATTCTTCGAAGCGCGATGGCTAAAGTATAGTTCGCCATTTATTTACACCGTTCTTTGCATTTTTATTGAACTCTGCAAGGTATTTTG
>JAZEWU010000041.1:1482904-1493436 GCA_036362915.1 Geotria australis
ACCATTCGTGCTTTATAAGCCACCCAGTGGCCAAATGTTAAGCAGATAAACTCGGGCACCTATAGCAGGGGTCTCAAACGAGTCGATCGAGATCGACAGGTCGATCCCGATGTGTTGGGCAGTCGATCTGAACATTTAAACAAAATACAGACAGAGAGATACATGGAGACCCGTACAGACACATAGAGACTCATACAGACACATAGAGACTCACACGGACACATAGAGACCCATATAGATACATAGACAAGTAGAGATACATAGATAGAGTGGGAAAAGGCGAGATTCTGTACGATGGTTGTATTCAACATTGTGGCGGCCGTTGGTCGCAAATTCAAGCTGCTGGAGATGGTGTGCAAGCAAGCACGAATCGTGTGCAGCACGCACAGGTGTCACGCTAAGAATAGGTGAGTGTTACGCATAGCGGACATTTTTTCGGATTTTCCCAAAGTAGGTAGTTTAAGCGTAGATCATGCGTTTAGATTCGAAAAGTGATCTCGTGTTTTAAAAGGTTGGAATCCATCGGTCTACAGGTTGGCCGTTAAGACTGCAATTATTAACTTCATGGTTGCAATTTCACAACGGCGTGATGTACACGCACGCTTGCACAACACCAGTTGGCACAGCCACATTGTCACGTGTTTACTGAAACCGTAAACACGCTGATGTACGGATGTCGGTTTACACGGCTCGATGCTCGACACGGCTATCCCGAAAGAGCAGATCTTACGAGCAACTCCCACATAATATATACACCGGGTTCATCATATTTTAAGAAAACATTGTTTCCATAACAAGCCAACTGGCAATGCAGGTGTTTGCACACAGTAGCCATTTTTTCGAAAGTCCGTATCACAATAACTGGCAGGGGTTACAGGAGCCTGATAGCGCGCTATGCCATACGTGTAATTCCACACAATCAAAACATTCGCAAATCGCGGGCGGGAATGTGAAAACAAAACATTGCCAACGGCCAGATAAAGACAAGCGCGCACGTAAGAGGGCAAGGAACATCCAGCACAACACCACCCACACACATTGCGGCATGTAACCGAGACATTACAAAACGCTTACAGGAACTCAGCATAAGTGTTTTATAGAATTCTTATTTAAAAATAAAAAAAAACCCCAAGTCGTGAAGAAGTTCTGGTCATGGTCCCTGATCTAGGTTTGTCAACGGCTCGATGCGTGACCAGAATTGTTCTCCATAGCCGTTGTTTCGGGACAACTGAGCGTTCCTGCTCTCTCCTTCGCGACGTTTCGCCTCCCACGTTGGGAGGCATCGTCAGGCGTTCTGGTCACCGTTTTCCCGGCTTTGAAATCTCCGACTGTGTGAGCTGCCAGCGTCTCCACTCCAAATCTGTTGCCGTTAGACTCTCGAAAACGCCGCATTCTAAAACGATACGGGCGTTTCATTGTTGAACAATTAACCTATGTAACAGCATGTCTTTGGACTGTGGGAGGAAACCGGAGTGCCTGGCGATAAATCCACGCGGACACAGGGAGAAGATGCAAACTTCACACAGAAAGGTACCCGAGCCGGGATTCGAACCCGGGAATTCTTGCTGTGAGGCGGCAGCGCTACTCACCGCTTAGCCACAGTGCCGGTCTCGTTTCTTCATGACAATTATTAATCATTGATTTCCTCCGGGTCATCAATACTTAACCGCATTTACTCTGCGATGCGTATTTACGTCTTATTACTAAACCGCGCAAAAGCATTTTGCGGAGGCATTGCATTAAAGCGAAATTATGAAAGACAAGTAACTTGAAGTGGTGTAGAGTTTCTGGAACCGAAACTCGCTTAAAAGAAAACGCGCGCGCCTTTGGAGTGGTCCAGTTGGCTCAGATTCGAGACGCATAAATCCAACTAAAAGTAATAATAAATACAACGCAGCGTATATATATATTCACGCATTTATTATATGTATACCTAACTTATACACTTTTTGCGTGTGCACACGAACACAGACGCAGCGGTGAGAATAGGGAACGCATCGGTTCATTCATTGTCAGAAACCGCTTAATCCTGTACAGGGTCGCCGTGAGCCGAATCCTATCCCGGCAGACACAGGACGCGAGGCAGGACCATATTCAGGATCTGACGCCAGTCCGTCACAGGGCACCGGGTGCAATTTAGTCAGCAGGCCAGTTACCCTAGACAGCAGCGTGTCTTTGGACTGTGGGAAGAATCGGCGACGCAACGAGCGAAATTCGCGAAGATTTTCGGGGATTGCTCGTGAAGCTGACATACAGGCGACATACACAACATCACGTGTGTGACAGACACTCAGACGAGACGACACAACGGCTCTCGATCTTGATCGTTGTGAGTTGGCACGAGATCGCCCGCACGCAAGCCGCCACCCCTCTATCTCTCTCGCTCTGAATGCCACAGTGACGACTAAACGCCCCGGAATCCCGAGCTGGGCAGAATTCAAGCTCGCAGGTTACTAGTCAGGCAGTGGAAGGAACCTGTTAGCTGTGTAGTTCTTTTTAACAGTTGTCCAAAGGGGAGGGGTAAGCAAATTGCAGCATCTTAGGGTACCAGAGGGTAATTTAGTCAGCAGGTTTTCACGGCTTGATGGATGCGAATTGTTTTGGATAGCCGTGTCATCTAACTCTCTCCCTCTCTCTCCTTCGCGACGTTTCGCCTCCCACGTTGGTTAAAGCAGGGTCCCTATGTGTTGTGAGTTGATGGTATCAGCTCAAACTCCCCGTGACTGTAAGCAGAACAGCAGAACACCCATCGCATTGAACGTGCTTCTGCGTGATCGTCACGCGACGTGCGTGGATCTCACGTGCAGAGTGGGTTGGGTAAGTGTTGCCCTCTACTGTCCCGGACCACCGGCTCGTTTAAAGAGCTCTCGGAGGTGGCTCTGTGACATCCACTTCCGTGGGCTATTCTCTAACGCAGCGGTTTCCACAACAGTGTTCATTACGCTTGACTACCAGACCATCATGGTTGCTCTTTCAGGGGAGAGCCGTGTCGCCGAGCGATCTCCATTCAATTCAATTCAACTTTATTGTCAATTCTGGCATATGTACAGAGGACATACAGAGGATCGAAAATGCCTTTCTGTGTGGAGTCTGCGGGAGAACATGCAAATTCCACACAGAAAGGCACCCGAGCCGAGATTCGAACCCGGGGGCCTTCTTGCTGTGAGGCGGCAGCGCTACTCACCGCTAGGCCACCGTGCCGCCACCGTGTCTCGGTTATCGGTCTCAAATCGGGGCGACACAATCCCACTCGCGGAAGCCTGACGGATGTCACTTTGCCACCTTTGATGGCACGACAACTGTGGGGGGTGGGGGTGTGTGGAGGTGTGGGGTGTGGCAGCGTTGGTGGGTCGGGGTGGTGAAAGGTCAGACTGTGAGCTCCCACGACCCGTGTGACCCCCTGGGTGTCAGGGAGCCGTCGGACAGACCCATTAATCGGTGTCGCAGCGCGCGGACACGCGGGTCGAGCGACAGGTCGCCTCGGCCACCACCGTGACTGTACCGGCGCCGGTCGCAGAGAGACGGGACGGTGCGAGGGGGAACCTGAGCCGAGCCGGGATGGGGGATGATGTTTACGGGATGCGAGAGAAGCCATCGATCACTCACTATTCCTTTATATAGCCAGGTGAGGTGGAGCGGGAGGAGCAAGAGGCCCCCTAGGATTGGTTGGGTCCGATTTGTTGGATCGAGAAAAGGAAAGATTGTAGGGTCGTCACTGCTCCACGCACTGTATGATGCTCTTTCGAGAGCTTCTTTTCGAGTCTTCGAAGCGTGATGGTTATATGACGGTTTCCCATTTCTATACACAGTTCTTTGCATTTTTATTGAACTCTGCAAGGTCTTTTGAGATGCAGAGGTTGTGTAGTAGAGCGCAGACAAGGCAGTGCTCCATAGCGTGGTCTGCTTCTCCACATTCACAGGTGGTTGGGCCGGTCTTGTAGCCCCGGCTGACCAAAGCACGTGAAATGAAACGTCGGACATTGTGCCGGACAACACGTTGTAAACATGGATCCGTGTCAATGTGGCCGGCTGCTTCCATCGCTCATCAAAAAGCGTCTCGAATACAACGTGTTGTTTTGTAAAGAAAAAGCCTCAACGCTCACTCAGCCATTACCTACACGGCATTCAATGTGTAATCGTCCTTTAATGTTGGGGATTTCAAAAACGGCACGGTAGTGAGTTGACAGGTGCTTTTTTTCGACACCATTAGTTCAAATTCCTGTTCACAGCCTCGACATTATACAGCTCACTGATAACGCAGATATTGACAGAGCCAGGCACTACATTTGTCAATGGACCCTATTTGTCAATGCACACTATTCTTGAGTGCCCACTGTGCTATTCAAGACTGTTCTTTCGGCATAGCCGTGTCGAGCGCTCCTTCTATCGGCGCTCGACACGGCTATCCCGAAAGAACGGCTCTGAAAAGCAACCATCATGAATCGAGCCGTGAAAACCTAGTACGTCATGCACTCTGTGGGGTCCAAACGCAAAGTGACTGCAGATGCAACACTGCACAGCAAACAGAAACGTGTTGTAATGTCGTGCTCAAATGTGGGTTGAGACATTGCCCTCTGGTCGAAATAATACATTCCTATGATGCGCACGTGTTTACTGAAATGTATCGGTTGATTGTCCAAAACGAAATTGGTACTCGCTTTAGCAACCCTGGATGGCTGATGTGCCCCCTAATCAGGATTCGAACTCATTCAAAATGTGTCGCTTGCTCTACCGTTGTACCACCTAACCAATACTAGGGCAACTGGGATAAAACATTATTGAGAATTATGTGATATTAAAACTCGTAAGGTTATGGTTTCGTTTTATATAACAAGAGAAGACAAAGCTCCCATAAATATTACTATCCTTTAAATTGACAGCCTATATGACATTTTAAAACCCAAAAACTTCGTGCCAGAAAGCAGTTTTAATCATTTTTTGCGGTGTCATTATTTAAACTTTAGCCGCACAGCTTACATACCGTCAGATCTGTACCGTTTATTTTTCTAAAAACCAAGCTGCCCTCCACGTGCGGCACGTTAACCAATTTAAATAATAACTCGACAATGCCAAGTCTCTCAGCGAGAGAGAGAGAGATCCGATGCTCAGTGCACAAAAAGATCGTTAGAAAATAATTAGTGGTCGGAGACAGAGGTCAGGAACGGTAAAAAGTACCGCTTGAAATTCCTCCGACTGCCGGCTAGAGTTTCCATGGACACAAAATGTTAAACCTAGTTTTTGTGAAACTAGAACTTAAGGAAATAAAAAGGAGGGAAAATTATAAAACCTGACACTATAAGAAGGCTGCAGGAGTGGGGTAGAGGGGGGGAAAGCAGAACACGTGTCTTTTTTCAGACTCACATCTCACGCTGTGCATAGCCGGTCCTGTTTTTAAAACGTTTCAGAAGTATTTCACAGATGGCTGACTCGCATGTGGGAGCCGCCGGTGATGACGATAACGGTTGATGATTTCATTGACTTGTGACAAACGCCGCGGGTTATATCGTGTCGCCCGTTACGATCAGTCTGCTGGTTAGCCGACCGAGCTCACCATAAGTATCGATGCTAAATTTGCGGCTGGCCTCGGAACGCTTGGGAATCCCGCCCCCCACCCAGGAAGAGCTGCCGAGGAAAGGGATGTCTGGTCCACTCTCCTTGGACTGCTGCCACCGCGACCCTCACCAGGAGCAAGCGGTTTCGAAAATGCATGGATGGATATTTATGCTGTGATGACCGCAATCATTTCCAAGGTTCCTTTCGATCAGCGGCGGTTCTCAACATTTTTGCACACCTCAAGGCCCACTGGACCCACTCGGGTCTGGTCTCCACGCACCGCTAGGTGGCGCTCGCGGCCCACTGATGGGTCGCGACCCACCGGTTGAGAACGGCGGCTCCAGATGTCAGTTTCTCGACGATAATTACCGTGACGGCCGCAACATCTGCAAATGATTCCATCTTCTCTTTCCCCCCACACAAAAAAAACCTTTTCCACATTCGAGCAAGTGTTTTACGTGCCGCCACTGGCTGAGGTCGTGCTGTGAGGACAAGAGGAACAGCCCTCCTCCACCTCACGTCAACGATACAATTTATAACGTGTGCAAATTCCGTGCCTGCTTCAGGCAGTTTTGTTTTTTAAAAGCTGGAAGGAATAGTTGAGCTACGTAGCTCTTTTTAACAGTTGTCCAAGTTACAACATCTCAGGGCACCTGCGGGCAATTTAGTCACAAGGAAGATTAAGCGACCCAGCCGTGTCTTTGGACAGTGGGAGGAAACCGGAGTGCGCGGAGGTAACCCACGCACAACAAGGAGGTGAAACACACAAACTCCGCACAGAAAGGTGCCCGAGGCAGGAATCGAACCGCTTCGGACAGAATCTTCTTTCCGTGAATTCAGAAGCTCAACAAATGCCAGAAACCCCTCAGTCTGGAGCAAGAAGAGAAACCAATGTCCGCCTTTAAGGCCAGCACTGACTATTATATCTCTAAATGTTGAAGGGCTGTCTGCAACTAAAGAAGAACTTGTTGCAATGGGAAACTGTCATAAAACCATCACGCTTCGAAGAATCGAATCGAATTCGAAAGCAGCGTGCCGCACTCAACTCGCGCGAGAGGGACCGGTCCCGGGTCAGGAATGCAATGGAAAAACACAGACGCGAGCCAAGTTTAATTTTCACAGCGGCAGGCGGGCGGCCTGCCGTCTGATCTCGGAGATTGGTAATTAACCGCGACGCGACCTGGGTTTGACCGGCACCAGGTATTCCTGTGAACGAGCAAAGAGCCGGCTTCTCACCGCGCTATCAAGCGCGCCTTTTTTGTGAGCTTCAATCTCAATGTGTGTGCGTTCGTGGTGTGTGGTGTGTGTGTGTGTATGTGGTCACCCACCCCCTCGTGTGCCGTGTCGACCTTCATAGGTGCTCGCTAACGGCACTTGACCCTAAAGTCTGTTAAGGCTATACGGGGATCTTTGGTGTGTGTGGCAGTTTGATCACCTCCTGTGAATAAACCAGTGCCACAGATGTCCTGGCGTCAGGGATCGAGTCGTAGGTCTGGGAGTCGCTCTCTCAGGGTGTTCATCAAGGCTGTGCCGGCCTTCATAGGTGCTCGCTAACAGCACTTGCCCCGACAGTCTGTTAAGACTACACGGGTGACCTTTGTCTTTAGTGGGGAGCGGTGGGACGGCATAACAACACCTGGAAAACCGAGTAACTACCGACGCGAGTCTTCCTCACTCTATTTAAGATAATGGACACATCTCATTCCCTTTGGATCAAAATGAATTTATTTTAAAAAACACGGTTATCCCGAAAGAGCAGCTTCACCTACTGTTATCGCGAGTCCTACCCGTGATCTCGTCTATCCATTCTCACCCATCGGGGGGTAATTAAACGCAATTAAGGTGGCTGCGTGCCGCGTTTGTGCCGTAATTGGAAGCGCGCGCTCATCCATAAGCCAATTAAAAACACACGCGGTCACTTAACGTCCGCTTATCCAGTGTAAGACATCTGGAACTACCTCCACGGTGCGGTCCAGATGTCTTGTGACCCCCGTTAAATTGACCCCTTTGCTCGTTCATTTCTGTATCAAACAACGTGTTAATTTCAGATCCGTAAAGTTACACGTACCGATTTAATATTGCCTACACTGCATCACACGCCCAATTGCTATTCAAAAATATTAAGTTTTGGAGAATTAACTGGTGGGCGCGCGGGGGTGGGTTGGGGTCACAGGACATAGGGACCACCCTGTCGAGATTTCTCGAAAGTTAAATGGGGGGGGGGGGTCACAACACATCTGGACCACCCTGTGGTAATTATCTCGTGCGAGCGTTTTTTGGTTTTTTTTGTCAAATATATAAGCTTCACGTTAAGTGGACCGCGAGTGTTTTAATTGGCTTAGGATGAGCGCGCGCTTCCAATTACGGGACAAACGCGGCACGCGGCACCTTAATTGGGTTTAATTACGCGCCATCCACCCCCCCATGCCCTCCCGTGTGGGTATATAAGCAGCCAGGTAGAGTAAGGATCCTATTATAAAGTGGTGTTTGATCAGACTAGACCAGGAGAGTCTTAGGCGGGTGTACCTCAAATCCCGTGTGGGTTTAGTCTTCACCGACCAATAAGGTGGCGCTCGCGGCCCGCTGATGGGTCGCGACCCACCGGTTGAAAAACTGTCTGGGCTAGATCGCAGGTAGACCTGGCGAGACAACCAGACAGCGGCTCTATCGGGATGGCCGTATCGAGCGTCCTTCCTCTGGCCTCTTCGCGACGTTGCTCACCGTCGGAGGCATCAGGCGTTTGAACAAGCCGCTGCTGTTGCGCTGTGAGGGATCCCGGATTGCCAAGGTAAGGAGCAAACGAGTTTATAAACCCAACAACCGCGTGAGGGGCCATGCGCAGTCTCTCCAGAGCAGCCGCCTCACGGCAGTAGTTCGATTCCTTCCACCCCCCCCCCGTTCAGGATGGGACGCCAGTCCATCACAGGGCACCTGGGGCAATTTACTCGGTAGGCTAATTAACCTTGCAACATGTCTTTGGACGGTGGGAGGAAACTGGAGTGACCGGCGAAAACCCACGCAGACACTGGGAGAGAACATTGCAAACTCCACACAGAAAGCCACCCGGGCAGCGATACGAACGTTTTTTTTTTTTGCTGTGAGGCGGCAGCGCTACTCGCCTCGCCACCGTGCCGCCCCTCAAATAAACACGTAACTTCTATATTTGTGTACAATTCACACATTAGTATTGGCTAATGTTACGTTTCGAGCAATAACCGGGGGAGGGAGGGGGTCACGGGACATGTGGACCACCACGTTGAGCAAGCTGTCCGGTAGCGGGCAGTGCTGTGACTGACTGACAACCGCTTGCGTTGCCCATAAACGGCTGTCAATCACGGCAATTCCTCGCGTGCCGAATCACTGTCTCAGGCATCGGGGGAGGGCGCGCGGGGGATTCGTAGCTTAACGCGCCGCTGTGCATCACCGGTCAGAATCCACAGAAGCCGTCTGACATTTGCTGTGTGTGGTTGTTTTTTTTTAAGTTTCCCGAAGCTCATGTTTTGTAATCTGATGCGGTGCGTTGAGGTGCGCTGAGCCGTTGTCAAAGGCGCGGAATCGGGCTTCAGCAGCCTGAAAGGTTCACGAGGGAGAGAGGAATTGCCCGATACAGCTATCCCAAAAGAGCAGTTCTAAAGAGCAACTCTCACGCATCGAGCTGTGAAAACCTACATCATTACGTTGTTATTTGCATTCTCGTGCTCAACATTTAATGATTGCAAATCCTTGCTCTTTATGACCGTGTTATTTGTATTCCATTCACTTTGCTCAATACTTCAGTGTCCGCTCTTGTGGTTGGCGATGTTATTTTCACTGCCAGAATTTTTCATATGCCATTCCGACTTTGTCGCATGACCTATGCCTGTCTCCCGTTGCTTATAGTAACAATTCATAACATTTTAATACCAGCGCCTTTCTTCAGAGGTCCCAAAGCTCTGCTGGAATCCGCCGAGAGGTGGAGGGGGAGGCAGCCTCACAGTCATGCGGTGCCAACCCACCAGACACAGGGTCTTATATATATTAGATGTTATCGTTCAAGCAATTAATGAGTGTTGTAGCGGCGCTTGTTTTCGCATGGTAATCAAACACATAGTAGCTGTCGCCAGGTAAGTTCCAGGTTTCCATCTGGGACGAGGCTGGGGAAGAGCTAGACGTTTATCATTACAGCAGAGCATGCCCAGTGAGCTTGCAAGCTCTGGAAGCGGGCTACACAGTGTGACGATTCTTTCCACCTTAGATGAACATGACTGGTTGGTTCCCGGGCCACAGCTTTCATCACCGGCGTCTAACTTAAATGTTCAAATGTTTTACATTTATATAGCGCCTTTCAACAGTATCGGCCACTTATGAACTGTGGTTTGTGTCATATTGGGAACGGTGGCACAGTGGTTAGCGCACCGTGCTAATAATTTTGCCGCACAAGCTTGAGTCCCGCTCGTAACCAATAAACCGGTCACTTTTGGCATCGTCCCTGGGCCTAAACCCGAGTACCTGGTGCTGTGTGTAAAACATCAGCACTGGGGGAGACAAAGGCGGCCGAGTGTAGCAATATCCACCCACACAACCTCGTGTGTCATGCCGGCCTTTCCAGTAGCTTCGCGACCTTTTAATGCGAAAAACACGCTTTGAAAAAAATGTAATTTTTTTTTTTAACCGCGGGTGCAACTCGCTAACAGTACTTGCTCCGGTCCCGTTGAAGGCTACGCGGGGTATCTTTGTCTCTATGAGATCATCTCTCGTGGCCTCTGTGGAATGCGAAGCTTTTTGCGGATTTCCACTGTGCGTGATAATTCGCAGGGGCTGTACGGGTTTGAACCCGCAGCCCGGTCCGAGCGCCCGGCTCCCGAGTAGGTTACTCTTTGACTGATGCGCCGCTGTGTAAGTCACGAATCTCGGAGGAATGCACGTCTTCGTTGACCTTCGTGACGCTTCCTCCCGGAGATGGAGTGGGAAAACAAGATGTGAGAGAGATTCGCCGGTGT
>JAZEWU010000041.1:1493530-1504030 GCA_036362915.1 Geotria australis
ACCACCTCAAAAAAACACAATCTTGTACAGGATCGTCAATACATACACTCGGGTTTCAACTGCATATATTTAAGTCTAGACTTAAGACGGGGGGTTACGTTTCAATGACCGGTCGTAAGTCGCATATTTCGTAAGTCGAGTAGAGACTGTATTGAAGTGTCTCGCTGATGGTTGCTGTGAAAGTAAGGTGGTCCGGCGTACCGCTGAGACATTTCAGTTACTCCACATCTGTTCTTTCGTGATAGCCGTGTCGAGTGCTTCCTCTCTCCTTCGCGACGTTTCGCCTCCCACGTTGGAAGACAAACTCAGGCGTCCTGAGTTCCACGTGTGTCTGGGTGAAGACACTTAACTGCAGATACATTTTAAAACTCGGGACACCTGCTTATAACGTGGGATGTGAAACGTTTCAAAAGAGAGGGAGCGCTCGACACCACGATCCCGAAAGCACAGCTTTGAATAGCAACCATCAGACATCAATCACATTGACAATGGTTTCACTCGACTAGATTCTCCCGCGCGTTTGTGGTGTTGTGATATCAGACCCGGTGCTGCGAGTGAAATGTTACAACAAATAATTTGACCGGAGCGTCATTTGGCGATGACCCTTAAGATACAGGTTATCCCTCCCGGCTTTTTAAATGTTAGTGAGAAGCTTAATTAATGACAAAACAAGGCTTTAATAATCCTGGTCACGTGCATTGTGGTAGCCATCTAATCATGTTCCTGCATTGATTAATGAAGTCACACTGGATAAGTCACGATCGTGTAATAATGTTCCGCTTGGCAGCTGATTAAAAATACGACCGATTGACATTTTCACTGCTGAGAATTTTCAGCGTGAAAGTTGCCGTCGGTGACGCTCATGCGGGCAGCTTCAGCCTAAAGTTCCACATCGCTTCAAGCCTCACCCCCGAACACTTAGAAAAATATAATCCCCCCCCCAGATCGGTGAACCGAGTACCTTGCCGCCGCCAGTGAGTGACGTTTAAGGCCGAGAGAAAACGGGCCATGCCAGTGTCACTTACTGAGAAACGACAGACAATTTTCACATAGTTCTACACGTGTTAAAACAAATATCCTGTGGATATAAAGACCCCCCAAAAATGACTCTCAATTATGATGGAATGTCTTTAAAGGCTGCCAAAGCTACCATTAAGTCTGCTTTATTGTACGGCTTAATACTTACTGGCAATAATACAATCCTCGTCGTATACCGAGTGGGTTTCTTTTTTCTTTTTTCGAGGTCCTCGGTTCGGTTTGATGAGCGGTGTTCGGGTCTCGACAACAATCACCGCTGTTGTTCTGCGAACCGCAGGCGGTGGTGCCCTGTTAGTAAGCCGGGCGCAGGCGGTCAGTGTGGCACGAGAAGAAAGCGCCGGAAAACGAGCAGACGATTAATTATAATGAATCTGGTGGACGTTAACAAGCTCATTAGTGCCAGCACACAGCTCGTTACAACGGGTCCCAGGTACACACTATACACCATTGTCTGCCGTGTGAGAACAAGCCGTGGGGAGCGGTGGTGCAGTGGTTGTCGAACCCGGGGCTATGTACCTGGTGACCCGAGTTCGATTCCCGGCAATGGCTAATGTTGGGTGGAGCGCGATATCTCGAACACGAGAATTGCTCTTTCGGGATGGCAGTGTCGAGCGTTCCTCCTCCCGCGCAACGTCAGCTTGGTAGGTGAAACGTCGCAAAGGTGAGAAGCAACGCTCGACACACGGCTATCCCTAAAGAGCAGCTCTTGGATCCATCCATCCATCCATTTTCAGAAACCGCTTAATCCTGTACAGGCTCGCAATGAGCCGGAGCCTTTCCCGGCAGACACAGGGCGCAAGGCAGGTAGCTCTTACATCAATGTTTATTATTACAGCAGAAACAGACCCAGTGAGCTTGCAAGCTCGTTACGGGTCTCCTTTTAAAAGCAATTCAGGCACATCGAGCCGTGACAACCTGCATCAATACACGCTTTCAAACATTCGCGGTCCCTGGCTCAACTAACGCGCACTGACCAATGCGGTGGCGAAGTGCGGTCAAACAAGCCCCATAGCTGACGAGGAGGTCTCTATCCAACAGGGGGGGAAGGATTGTGAATTAGAGCCCTGTTATGTACAGCTTGGGTTTCGTACGAGGAACATTACCACATGTGGCTGTTTAGACCGCGCGCACGGTAGCCGCGCGTCTTGCCTCCCCGTGCGAGCCACTCGTTACGAAAGTCTGAGGCAATTCTGGCGTTCGCTGTGTGTGTGTGTGTTACAGGCACCCCCTGGTGTAGCTCGTGAGTGGGGTGGCAGTCGAGGGCATGCCCAAGCAACTACTGTTTGGCCGGATCGAGGGTGGCTAAACGGGCGCGGCACGGGCTAGAAAAGAGATGGATTGATGCGGTGCAGGAGGGACCCGGAGCTGGGTGGACTTGCTCACAACTGGCACCGGCGGTGTCAAGATCGACCTCTGTGGAGGCGGTTCGTGAAGGACGCTACTGGGCGGTGGGTGTTACCACTGCGCAACCCTGCCGCGCAGTGTTAACATCTGCGCCTTGCTGAGGGCAATGTTTTGCAAGAGTAACCGTACAAAAGAGACCTTTGTCTTGACGGGTCTTCACCTCGTTATAAGCTAACGCAGCACAAGTCCGGGTGTATTTGGGTGAAGACATTCTACCCCGAGGTTAAACGCGCTCCAGTCTGAGGCGCGTTTATAATGAGGTGGACAAATTGCCCTATAATTTCAGCCTGCCCTTCCAAATCATTTTGTCCGGAGTACCAAAGTGAACGCATGAGGGGAGCAGTGTAGGTGCGAGCCGTTAGCTAATAGGGTCAGGGCGATTACAACTTCAAAAGTGGTCGGTGGGAAACGATGTATGTGTATATAGTAACACAAAAAAATAACAAGTTATTTCCTCCGTCCCTGGAGCTGTTTATCCTCAGCTTACGCACGTTAGAGTGGTGATAGATTCATAAAGTAATTGTGCCGCGCCTGTCGAAAGCTTCGCAGCCGTCGGCGCGTTAGCACGGCCTTATCTTCCAACACAAATCCTCCTTGCATAATGCCGACCAGCAGGAATAACACGCACACACACACACACGCGGATGCTCGCGTTCTCGGACACCGAGTGTTTGCTTGACCCTGCAGGACACGTGGTGTGTTTTTCATGGCACGACAAATCGGCGGTGGATAATGTGCTCGTAATTTCCTTTTAAAAGAAACGTTATTGGGCAGACGTTCAGACTAGGGAGGGGGGTGGGAGGGTGCTTTGCGTTTTGGCCGTCGTTTGAAAATTTGCTAAAAAATAAAAATAATTTCTTTATTGGCTCCACTTTCGGATCTCGGCATTGAGAGCGTTTGAGACGCGAGGCACTAGCCGTGCTGTTGGCCGATAACATCATAATATATAGGAAGCAGTGTGTGGTAATATGGGGCCGGCAAAACCGCCTGGCTGCCTCCTTCGCCTCTCTGCGCTTTCATCGCTACGCCTCTGAGTCGTTCTCTCGTCGAATGAGTATCTTCGACAGTGAATGAATATGTGCGCTTTATAAATGTAAAATTATTATTATTTAGCCGCCGCGGTGTCGCTTGCGAGAGGGCATCAAGCCCACAAATTACACGCAATCATCTCGTCATCTGCGTGCCGCGCGGGCAAGTGCAGTCTGAAACGAAACCCTTTGTATGAGCTCGACACCGGAGCATTTGTACCCCCAACCCAACCCCCCGGGCCTGGCAGGCAAGCCGCAGGAGAATGTCGTGATGATGCCACGGTAGTCGCTGTGTGTGTCACGATTTATCAATTCGGGGTAGCTGGCCGCCGCGTTTGGCTCTGTGATACACACCGCTACCACAATGCGCCGTCTTGTGAGTAACAAAGCGGATGAGCAGACGGTCTCATTCGCGTATCTCCATCGCCGCGTGACCGAACACAAGTGCTTCTTGTGCACCCACATCAGCTGCGCGTCCTCGTTTTGAACACAATGTTCTTGTGAGCTTGAAGCTAGTCACTACGTTTTGTGACGCCACCTTAGATAGAGCTCTAGTACACATTTGCACTGCTTTGTCTGTAATTTAATGGAATTATTTGACCGTCTTGTGCAACACTGTATGTGTTTACCTAATCACTTAAATTAACCTATGCAGCAGCAGGGTGCCTTTGGACTGCGGGAGAAAACCGGAGTGCCCAGCGAAAACCGATACAGACATTGCGAGAACATGTAAACTCCACACAGGCAGCACCCGAGCTGGTAATCGAACCCAGCCCAGTCTTGCTGTGAAGCGGCTGCACTGCTCGCTGCACCACAGCCATGGTCGAATGAAATTCAGCAAGCAGAAAAACGAAAGCCGGGGGAGGGGGGAGGGAAGACACACAAACTAGCGATTGTGTTATTGTTGGATTTCGCGTAAATAATGTATTTTCCACCGGAGGGGAAACTCGCGCGCGCGCAAACTGGGAGAGTTCCGTCCAGACTTCCCACGAATCGAGACCCGCGCCCGGCTTGACACCCAGGCCGAGATTATTAAGTCGCGTCTTGTCATCCAGAGCAGCGTCTCGGCCGAAGCCGCTCTTGGCGAGAACGCGCTCCTCGGAGCGCCTCGCGTCGATCCTGAAAAACGGCCAGCGTGACACGTGTGGATAAATAACAGATGGATGTTTATTATTACAGCAGAAAAATATACCAAGTGAGCTTTGCAAGCTCTTTACGGGACTCCTGTGGACGCAGCAAACAAAACTACATTTACACGTGGAGAAAATAACCTCACGTGGGGTGGACACGCGGCGTTAAGCTGAGGCGAACGGCGGCGACATTTGTCATGTAGGTTTCACGTTTGCTCTTCAGAGCTGTTTTCGCGACGTGGAGGCGAAACGTCGCGAGGGAGGGAGAGCGCTCGACACGGCTATTCGGATAACAACACCTGTGGAGTAACTGAAATTTCTTGCTGAAGGATTTCGCCACTAAGCCGCATCGGCTTGCTGTCACTTTTGGAGAACACCCACGCTTTACTGATATCGGTTAATCACGGCTCGATTCATGGTGGTTGCTCTTCAGAACTATTCTATCGAGATGGCCGTGTCGCGCTCTCTCCCTCGCGACATTTCGTCTCCCACGTTGGGGGTCAATCCGTAAAAGCAGCTCCTGAAGAATATACCCACACTTCACCCCACCAAACGCGGGGGAAGGGGAGAGCAGAGACTGATTTATAAACTTGCCCTTGTTTCAACTGCCAGGCGACGAGGAGGTTTGACCCCTGGTGACCTCCGTGTTCCAATCCCACTCAGCTAGCCATTACGTGATGGCAGCTTCACACTGTGTAGGAGTCATTCTGTCAGGTACCTCGTGACCCCGCACTGTGGTCATCGCCGAGCCCAAGGGGATTGTGGGATACCCAAAAACTGGGCGGTCGGTCGGTGTTGCAGTTTACAAAGCCAAAACAAAGTTTAAACAAAGGTTTCTGAGTTTCCCTTGAATTATTTTTTTTTTGTACTTTTTTTTAGGCCTGTTTAGTTAAGGCAAAATGTGGCAATTTCCACGTCGTTAGTTTCCCACTCCCACGTGATTTACAACCATCTCCTCGGCATCGATCAAAGGCAAAAGGTCCCGAAGTAAAATTTCCAGACTGTTGGAGAAAGTGCCGTGAGCGAGTTCCCATGAAGTCCAGAATGGAGAGAGGCTGTCGCCATAAACTGTTTAACCAGCGGAGTGGCGGTGATCCGTTAGTTTATATTACCAATCTATATTTAAACTGATTATCTATATATTGAATTCACATGTTTGTTGTGTCGCAGGGTTCCCGTTTCGAATTCGATTCGATTCTTCGAAGCGTGATGGTTGTATGACAGTTTCCCATTGCAACAAGTTCTTGCAGACAGCCCTTCAACATTTAGAGATATGATTATCAGTGCTGGCCTTAAAGGCGGCGGGCATTGGCTCCTCTTCTTGCTCCAGACTGAGGGGCTTCTGGCATCTGTTGAGCCTCTGGACATCGTTGTCTTTCAGCTCCTCGGCTTCGAAGTGTTTGGTAGAATTTACAGGTAATACCAAGTATTACGTGACAGGGATCGCGACGTGAACGCTTCTACCTTGAGCCCCAGGAATCCCGTAAAGAGCTTACAAGCGCACCATCCATCCATCCATTTTCTAAACCGCTTGTCCTGGTGAGGGTCGCGGTGACAGCGCACCGGGTATTTTTATTCTGTAATAATGAACATCTAATAATAAACATCTATCTGTAAAGAAATTCTATTTTTCCCCATTTGCTAATTATATAGCCTTGGAATTACGCCTGTAAATTTTCCACTTTTCTATATATTCATGGAGTTACAGAGGAACACGTGGATTAAAGAACGTATGCAAAATGGCAGGGGTTTAATGAAAATGATATTGCTTGTTATATGCAAGAATTGCCATGGGGCGGCCTTTAACCAGTTTGGGACTAGCAATCAGCCGAGCAGCACTGTAATTAGTCCTCCTAAGTTGGAAATAGAGGGGAAAGGGTCAATAGGAAAATGGCATTAGAGATGGAAAACAATGTGTGTGGAGACCTTGGGAAATCCGACTGGGCTGAGTATCTATGGAGACTTCAGAGTAGGAATGTAGACTCATCGAGAGCTAGACCCTGCTCATCCAGCAGTGTGTTTAGAGAGGGCTGGCAGAATTTTCTCTTAAGAGCTGCTCATTCGGGATCGCCGTGTCTAGCGTTCGACTTCTCTCCGCGACGTTTTATCTCCAACGTGGGAGACGAAACGTCGCGAAGGAGATGAAAAATATCTCGACACGGCTATCCCGAAAGGGCAGCTCTTGAGAGCGGTTCCCATCCATTGTCAGAAACCGCTTAATCCTGTACAGGGTCGCGGTGAGCCGGAGCCTATCCCGGCAGACACAGGGCACAAGGCAGGGCTATATCCAGGATGGGACGCCAGTCGATCACAGGGCATCGACGGCAATTTAGTCCGCGGGCCAATTAACCTATGCAGCAGCATGTCTTTGGAAGAAACCGGAGTGTCCGGAGAAAACCCACGCAGACGCGGGGAGAGAACATGCAAACTCCAGAGAGAAAGGCACCCGAGCCGGGGATTCGAACCCGGGACCTCCTTGCTGTGAGGCGGCAGCGCTACTCACCGTGCCGCCCCATGCATGGAGCCGTGACACACCTACATCAACAGAGGCAGAGGGGAGGCGGGAGGTCGCGGTGTCGATTAACATTATCCAGGGAAGTAGTTTCACCGCGTGGGATTTTCGGCTTGCCTACTGCGTCTCAATTAAGGGACTGCACAGCCGCGATTGTATTTCCATGATTATAGAAGAGAGGAGGACGAGGAGGGGGAGAGCCTTGGCTGGCTGTGACTCGGTGCGTGAGCCTCTCGCAGTCTCTCGCTCAGTCCGCACGAACCTCCAGCCAACTCTCGTCACACAGCGCCGGTCATCTGTTCCGGATTCGACGCGCGACTCACACTTAAGTTGTGCTAAGTCCCCCTCTTCCACGGCGCGTTAAGCCGTTTCTCACTCCGCCGAATCTCCGTCCCAAACACAACAAACAATATATATATTGTAAGAATAACAATAGTCGTGATAGTAGTTGGATTAATGAAAGTGGATATACGGAGAGCGGAACGGAATGTTTTCGAGTGCCGAAAAACCGTGACGGTTGGCCCTCCCCCGTAGTGTCGAGATTGGTGGGTAGGAGAGTTCTCGAAATGCATTATTACAATGACGAGAATATAATCAACGCTGTTCCTGCTATTGTCAGGGTTTAATTGCTACCATGTGTGCGTGTGTGTGTGTGGAGCGTGATGTCAAATCAAGTGACCAGTGTTTCTCTCTCGAACTCGACCACGAGCCCGCAATTCGTTCCATCAATTGTCAGAAACCGCTTGATCCTGTAGAGGGTTGCGGTGAGCCGGAGCCTATCCCGGCAGACACAAGACGCAAGGTAGGGCTGTACCCAGGATAGCACGCCAGTCCATCACAGGGCAGCAATTCCTTCCGTCTGCTCAATACATGACAAAGATCCCACATATAGCATCAACAGACTGTAGGGTGAAGTGCTGTTAGCGGCGCACCTAATGGGGACCGGCACGATACTTATTTGGGGCCGAGTCGACCTAGGGGAGGCCCAGGACCAGTTCAGAAAATCGTCACTCTTGTTTACCGTGAGCGGGAATCGAGGGTCGCTGGGTTCGAAGCGCGCTAACCACTGAGCCACCACTCCTCCGCGGTATATATATAGAGCGCCATACCAAGTTTTCATTTTAGGCCGAGTTGACCTAGGTGAGGCCCACTACAGGTTCGGAGACTAAATGCCAGCGGTGTTTTAGACGTTTTCACATGAAGCCCAGAAATTTCACTAATAACCAACTACAACATGGCTGCCCGTGTTTTCGTGAAATTCATCAAAAGGGGAAACTGGATGACAGAACGTCCAATATTTCACGTTGTGTCTAATCGCCAGGGATTTACTAACACGCGGCGCTTCCTCGGCCCCGGGCTTAGTTTCCCAAGATGTGGACGTTTCTTGCAAAAGAAGACAAGAGAAAATGACTCGTGTTTATCCACATGACCGGATTCCTGTGTAACTGTGCAAAATGCACATCATTGTCTACAGTTCTAAACGCGCCTCTGCACATTTTCTCTATGCGGCACGCGTGTTGCGTTCCTGTGGTCTGCCTTCAGGCTGCATTATGATGTTCCATGAAATGTATGAACGATATTGAGTGTGGTGTGCGTGCGTGTGGACACGTGTATGATGGGGAGCGGTGGTGCAGCGGTTAGCGCGCTGTGCTACGAACGCGGCTATGACACGAGTTGGATTCTGGCTCACGGCCAACACCAGTGACGATTTTCGGAACTGATTCTGGGCCGCCCCTCTGTCGACCCGGCCTCAAATGAGTAATAATAATAGTATTTTATATAGCGCCTTTCACCCGAGGGTCACACAGCACTGCACAAGGGCTGCGGAGAGAACGGCATGTCAACAATGAAAGAAAAAACAACCAATAAAAACCAAAGCAACAAAAAATAAAATATTAAGGCTGCTTCGAATATACTGAAAGGTCGTGAAACTGGCAATCTTATGAGCGGCAAACATCTGCCAGCGTCCCCTAAGATGGCCGTCACTACCTTAAAGACAAACACGGAGGGAGAGAGGGAGGGAGGGTGAGCGACAGGGGGAGACACGGGGACACAGACGGGAGTACCTGGTGGAGTGTGTAAACATCGCCACTGGAGAGACAAAGGCGGCCGGGCGTGGTTCTGATCACCTATCCACTCGTGTGCCGTACTGGCCGTCACAGGTTCTCACTAACAGCACTTGACCCAACAGTCCGTTTAGGCTGTGCGGGGGATCTTTGTCACTACATATATGATGGGGCGCTATCGTGGTTGGAGCGTTGTATCGACAAGGCCTATACATAGACCTGCTTAACCCCAGCTATTATCGCTCCAGAGGATATAGTTGCGTTGACAGCCTTGGGGAATGTACTACTTTCAACATCACGAACACACGCGCGTGCTACAGCTTCTATGTAAAACAAAACCTTTCGGCTTAACCTGTCAGAATCCTGATGATGCCTCCAACGTGGGCGGCGAAACGTCGCGAAGGCGAGAGTGTGGGGAGGAACGCTCAGTGACACGGCTGTCCTGAAAGCGCAGCTCTCGAGACCGATTCTCAGTCCAGAGTTTGTCAGCTTGAGCAATTGTTGATGGGGAGAACACTGGTCCGGATATGGCCCCTAGACTCGTGAACAAAAACGTTATTTATTCCAGTTTTTTCCTGGCCAGACACTCGCCTGTTTAGTCCAGCGATTCATCACTCGCAATCGAACATGACATCACTGTGTGCTGTGTGTACATCTCGGCGTTTGCGTGAATCGCTACGTGCGGCCCGTTATTTCCCACGTTACGAGACAGCGTTACTGATTTAATGCGGCGAGTGAGTGTGTGTGCGTGTGTTTGAGTTGTGTCGGCAAATAACTGCCAGTGAATAACTCAAGATTCATACGTGGGCGGCACGGTGACGCGGTGAGTGGCGTTGCCGCCTCACAGCAAGAAGAACCCTGCTTCGAATCCTGGCTCGGGTGCCGCATTTCGGTGTGGTGGTTTGCGCGTTCTCCCCCGTGTCTGAGTGGGGTTTCCCCAGTGCCGGAGCTAGCCCATTGGGGGCCCGAAGCATTCGTAGCCCGCTGTGCAAACCACTGCGCCACCACTCGCTTTAATCATATTTCTACTCCAACCGTTTACGAAGCCAGCACGAACACAGGGGCGTTATATTTCAAAGAATATTTCTCGGGTTGAGAAGCATCGAGACATTGAGGGTTTGAGGATTGTAGTGGCGATACGTGTCCATAGGCATCCCTGATAATTATCGTCCAATCCATATAGGCATCCCTGATAATTATTGTCCAATCTCAAATCTACCGTTCATCTCTAAGGTCCTGGAACGTGCTGTCGTTGCACAACTGCAGAATCATCTTGTTAACAATAACCTCCTCGATCCCCTTCAATCTGGGTTTAGACTCGG
>JAZEWU010000041.1:1516452-1526694 GCA_036362915.1 Geotria australis
CGGCTCACCGCGACCCTGTATAGGATTAAGCGGTTTCTGAAAATGAATGAATGAATGAATGTTGTGCAACGGCTTCTTCTTGTGGATCTATATATATATATATGTTTAAGTTTCCAATACATATTTTTAAACAAATGTACCAATATCCCCATGAACAGTCAGGAATTGAGCGATGCTTTTCTGCAACTGCTATCCTGTGTGTGTGTGTGTGGTGTGAATTAATTCATAAATTCATTGTCAGAAACCGCTTCATCCCTGTACAGGGTGGCGGTGAGCCGAAGCCTATCCCGGCAGACACACGGTGCAGCGCAGGGCTATACCCAGGATAAGACGCCAGTCCATCGTAGTATGTGGTGTTAAGTTCGACATTCCTTTCACGAGGGTCAGCCTCTTGAGTCGCCAGCCACTATAGGTTGGATAATCAACGTTTCACTTTTTACAAATCCCAGAGAAACGAAGGCTATGTGGCGAGGTCAACCCTGGGCCAGGATTTGAACCCACGGTCCTAAAGCTGAGAGGCTTGAGGCTCTTCAGCCACAACACCTCAGTCATAACACACCGAACGCACGTGATTTTCTTTGGCTGTACCGAAACCTGAACCAATGTGGGGTGTTTAAGAGTGGCAGCCAGCAAATTAGTTTTGTCAAAACATGCGCCAGTTCGTAGCTACCAAGTCGTGAAATATTGATGCCCTATGTTCGTAATATTACCTAGCGATACCGCCTCACAGCAACAAGGACCTGGATTCGATTCCCGGCTCGGGCGCCGCCTTTCTGCGTGGACTTTGCATGTTCTCCCCCGTGTCTTGCATGAGTTTTGACCGGGCACTCCGGTTTCCTCCCACAGTCCAAAGACATGCTGCCGCCGCCTAAGCTAATTGACCTGCTGACTAAATTGCCCCCAATTCCCTGTAATAAACTGGCGTCCTATTGCGGGTATAGCACTGCCTTGCACCCCGTGTCTGCCGGGATAGGCTCCGGCTCACCGCAGCCTTGTACAGGATTACGCGGTTTCTAGTGATGGATGGCTTTCTCAGTGCAAAACTTGTGCAGTACTGTTGAACTCTGCCACCTTGTGATTACACAACCAAATTGCACATTTCATAAATTACATGCCATGTAGAACGTGCAGATTTGACCCCAATTTCGTTATGATCATCGTCGGAAACACCTTAATCCTGTATAGGGTTTCGGTGAGCCGGAGCCTATCCTGGCAAACACAGGGCGCAAGGCGCGGCTATACCCAGGATAGGACGCCAGTCCATCACAGGGCACCTGGGGCAATTTAGTCAGCAGGCCACTTAACCTTTGCGGCAGCATGCCTTTGGACTGTGGGAGGAAACCGGAGGGCCAGGTGAAAATCTACACGGACACGGGGAAAACATGCACCCGAGCCGGAATTCGAACCTGGGGCCTTCTTGCTGCGAGACCCCAGCGATACTCACCGGGCCACCGTGCCACGCTCAACGTGAGCTGATTCGTATAATTCACCCAAATTAATTAAATTCATCTGTGACACCTTGAGCTACATGGGACCCTGTGTCTTTGCTTAGTTTGCTCGTGTCTACCCGTAAGCGAAATGCTAGGCAGAGGCGTAACCAAGCAGTGGCTAGCACTGCTGAAGGCTGTGATATCACTAGAGTTCAGGTCCTTCCAAGAAGTTGGCAGCAGGAGGCACCCTCACAATGGAAAATCACAGGAAATTTGTAAAATTTAATCCACAATTTATAACGCGTGCCACAGTATTCGTTCAATGTTGAAGGTGTTTGTTTGAAGAGAGAACGACACGGTGGGGCCAGGAAACCGCAGAGAGGCGGGGAGGGGGAAAGGCAGTCACGCGGTTAGCCGGCGCCAACATTTTTCAGACACTGCATTCTATACATAATGATGTTATCGGCCATTTATTGAGTGTGTTTTTTTTGTTATGGGTGGAAACCGAAGAACCCGGAGGAAACCATACAGATTTGCGGGAGAACACACAAACTTTACGTGGGAAAGGCGCCTGAG
Source organism: Geotria australis (assembly GCA_036362915.1). Classification (NCBI taxonomy): domain Eukaryota; kingdom Metazoa; phylum Chordata; class Hyperoartia; order Petromyzontiformes; family Geotriidae; genus Geotria; species Geotria australis. The sequence continues at coordinate 1,518,459 of JAZEWU010000041.1, forward strand.
GCGGGAATCAAACCGCCTCGGGCCGGACTTTGTTTCTGTGAGGCGCAGATGTTACCACTGCATAGACGCCCTTTACGCAAGCTATCTGCAGAGACAGCTGCAGAGCAGTCCAGCCAGGCATGAACGAGTTAATCTATTACTGTCCCAGTCATTTTCAATGAATGTGTGTGGCTTCTTCTCTCGAACTCTGCCTCATCGTTCAAGCAAGGCTACACTTACACGCTATTTATAATCCATCTTTATAATTTTGCTAAGCCCCCCATTTATAATCCGCGTCTCTCGCGTTCGCTATTTGTGTATTAGAGGTGGAAGGAAACGAATTGGAAGTGACAAGTGTACAAAATGTATGGTGCTGTCACATCGGAATATTGGTATTGAAATCTGACTTGAATAATGCCGCTGGGAAACTCTTGAGAATGTTAACCATGGGGCCTGAGATTCGAACGTGATATTTCATTGTAAAGTAATTATTTTATTGCTGAATTTATGCTGAAGATGGTTTTGAAAAATGTAGCGCATCTTTGAGAGCGGGGGCAGAAATAAATACCAACAGATGGAAATACATTCGAGAAGATTATTCATGACATTAATAACAAATAAGCCTGAAAAGTTGGGCCCACGATGAATGCAAGATTAAGACTAAGGCTGGCGAGGTGAGTCGTGCTGCCGTCGCCTCACAGCAAGAAGGGCCTGGGTTCGATTCCGGCTCGGGTACCTTTCTGTGTGGCCGGGTACTCCGGTTTCCTCCCACAGTCCAAAGACATGCTGCTGAATAGGTTAATTAGCCTGCGGACTAAATTTCCCCCGTTGCCCTATGATGGACTGGCGTCCCATCCGAGATATAGCCCTATCTTCCGCCCTGTGTCTGCCGGGATAGGGTCCGGCTCACCGCAACCCTGTACCAGGATTAAGCGGTTTCTGACAATGAATTAATGAATTAACTCCGGTGAAACAGCGAGAATGAATTGCATGGAGCATTGTGCATAATGCAAAGAAGCCCCACTTACTTGTCAGCCAAACAGATGCCTTGATAGACGGCGCATCGACTGGCAATATCAGCGTTCCGTCAGGAGAAATGAGACACCCGGGGAAATAACGTAGGCCTAGTGAGTCACTCATTTATCCCGGGGACTAGCGGGGCAGAGAGAGAAAAAAAGGCAGCTTTGGTCTCGGGAACAATCTGATAGAAGATCGATTGGAAGGTGAGCGTTTCCACCGGCTACAGCGTGCCGACAGAACAGATTGCTTCGCAAACCCAAGTCCCCACAGAATTACTTCCTTTGCACGGAACGTACCTTTTGATATAATTTCACCTGCAATCACTTTGAAATTACTGCACGCGAACTGATACAAAAAAATGTTTTATTGCGCCGGAAAAAAACGTTCCAGGATAATGTGTAGGAGCAAAATGGGTTTTTTTTAACGACTCCCTACGAAGGTCGCAAGTACGATTGGGTCACGTCTGTCCATCTGTACTAATATAGGTTTTCACGGCTCGATTCCTGATGGTTGCTCGACCAGTGCCGTTCTTTTGGGATAGCCGTGTCACTGAGCGACCGCCCTCCGACGATGCTTCAAACGTGGGAGGCGAAACGTCACTGTGGCACCTCAGCTGATGTGTTGCGGACTCCTACTCTCTCTCTCACTCACCGCTCCTCGGTGGCAAAGGCCTGTTGCGCCTGTCTCTGATCTACTCAGTTACAGTCACAGCCACGGCCTGGTCTAGTACCAAGGACTGCTGCCCGTATAACTCGTCCACTCAATGCCAGTTACTGCCCCAGCGTGGTCCAGGAGCTCCTACGAAAAACTGCTCGATGCATAGTTAAAAATAACGCGATGTGGATCACAACCAGAGCGCTGAAGCCAGGCACCAGGGCACCTATTTAAGGCTGAGTCACCCTAGGTGAAGCTCGTCTCAAAACTCACTTGTTCCGTAAAGCCTTCTTAGTCCTCCGGCTCGGACTACTGATGCGGCTTAATGCTGTCGTGCCAGGATGTTGGCTCTCTTCCTACCTGCGCCTTCACGGGAACATGTTTTCCTTCCTCTGGCTTGGACTGTTGGAGCGGGTCAGTGGTGCCGTGCCGAGATGTTGGCTCACTCTCTCTGCCGATCTGCGTCTGCTCGGGTACATTTGTTCCCTCCTTGCTTGTTGTAGAATTATTATTATTATTTTCCTGTTGTCTTTATGTCCTATGCCCTATGATTTATCGCTATTGCTTGACTCTCGGAGGTCAGATTGAATTCTCGAACGTGTAGGAAACACGCACCGTAAACAGACGTTTCATGTTTAAAGACTTTACTCGATTAACGGCTACAGTAGCAACACAGCAAATAAAACAAGTTTGTTCAACGCCTTACGGAGACTGTAATGAGTAAAGAAAGCAAATATAATTCTGTAAACAAGCATTCAAACTAAAAAAACAAAGTAGAACGGTTACTGAAATGTTTAGTACATTTCTAACATCACGCAATAGTGTTACGATACCCTTTCGCGACAAAACCCGCGCTTCCTTCGAACGAAATAACGCGGGCCTTCAAATATTTCACAAGTAGTCGAGCCTGGCTGTCCCCCGATTGATCAAATCTGCAAATGACGAGGAAACCCCCGTCGCAACGTCGATTAGCGTCGAGATGCCGATAAAATTAAGGCACAAAAGATACATTTTCTACGTAACTTTGAAAACACATTTTAGTGGCAAATGATTTATAGACAATGCGAGATGAGGCTGAATGCAAATAAATGCTGCTTATGGACTTGCAGTGCCTTGGTTTTTTTGTTTAAGCCGCGGAAAGAGTCACTTTGAGAACTAAAATATATATTTGTTGTAACTCGTACATTTACAATATTAACAAAACACACACACACACACACACGTGAACATTTAATGTTATTCAGTGGGGAGAGGGGAAATCAACTGTTTTAAAACATCACTGGCCAACGCTTTGCGAAATAGTCGACTCTAATTCTCCGCACAATGTCATCACTAAATTAGGGAACGTACGATTTAAAAATATATCTTTATTTACATGCTTCTCAATACGATCCACTAAACACATTGTCTTCTGGAATAGATTGATATAAATAGCTATCCATATATAATTATGGCTAGGCATGTGAACATTGTCTGGCCTTAACACGTTTTCTTAACGTGTTAATGCAACTCTGGGTGTGTTTTTGGTTAAGTAAATCTCAATGTTGACAGCTGACCTGTTGATAAGGTCCTGTGTGGATGTCAAGACTGGTGAGGTTGGTGAGGGATGTACTGAATGTTTGAGACGCTGGCCGGCAAATGACCCAAGCGGGCATTGCCACCCACCGTTTGGGCATCAATAGCCACACAACGGGCAACGCCGCCTTCTTTTCAGCTCGCAAAAATGCACTGAGCCGGCGCCGTCTAAATCCCAGCATCAAATCCACAGCTTTATCCGCCTGCGATTAAATCGGATATTGTACTGATGCAGGGTTTTCATAGATCGTATCGTGATGGTTGCCCTTCAGAGCTGGTTCTTTTGGGACACCCGTGTCGCTGAGCGTTCGTTCCTCCTCTCTACCTCGCGACGTTTCGCCTCCCACGTCAGAGCAATCTTTCAGGCTTCTGAAAGCTACCCTACATAGAACGTGTGTTTGTGTCCTACTTGACAAGGCGTTGGTCAGATTTCTGGCCGTCGACTATAAAATGAGATAAAATTAAAGCAAAAAAATCTGTTGAAACTACAGACAAAAATACACCGTGCCCCCTACTGCACCCCTTGCATTCGTTAACAGGGCAGCTGAACGTGATTGAGTAGCGTGTGCAGTGCGACAAGCCGTGGGGAGAGCGTGGCGCCCGCTGTTAATTTCAAAAGGGTGCATTTGAATAATCTGTTTTTATTTTGTTCTTCCCATTCCGCTCGTCGTCGTGAGAAAATATTCCACTAGTCTCAGAGGAATTGAACGCTTTTCGTTTTCAGCTCTAGTTTTGTTTTTTATATATAGTTCTTATATTATATATGTATTATCAAGCACGGATCATAACAAAAACAAGGCGTTTTAGCCAAAACTATATTTTTGGACGTGACAAAATACTTCATTATATGCGGCGTCGACCATCAAAATATTACTACAGAACATTATAAGAAAACACGCATAACAAATATACAATATTATTCATACAACTGGAGTATTAATCACCAATTAAACTAAAACATAACAATCATTGTCACCGTCATCATCATCTTCCTCTATCGCCAGTTAGACCCGAGGCATAATTGTGATAACTGATGCAGGTTTTCACGGCTCGATTCATGGTGGTTGCTCTTCAGAGCTGTTCTTTCAGGATAGCCGTGTCGCTGAGTGCTCTCCATCTCTTGCTTGCGACGTTGGAAGCCCGATGATGCTTTCAACGTGGGAGGCGAAACGTTGTGAGGAACCGAGGGCGATCGCTCGACACGGCTGTCCCTAAAATAACAGCTCTGAACAGCAACCATCGATTGTGATAACGTACAGAACCATTTGCGGTTTAAGTGCCGACCCGCGGATAATAATAGCATTTATAGAGCGCCTTTCACCCGAGGGTCACAAAGCGCTGCACAAGGCTGTGGAGAGAACGGATGAGGTTTAAATGCCCACCTGTGGGTGAGAACAACTCACTTGACATGACCGCTGTGATTAATGAAATGTATTCAGAAACTAAGGGTGCAGCAGCGATGCGGCAATGAGTGATTAGTATGCCGACCCGCTTACGAACCCAGTGACATGAGTGCGCCTCCTGGTGATGTTTGACATCGACGTTGAGCGGTATCCGAACCGGTCAAGCACTCCTCCACCGCCCTCCATCGGGAACTTTCACCAGTACATTGGCCATACTTCATCAAGCTCAAGAATGGTCAGTGTACTGCTGTAGGTTTTCACGGCTCGATTCATGAAGTGTGTTCAGACAACCCGTATGAACAACACGCTCACTGGGTGGCACGTGGCAGCGGAGCGATAAAGGAATGGAAATTCTTCGTCTCAATATTATTATTATGATTAATCGGTGAATGTCAGCGTCGTGCGACTATAATAACAGGGAGGCCTGGTTGCCCAATTGTGGGAATGAAGATGAAGGTACTGTACTTTAGTGTGATGAAGAGCAGAGAACGGGCTACGGGCTGGGTTAGCCGTTTGTCAATGTCCAGAATACAACGAAAATCCGAACAGCATCTGATACTGCTGACACACTTACACTACTTAACCGTGTTACGCAGCCTAGGTAGACTTCTACAGCAGGGGGTTATCAACCTGTTGCACCTCAGGGCCCATTTGGCTAACTTGGGTTGAGTCTCCACGGACTACTAAGTGGCGCTCGCGGCCCACTGCTGGGTAGCGATCCACCGGTTGAAAATGACGGCTCTACGGGGTGGCTAACGGGGTGCCTAACGGGGTGCCTAACGATTAAAGCTGGGGACGATTAGCCGACTGACCGATCGATCGACTAACGATTGCGACTGACAATTTTTGTTTTCTCTTTCGATTATGCAGAACTTTTGAAAAACGGTGGCGGCATCTACATCCCGCTTCGCAAAGGCAGGCAACCCCCGGCAAGCCACACCCAGCGTGACGCGACTGATGACGCCGACTGACGTCAACGTCACCCTCCCGTCACCTGCTCAGCGGCGCACGTGGGGCCAGAGGTGAGATTTGCTTTCGGCCGACAGCTCTTTTTGTGTTGTCCGATTATTCGAGAAATCTTTGCCACTAAATTGGCAGCGGTCGATATTTATTTTAAGCGACTGGATAATCGAGCCCTAATTGTGGTTGTCGGTTGACACAAAGTGGAATGTTTTTTGGGGCTGGCACAATTTTGTAAGAAGAAGAATGATACAATGTTATAACACGTCGCGCGAACTCGACACCTGGTCATAGACGAGACGCGGATACGGTGGCGTGAGGAAACCGCATAGAGGGGTGGGGAGTGTCAGTCAGGCTGTCAGCCGGCGCCAACCCGCCAGACACTGCTTCCGATACATTATGCTGTTATCGGCCAATTAATTAACGAGTGTTTCTGAGTTGTGGGAGGAAACCCACGCAGAACAGGTGGTAAGAACCACACATACTCCGACACAGAAAGGCGCCCACGGCGGGAATTGAACCGCCTCGGGCACGACCTTATTTCTGTAAGGTGCAGATGTTACCACTGTGCCACCCCACTGCCATTTTTCCAGCCACCGCGCGTGGCCGATTTCAGTTGGCACCGTTATTTATTACGCGGCGCCGTGAAATTCATCTGCACCGCTCCGTGGACCTACTGCGCAGAGGTGGAGGCACGGGAGGCAATCAGGTGCTTGTCGAGTGGCAAAACAGAACTCTGCTGATCTAATACGGGGTTAGACGAAGATCCAATCATCTCAGACACCGTCTCCACCTGGTGTCGGCTATTCCGAGGAGCGTTCGGTTAAAACAGCTGCGCCAAGGCCCTTGTCATCGCTGTTTTTGTTCAAACCGCAGAGAAGTTAACAGTCGTAGAGGATGTCTGTGATGAATGGTTGTACCGTATCGTTGCGTCCTAATGAGAACACATCTGGTATACGGTTTACTCTGATTCACTGATGCCCGTTGAGATGGCCACGTTTCCCAACTTTTTCTTGCGTCGTGCGCCCTAAACCATCGCACGGCCGCACGTTCAGCTCTGTCGAGCCGGTGGTCTGGACAAGGCTGAGCGCATCGTTAATGCAATGCGGTGGTCACATGACATGCATGCAAGGCATTCCGGGGGCGATGCCTTCTTCGCGCTGTTTTGCGAGCGGTGCTACAGCGTGTGTTTTTAAAAATCTACTCGTCTTTGCTCGATTTTGGTTTTCCTACAAAAGAACGTACATTATCACGAGCTAAATACTACTAAACTCGGTACAGTGTGCTAAACGGTTGTGCCGGCCGCCTTAGTTTAACACACAAATGCATAAGATAGCTTCATCCCGTCGCAAAAGTTGAAGACAAAAGCGCGCGTCGGAAAGAGGCGACGTCCTTCGCGAGCGATAATCTTACAAAAGACGTACGACGAAAACCGCATGCTCGGAGGAATGTCTGGGTTTACGCGTCAATACTGCGCATACTCGAATAATCTTCTGTCGGGATAGGCGGATGCTGGGTGCCAACGGAACGTGTTAGTACGGTTGGTCATTTTCGCTCGCGGCTCTCCGAAAACTTTGTCGGAGACGTTTCCCCCTCTTCTCGATAAACTTGAAGCGCCTGGCGCTTGCAGAGAAACGTCGGACATTGCGCCTAATGATGCGCGCTTACGAACGGGCTGTTTAAAAAAAGCGATAAAGAAATTATAACGCGCCGCGCAAATTCCACGCCTGGTCACGGACGAGATACGGAGGCGTAGCGAGGAAACCGCAGAGAGGCAGGGGTAGTCAGCCAGTCAGTCAGCCGGCGCCAAGCCACCAGACACATCTTCATATATGCTATGATGGAATTGGCCAATTTGTGAGGGTTTTTTTGAGTTGTGGGAGGAAACCGGAGAACCCGGAGGAACCCCACACAGAAAAGGGGGAGAAAACGTGCAAACTCCACACAGAAAGGCGCCTGAGGCAGGGATCAAACTCCCTCGGGTAGGACCTTCTTTCTGTGAGGCGCGGGTGTTACCACTGCATAGAGAGACACCCTGTTGAACAACACATCGGAGAGCTGTGCAGTACGACCGCGAAAACCTACACAGTAGAATTTCACTCTTGTTGATTCCGTCGCTAAGCTGTGCGCCCTACCGCTTAAAACATGTACGCATTATCCAGGCAATTCTATCCAAGCCACGTGATGACCTCATCATAAAATGTTGCCCGCGGTTAAATATCGTTTAGTGTTTCTTTAAAAACATTCCAGAAACAGAGGTGACCAATACACACGCCGCTGCTTAACCTTCGATAAATCAGATCACCGTTCACGAAACACCATAACATCTCGGTTGTACCAAAGAAACAGGAACCATTTGTCGAAGATGGCAATACTGCGATGTCTTTTTTTTTTCCGTCGTCGTTGTTGTTTTCGTAAAGTAAAGCTAGCCGGAAAGCCGCGGGGGGCCAAGGCTCCTCCTCGGCTTTTTTTGCGCTGCGACGAAAGCAACCGGGCTCGCGAGAACCGCACGCAGGCGCCATTTTTTTTTTTTTACACACGCCGCCATCGTGACGCCCGGGGCCGGAGGGGTGCGACGCGAGCGACGTGCGATGATGACGGCGACGATGACGTAACGTACTAGAGCGTCGGCGGTTTCAGGGCGA
>JAZEWU010000041.1:1573848-1584873 GCA_036362915.1 Geotria australis
GTTGTTTCCTCCTCGTGTCTGTCTCTCTGTCTTCCTGTCTCTCTGTCCCTATGTCTCCCCCTGTCGCTCATCCTCCCTCACTGTCTCCCTCCGTGTTTGTCTTAGTGGACGCTGGCAGATTTTTGCCGCTCTTAAGATTGTCACGACCTTTCAGTATATTCGAAGCAGCCTTAATCATTACATTTTTGTTCCTTTGGTTTTTATTGGTTGTTTTTTTTCTTTCGTTGTTGACATGCCGTTCTCTTCGCGGCCCTTATGCAGCGCTTTGTGACTCTCGGGTGAAAGGCGCTATATAAAATGCAATTATTATTATTACCACGTGTAAGTGTCGAAAGCCATCTGGCTGACAGGAGGTCACGGCCACAGACCCAGGTGCCGTGTGCTGAGTGCCTGAGATGACTGGCAGAGGGCACCACCTGTGTCCCCGTTACTGTGCCAACTTGGCCGGCTAAACAACCCCCCAAATGCTCGGTGGTGCCGGTCGGTAACGCCGTGGTGTCTGAGAGCGTCGCGTTAACAGATGCCGCGGTGAACAAAAACGTCTCTGGACGGGTGCGGAAGGGGGCTGGTTAACCCCCCCCTCCACCCTCAAAACTATTTGCGAAAATTTAACACGAAGGCTTTTATGACCAATGTTATCCGTAATTCGAATTCAATTCGATTCTTCGAAGCATGATGGTTATATGACAGCCTCCCATTAAAACAACATTTAGAGATATAATAGTCAGTGCTGGCCTTAAAGGCGGCGGGCATTGGCCTCTCTTCTTGCTCCAGACTGAGGGGCTTCTGGCGTCTGTTGAGCTTCTGGACATCGTTATCTTTCAGCTTGGCTTCGAAGTGTTTGGTAGAATTTGAAGGTAATACCAAGTATTACTTGACAGGGATCGCGACGTGAACGCTTCTACCTTGATCCCCTATCCGTGGTAAAGCTCTGTTTCTGAGCTTAGGTCATGTGAAACGATAATAATAATAGCATTTATATAGCGCCTTTCACCCGAGGGTCACAAAGCGCTGCACAAAGCTGCAGAGAGAACGACATGTTGGAGAAACAAGCGAGCACACACAGCACTTACCTTCAAAGATGTTACCGACGTTTCGTTGGAACTTACACCCAACGTCATCAGGGTTTCCAAACCTTTTCACATGACCTAAATTCAGAAACAGAGCTTTACTATTAGCGAAAACCCACGGATAACCAGGCACTGTTCCAACTGACTGAGGTCGGATGTAGGCCGAGTGGCATTTTAAGGTGGCCAAATTTTCATCCATCCATCCATCCATTGCCAGAAACCGCTTAAGCCTGGACAGGGTCGCGGTGAGCCGGAGCCTATCCCGGCAGACACAGGGCGCAAGTCAGGGATATACCCAGGATAGGACACCAGTCCATCACAGGGCACCGGGGGCAATTTTAGTCAGCAAGCCAATTAACCTATGCAGCAGCATGTCTTTGGACGGTGGGAGGAAACTGGACTCCCCGGCGAAATAATTATTGACGAATCTTAAACATTTTGTCATTTAGGCTTGCCATTCTTAACCGGTGTGTTGCGACCCATCAGTGGGTCTAGTTGGCCCGTGGAGACCAGATCCAAGTGGGCCTTGAGGTGCGAAAGGTTGAGCACCACTAATTTAGACCGCTATTGACAATACGGATCTCACCAGCAGTGTTCAGTTCTGCTTCAAACAAACGTTGCTGCCCAGTAAGGAGGGCAGGTCGGATTAAACTCGCGTAGATATAGGATGAATGTCAATTCAAACACTTACACACCGCGGCACGTAATGAGGAATCGGCCTCGCTATTGATGTTGAGTTTTAATACGATTGTACGCTGATATTAATATTCGGAACCCCTGAAATTTACATTCATATTGTGGCATTATTCAAAATTACTTTACGAACACTATATATGTCATCCTCCTTAAACCCGCAGCAAGGCCAGCATTGCAACGTATACTTAACGTCGAATTCAATAACGAATAATCACACGTAACACTGAACTCCAGAGTCCACGAATTGGTGCTACACAGTGGGGAGATGTTATCTTGCTCGCGTAACATGAGTGCCGTTTCTCCCCGTGGTCGATTGGATTTTTCTCCGGTTTCCTCCGGTGTTTCCCTGCACATTGTCCAAATCCGCGTGGCTTTCGGCGACACTTGGCCTGCACTGAGATTGGGCTTTTAAGGAAGCCATCTCTGGTGTGGGCCAATCATTTTCAAGAACGATGCATATATTATCAAAGCATTTTGTTTGCACGTTTTTGCCACAAGCATGTGCGGTTGATTGCAAACTGGACACTTTGTGAAAGGTGTCCATTTGGTGTTTTTTAGATCTTAACACTTCAAGGAAGTGACGACCATCTTAGGGGACGCTGGCAGATTTTTGCCGCACTTAAGATTGCCAATTTCACGACCTTTCAGTATATATTACAAGCAGCCTTAATCGTTTATTTTTTTGTTGCTTCGGTTGTTATTGGTTGTTTTTTTCTTTCGTTGTTGACATGCCGTTGTCTTCGCGGCCCTTGTGCAGCGCTTTGTGACCCTCGGGTAAAAGGCGCTATATAAAATGCTATTATTATTATCATCTTTTTTTTACACCATTGGCTACTCCGCCTGGCACCATTCTGAGCGTCCTTAACTGCAACGGGCAAGACAAACTTAGACGCTGGGGAATGTAACAAATCCGTGACGGTGACACGGGGCCAAGGGCGCGGGTCTGCTCAACACTTCTCAGAAATCGCTCCGCTCTCGGAGCGACAATGGCCCGCAATTTGACAGTAATTATGAGACGATTGTTTTCGCGCCTCTCCCCGCGTCCCTGTCACCTCGTGCACTCTCTCGTCTCTCGCGATCGGTTATTGGACGCCTCGTGGCGCAAGTCTGGCGGGTTCACGTGACAAACGATTTTAATAATAATAATAATTGCATTTTATTTTTTTACAGCGATGTAGGTTTTCACGGCTCGATGCATGAGAATTGCTTTTCAAAGATGTTCTGTTCGGGATGGCCTTGTCACTAAACGCTGCCACTCCCCACGCCTCTCTCCTTTGCGACGTTACGCCTCCCACGATGGAGGCATCCGTTCTCTGTCGTTGTTGGCGTGCCGTTCTCGCCGCAGCCCAGTGCAGCGCTTTGTGACCCTCGGGTGAAAGGCCCTCTATACATGTTCTTCTCATTATTATCCTCAGTCGTTCTGAGCTCAGAATTCCTCCCTTGGGCGCCTTTCTGTGTGGTGTTTGTGTGTTCTCGCCCTGTTCTGCGTGGTTTTCCTCCGGGTTCTCCGGTCTCCTCCCACAACTTAAAAAAAAAAAATGAATCATTTGGTCAATAACATCAGTGTGTGCCAATATGTTGGCGCCGGCAAACCGCCTGGCTGCCTCCTCCGCCTCTCTGCGCTTTCCTCGCGCCTCGCGTTACGATGGATCTTGTTTGAGCCGCTGGGAAGGCCCCGCAGAGGGGTTGGCGTGTTGTTGGGATGTACCGCTGTTGACACGTTGTTCACCGTGCCGCCCGCTCTTCCCAGGAGGACGTGAACAAAACAGATGCGCGGTTAGATCTAATTCATAGGCAATGAGTTTTTTTTTATGTAAGCTGGAAATTAACCGCCTTTGTGATGGACTGACGTACTATCCTGGGTATTGCCCCTGTCTTGCGCCCTGTTTCTGCCGGGATAGGCTACGGCTCATCGCAACCCTGTATAGGATTAAGCGGTTTCTGGCAATTATGAAACTATAATCGTATATTTTATCTGATAATGGAAGGAAGGAACCGTGTAGCCCTTTTGAGCTGTGTAGCCCTTTTGAACAGTTGTCCAGCGGGGAGGGCTACGCAGAGAAGGGTAAGCAAGTTTGAAGAACAACCATCGAGCCGTAAAAACCTATATGAATACATCTGTACCATAATCAGACTGTTCATTCATTCATTATTAATTGCCGCTTAATCCTTTACAGGGTCACAGTGAGCCGGAGCCTATCCCGGCTGACACAGGGCACACGGCAGGGCTATACCTTTGATGGGACGCCAGTTCATCGCAGGACACCGGGGACGATTTGGTCAGCAGGTCAATTAACCTGGGCAGCTTAAATACAACCTCCCTGATAGTTGCTCTTCAGAGCTATTATTTGGGGATAGCCGTGTCGAGCGATCTCCATCTCTCCCTCGCGACGTTTCGCCTCCCACGTTGGAAGCATCATCAGGCGCTATTGTCAACAGCTGTTCTTTCGGGAACCCCAAAAAAAATAGTTGCTGATTTTCCGTGCTCTGTCGTTGTTGACATGTCGTTCTCTCTGCAGCTTTGTGCAGCGCTTTGTGACCCTCGGGTGAAAGGCGCTATATAAATTGATGTTATTATTATATTACGTGGGACGCAGCGTCTGGCGTGTTGGGGGAGGCTGAGCGCGTGGCTGCCTCCCCCCCTGCCACCTCTCTGCGGTTTTCTGAAACACCTTTGGAGCTCTGGATGAAAGAGGCTCCGATATAACTGCAATCAATCGTCATTAATGTTTTACGGGCAACTACCAAAAAACAAGGATCCATCAACTTTCGCAATTACCAAAGTTACGTTCACGTCTGAGTAAAAACGTTTAGCCCCACGGGGCTAATTTGGTGCTGGGTGGGTTGGTGTTTGTAACAACTACAATCGCGTGTTATTGTTTCTCGAATTACATCATCGCGAACATATTTTAAAACATCACCTCGAGTGTGCACGGGAACGTGCAACGGGGCATGTAGGCAGCGAGAGAATAATTCATGGTGTCATGTGGTGTCACGTGAAACGTTATCAGAGCAGTCACTACCATCGAGCTGGGTAATTTATTACAATTTATATTTATAATGGACCAAGTGTTGTTTTTTTATGGGTGGTATGTCCGCAGCGTGGTTACTGGGTTCGAATCCTCCCTAAGCGCATTTTTTTGTCTGCACAGCGCCAAGGGGTTTTACGTCTTATTTCAGCTTTAAATCCCACTTATTGAAAGTTTCATTCCAAAGTTGCTCTTTCGGCATAGCCGTGTCGAGCGTTCCCCTCTCTCTCCTTCGCGACGTTTCGCCTCCTACGCTTGAGGATGCCTCGCCGGGCACTCCGGTTTCCTCCCACGCGGACGCGAGGAGATAACACACAAAACCGCCGGCCCAACTTGATCCATGTGCTTGGTGATTCTCTTTGTCGTAGCGTGAGAGAGAATACCAAAAACCAGACTTCACTATGGGTGCCATCATCCATAAGCAAACAGAATAGGCCCTCAAGTGGCCTGCAATTCCCCACACCAGGTATTGCCGGCAAAGGTAATTGTATGCAGTGTTCAATTAACTGTGCTGGGGACACCCGGTGGCGAGAATTTCTGTGGGTAAAGACAGACAAAATGTAATGTTTTAGTAATAGAAACACAAAATATGGAACGGATATACAAACGTGAGGCAGTAGCTAAAAAGGAGGTATTCTTCTCTTTATAGTGGGAGGAATTTCTTTGAAAAGTTGTACCATCATGGTTGCTCTTCAAAGCTGTCCTTTGTGGGATAACCGAAAGAACAGCTTTGAATAGCAACAATCATGAATCGAGCCGTGAAAACCGACATCAGTAAATCCATCCATCCATTGTCAGAAACCGCTAAAGGCAGGGCTATACCCAGGTCGGGACGCCAGTCCAATCACAGGTCCCATCCTGGGTATAGCCCTGCCTTGCGCCCTGTGCATTCCGGGATAGACTCCGGCTCACCGCGACACCTGTACAGGATTTTAAGCGGTTTCTGACAACGGATGAGTGAATGAGCTAGAGGCGCGACTTTGGCTCAAAGTGACCCACGCGGGGTGATGCGGAGCCGGCTGTGTTCAGCTGACTCAATCGGGGTCTATGCTCACTGTCAAGGTTACTGCGCGCTTCCTGGCTCCCAGTCAAATCAAATGTGTTTACGTGTTAGGGGGTTTGTTTCTTTCACACACTGTGCTGCACCTTGCACAGGGTTGCTTATTAAACCTGGATTGCGACAACATTGATTTGCCTCAGATTATACTTATAGCACAAAAGTAATCTGTGGCAGGCGTAACGTGTTTCATCACCCCCCCCCATTCTGAGGTCAAAGGGCGCTAAGGTAAAGGCGCAGCCCTGAAGTTCTCGCCGATCTGAATACTCACGGGAAGGGCTTCGATTAATTAAGGGGGAGCGTTGTAGAGTCGGAGCGCGTTAAAGATACCCTCTGGAGATGGATACCCTCTTGGACCGTCTTGGCAATAGGTGGGAGTACCCACACTTTACCCCACCGCACGCGGCGTGGTCACTTCTACAAAGAATACTTTAACCTCCGGGAAGATTCACCCCTCCACCTCCCCCACAAAGAAATCAAGTAGAACTCGAACGGAACCTGACAACAACTCGTTTCCCCTCTAACGAAGCAGCTGGCACATAACCATGCATCCATCCATTTTCAGAAACCGCTTAATCCTGTACAGGGTCGCGGTGAGCCGGAGCCTATCCCGGCAGACACAGGGCGCAAGGCAGGGGAACACCGAGGATGGGACGCCAGTCCGTCGCAGGGCGCCTGGGGAAATTTTAGTCAGTACGCCAATTAACCTGGCAGCATGCCTTTGGACGGTGGGAGGAAACCGGAGTGCCCGGCGAAAACCCACGCGGGCACGGGGAGAGAACAGGCAAACTCCACACAGAAAGGCACCCGAGCCGAGATTCGAACCCGGGCACTTCTTGCTGTGAGGCGGCAGCGCTACCCACTACGCCACCGTGCCGCCCATATTCATTCAGTTTAGAAGGTATTGGTTCAAAGAGAGACACGACTCGGAGGCACGACGAAACGGCGGAGAGACGGGGAGGGGCGAGGCAGCCACGCGGTTCGCCGGCGCCAACCCGCCAGACACTGCTTCATTGAGCTCCCGGTGGTTCAAGGTAGAAGCGTTCACGTCAAGTGACACTTGGTATTACCTGCAAATTCTACCAAACACTTCGAAGCCGAGGAGCTGAAAGACAACGATCTCCAGAAGTCTCAACAGATGCCTCTCAGTCCGGAGCAAGAAGAGAGGCCAATGCCCGCCGCCTTTAAGGCCAGCACTGACTATTATATCTCTAAATGCTTGAAGGGCTGTCTGCAACTGAAGAAGAACTTGTTGCAATGGGAAACAACTGTTATATAACCCATCACGCTTCGAAGAATCGAATCGAGCTCCCAAACAGCAGCACCGGCTAGCCGGGACGCACGTGCCTGGCACCGCGATCGGGATGGTGGAGCTGAGATTAGCCCCCCGGGCGCCTGATCAATGCATCATTGTTCCCCGAGGGTCTTGTTTGTGCCTGGAGAGAATGCGCCGATCGGAGCGGGGAGGGGTGTCAAGGAGCAAAAGGTCAGGGGCACCCGCACCACCTCGCGGAATATCCAGGGCTGGCAACGGAATAACATCGGGCAGAGCAAGATGCGTCCAGGTTCGAATCTCGGCTCGGGTGCCTTTCTGTGTGGAGTTTGCACGTTCTCTCCCCGTTGTCCGCGTGGGTTTTTCGCCGGGCACTCCGGTTTCCCTCCGACAGTCCAAATACATGCTGCTGCATAGGTTAATTAGCCTGCGGACTAAATTGCAACCGGTGCCCCGTGATGGACAGGCGTCCCATCATGATGTTTTTTTTATTGTGTCGCAGGAGTCCCGTAAAGAGCTTGCAAGCTCACTGTGTATTTTTCTGCTCTAATAATAAACAACATCTACATCATGGGTATAGCCCTATCTTGCGCACTGTGTCTTCAGGGATAGGCTCCGGATCACCGCAACCCTGTACAGGATTAAGCGGTTTCTGACAATGGATGGATGGATGGAGTTGTAATGCCCACTCGCTCAAGTTCGTGAGTTGTACTGATGTAGGTTTGTCACGGCTCGGTGCGTGACAATTGCTTTTCAAAGTTGTTCTTGTGGGATGGCCGCGTCACTGAGCGATTCCCCTCTCTTCCTCGCGACGTTTCGCCTCCCACGTTGGAAGGAAGCATCCTCCGACATTTTAGTGTGCTACTTTATTGAACGGAGTTGTACATGTGTCCTGTAGTTTGTCGTCAGGGATAATTTGCGTGCCGGTCTTTTGCATGTATCGTATGTCTGTGTTTCAAGTACACCGTGAATCATTTCACATTTTTCCGTAACACTACCGCACTGAGGCCATCGGTGATACCAATCATCTTTCAATCGGAGCCTTTTAAATACGATCTCCTTTGAGCTAGAGAAAAAGAGACAGCTTCAGAAGGCGATGCTTAGAAATAAGGACTAATTCCCAGGCTGCGATAAACATTCCGTTTCAAAAATGAAATGGCTTCCACTCACTCAGAGTCGATGCTAATCAGAAATACGCGAGCGCTCCCAACTGACAGGGTTTTCACAAATTTCCATCAGCGTCTTACGTCCGATTTCAGAAATACTGTAACGTGCGATGTAAGTTACGACAGGCCACACAGAAGCTGTGACTGCCGCAAGACAGATGTACCCCCCTGTAGTAAGCCAGGTGGCTGGCTTAAAATACATCTGTTTTTGGTTTTTTTGTAATGAAGCTGACTTCTAATAATAATAGCATTTTTTATAGCGCCTTTCACCCGAGGGTCACAAAGTCTGTTGCTCTCCAACACACCCGTATGCTATGGGCACCTTTTCTGCCAATATACAAATGATGTACAATATATAAGTTTTCACCTTTTCTAGCAATGAGAGACGTGTTAAGATCTTAACTCCAAACGGACACCTTCTTGCAAAGGTTCCAGTTTGCAAGCAGCCACACATGCTTGTGGCGAAAAACATGCAAGTGAATGCTATGAAAGCTGTCTCTAGTGTTGGGCCAATCAAGTTGAAGGACAATGCATTTATCATAGCATTCGTTTTCGCCACAAGCATGCGTGGCTGCTTGCAAACTGGAAAATTTGCAAAAAGCCGTCAAATTGGTGTTTTAAGATCTTAAGACGTCTCTCATTGCCAGAAAAGGTGAAACCTTATATATCCTACACTAGTGTGTTCCTAAAGTAGCAAAAAAATTAACAACATCGTGGTTCCGTGTGACAAAATCTCACTTTTCGAATTCGATTCGATTCTTCGAAGCGTGATGGTTATACCTGACAGTTTCCCATTGCAACAAATTCTTCTTTAGTTGCAGACAGCCCTTCAACATTGAGAGATATAATAGTCAGTGCAGGGCCTTAAAGGCGGGCGTTGGCCTCTCACTGATTGGCCGTGGAGGGTGGAGGCAAATTTGCGACACTTTTTCTTTAACGCGACCCAACCAAAGAACACGTGATCACGTTTAAGCTACTGCTGACGTAGACAGTTGCCCACACCTTCACGAAATGTATTTTTAAAAGGTGTTGGCAAGAAGGTGTTTGAGTGACTGAGAAGCTCATAATTGGAAGGGATTAAGCGGCAGCCCTTAGGTTTGGGATTAAATTAGGCTTGATAAAATCTAGGATATTTTTTTCCCCCTGCCTTACTGATAATCCACTGAAATAAAATGGTTTTCTGCCCACGTGTATAAAATTTCTCAATATAGACTCAATATTGTATTTGAAAAAAAAAACCCCAATAGAACAAAGTTTCACCTTTCTCGCAATATTGCAGGTGTTAAGATGTTCGGACACTAAATACACAGCATTCGCAAGTCAGCTACCATCCATCCATTGTCAGAAACCGCTTAATCCTGGACAGGATCGCGAAGAGCCGGAGCTCGGCGACACGACAGAACGGTACCCGAGCCACGAATCGAACCCGGGTCTTCTTGCTGTGAGGCGGCAGCGCTACTCGCTAAACCGCCATGCCGCCCTGCTATTGAATCAACGCTGCTGAGATGACGCTCAGCAGGACACGGGGCAGATGGGTTCTGTTTTATTATATTCTCCACGTAGAGAGACGGATCTAGGAAGGACGCATTGTCCGCCTAAGATTCTTGTTATTTGCACCGCGGGGCTTTGGAAAAAGTAGCGAAATACACGTGTTGACTTTCACAATAAATCCCCTGGTTTTCTGAGACGCCTGCGGTCCAAAATGAGATCTCCAAACTACAGTATAGGTCAGTCTGTATCCCTGACCTCTCTCTCTGCTCGAAAGAAGGGCCAATACCTAGCATTTCAGCCTATCCTCTATATTTTTAATAAGGTGGCCTTAATGATTAATGGGGTTTTTTTGAGCGGTGCAAAAAAGCATTCTTTCCTCTCCCAGGCCCTTTGCTCTTTTGGGCCGTTGGCGCATCAGGGTTGCCTCGCGTCTCGTCGAAGCAGAGGTGAATGTCGAGGCGGTCGCATCGCAACCCACCTTCTCGCCCGCGCCATACTGTACGCTTTGGCCGCTGTCTCACCGATTCGCCATACCGGACCGTACCGGCTTACTTTCACCTCCTGCCCAGAAGTGATCTCTCTCTCTCTCTACCACTTCTCTCCGCCTAACGCTGATTTTTCAGCAATCTCGCAGTTTTTGGAATAACACTGCCGTGTGCTTGAGACTATAGTCACTGCCTTCGATGAGCAACCTTAGATCCCAACTAGAATACAAATGTCTGCCGAGCTACGATTGCAAAACTTGTTATGTGTTTGGAATGATGCAAATGTTGGCTCCTTTAATGCGCAATGTAAATTATTCCCATCACAATGTTGAACTACTTTGTATATTATTTATTTAGTTGTTCACTCAAAAATTTGTGCAATGGTGTGCGTAAATTTTTACTCTGTTTTTGTGATTCGTTGTGTTAAATTGCTGTTATTTTTTTTAAATATTGTATTTATTTTTGTCAATTCGCGTGTTGTGTCAATGCAGGAATCCCGCTTCCAGAGCTTGCAAGCTCACCGGGTATTTTCTGCTGTGATATCGACGGGAAAGCCTCGCATCCCACCAAGACTCGCGAGTAAGTCTCTGTCACCTGTGAAGATGCTCACAACTTAATGGGGGGCCACGTAATTCTCGTAAATACATGTATTAACATAATATACATGGGGATCAAAGTAGAAGCGTTCACGTCGCGATCCCTGTCAAGTAATACTTGGTATTACCTGCAAATTCTACCAAACACTTCGAAGCCGAGGA
>JAZEWU010000041.1:1598768-1631738 GCA_036362915.1 Geotria australis
TTTTTAGAGCGCTTTTCACCCAAGGGTCACAAAGCGCTGCACAGGGCTGCGGAGAGAACGACATGTCAACAACGACCGAGAACGGCAAATCAGCAACAATTTTATTTTTTAACAGTATTGTACGTCCCTGTGTCCGCGTGGATTTTCGCCGGGCACTCCGGTTTCCTCCCATGGTCCAAAGACATGCTGCTGCATAGATTAATTGACATGCGGACTAAATTGCTCCCGGTGCCCTGTGATGGACTGGCGTCCCACCCTGGGTATAGCCCTGCCTTGCGCCCTGTGCCTGCCGGGATAGGCTCCGGCTCACCGCGACCCTGAGTCTACAGGATTAAGCGGTTTCTGACATTGGATGGATGGTATTATACGCACGCATTCTGCTGTCCATCCATCCATTTTTAGAAACCGCTTAATCCCGTACAGGGTCGCGGTGAGCCGGAGCCTATAATAATAATAATAGCATTTATAGAGCGCCTTTCACCCGAGGGTCACAAAGCGCCGCAGACACAGGGCGCAAGGCAGGGGTGAACCGAGGATGGGACGCCAGTCCATCGCAGGGCACCTGGGGCAATTTACTAAGCAGGCCAATCAACCTGGCAGCATGTCTTTGGACGGTGGGAGGAAACCGGAGTGCCCGGCGAAAACCCACGCGGACACGGGGAGAACATGCAAACTCCGCGCATTCTGTAGTGAGGTTCACAATGCAGTGCGCTCACCGCTGCGCCACCGTTCCCTTCCTGAGTTACGATTAAGAAAAGCACCAAACTCCTTTGACAATAATCGTCCAATTAAAGCGTGACAAAACAGCTTTACTATATTTATGCAAAAAAAAAAATCCGAGAAGGAAGTGAATCATCGGCGAGAATCTGTGAAATCAATGCGCGCTCGATAATTGTCATGAGACTTGATGCACTGGCTTCGCCTAATTTCAACAGCGCGCATCTGCGGTGCTATTAATGTGCTAGGATCCAATTAAGAGCAATTAAACGCTGTTGAATCAGCAGTAGCAACGTGTTTTAAAATAGTAGGCGCTGTGTGTGTGTGTACAAATAATAATAATATTACATTTATAAATATTCATGTTTGTGTGCTTAACGTAAAGAGCACAGGCATAGGCTACATTTAATTATAGGCTACATTGATGGAGGGCGGCACGGTGGCCTAGTGGGTAGCGCTGCCGCCTCACAGCAAGGAGGTCCCGAGTTCGAATCCTGGCTCGGGTGCCTTTCTGCGTGGAGTTTGCATGTTGTCCCCGTGTCCGCGTGGGTTTTCGCCGGGCACTCCGGTTTCCTCCCACCGTCCAAAGACATGCTGCCAGGTTAATAGGCCTACTGAGTAAATTGCCCCAGGTGCCCTGCGATGGACTGGCGTCCCATCCTCGGTATAGCCCTGCCTTGTGCCCTGTGTCTGCCGGGATAGGCTCCGGCTCACCGAGACCCTGTACAGGATTAAGCGGTTTCTGAAAATGGATGGATGGCTACATTGATGGGGAGAAACGTAAGCCAACATTTTGTACTGATCTAGTGTAAAGCCTCCATCCATTGTCAGAAAACGATGAATCCTTGTAAAGGGTCGTGG
Organism: Geotria australis; assembly: GCA_036362915.1. Taxonomy (NCBI): domain Eukaryota; kingdom Metazoa; phylum Chordata; class Hyperoartia; order Petromyzontiformes; family Geotriidae; genus Geotria; species Geotria australis. The sequence continues at coordinate 1,600,347 of JAZEWU010000041.1, forward strand.
GTGAGCCGCAACCTATCCCGGCAGACACATGGCGCAAGGCAGGACTATACCCCTGATGGGACGCCAGTCCATCACACGGGCACCGGGGGCAATTTAATGAACGACCTCAACGGTTCCTTCCAGCTTAAATTACAACCGCCTGACTGATGTTAGCGATTAGAGCTTTCCTTTCAGGAGGTACAATGATTGGTAGTTGCTTATTTTCATCATTAAGTTGCCTGCCATCTTATATGCAAATGCTCGGTCCAAATCACAGTTCAAAATCGTGCCAGCGGCTGGAATTGTTAAGGTGGCACAATGCCCTCATTGCTTACTGACTCAGCCGCCCTGATGTCATTCAAAACAGCTGCCTCGCCGGCTATGGCTGCTAACCAAAGCCCGGCCTTTGCCTCGTGGCTGCCCCCAGCAATGCAACAACAAAAACCGCCGTTCGCCACTAAGCGGCGGCGACGTCACCACGGCGCCTGTGCCAGGCCAGGTGCGCCTTGACGCTATCACGCAGAGTGTCGAAGGCTCACGGCACAGATCCAGGTGCCACGGGCTTGCCTGACGTGAGATGAGCGCACACCTGCAATCGCAGCTGTCCAGTCCGGTTGTGCCCTCCGACCAGAGTGAGCAGTGATGCCAGGTGTCCGCAGTGGATACGCGACAAATGTCTTTGCATTGAAGCTCATGTTTGCGTGAAACCCTTGGTGACTTGACCCAGTGGTTAGCGCGCTTGCCACTTGCTGTGGAAGGGTGAGGATTGAGGCCCGGGGGCTGCCCCGGTTAACACCACGAGTTGTGTTGACTCTTCATCGTGTTCACGTGCCGTCTGTTTCACTGTGAAGGTTAGCAATCCCAGCAAACCAACGACGTATGTTACCACGGCTCTGTGCATGAGAATTGCTTGCCGAAGATGTACTTTCGGGAGAGCCGTTTCGAGCACTCCCCTCTCTCCCCTTCGTGACCTTTCGCCTCCCGGTTAAAAAAATCGTCACTGGTGTCGGCCGTGAGCGGGATTCTTACTCGGATCGCCGGGTTCATGCCCAGCGTGCTAACAAAGATCCCCTTTAACAGACTGTAGGGTCAAGTGTCGTTAGCGAGCACCTACGAAGGTCGACACGGCACATGAGGGGGTGGGTTACCAGCAACACGCCCGGCCGCCTTTGTCTCCCTAGTGGCAATGTTTACACACCGCACGAGGTACTCATTTGAGGGTGACTCGACCTTGGGAAGGCCCAGGATCGGTTCAGAAAATTGTCACTGGTGTTGGCCGTGAGCGGGATTCGAACTCGCGTCGCCTGTGCCAGGCCACATGCACCCCGAGGCCACGTGAAGTGTCGAAGGCTCGTCGACGCACACACATACATACATACACACACATTAGGAAGCACACATTTTAATGCCCTGAAACGATTGTCTGTCTCGTGTCAGATTATTTACTTCTTTTTTTTTGCAAGGTCCCGAGTTTCCACTGCCCGCGGGTTTATTGCGTCTTACAGGGGCTGTAGGATGTAGCGGGATTAAGAGTACAGGATGTTTGGAGGGGGGGTGGGTTGGTGGTGGGGGTGGTGGTGACACAGTGTTGGGAAACGAGAGAGAGAGAGTGAGATAATGATTCGGTTTATACACCAGGCTAAGTGCCTCGCGTTAACCGGAATAGCGTTGACAAGCCATAGATTTAATGCCGGTGAAAATCTGCCCACTCTCCTGCCAGCAGAGCTGTGCATAAACAAGATTTACGCACTGCCATTGTAACATGAAGCGCGTGTCTGCTCCAGTAATGTTCGGAGGCTGCGGCCTTGGTTGTGATTATCAAATGGGGCTGTTGACCTCTGTGCTGTACTGATGGCCCTAATGCCACCCGCCACCCCAGTATTCAAACGGTCCCAGTGGGTTAACCAAATTGAATATATTTATGGTACCAATTATATACCCAGGGCGGCACGGCGGCGCAGTGAGTAGCGCTGCCGCCTCACAGCAACAAGGTCCCGGGTTCGTATTCCGGCTCGGGGGCCTTTCTGTGTGGAGTTTGCGTGTTCTCCTAGTGTCCGCGTGGGTTTTCGCCGGGCACTCTGGTTTCCTCCCACAGTCCAAAGACATGCTTCTGCATAGGTTAATTGGCCTGCTGACTAAATTACCCCCGGTGACTTGTGATGGACTGGCGTCTCATCCTAGGTATAGCCCTGCCTTGCGCCCTGTGTTTGCCGGGATAGGTTCCGGCTCACCGCAACACAGTATAGGATTAAGCGGTTTCTGATAATGTATGGATGGATGAACCCTATAGACTCGCCGTTCTTAATGACCATGTTTATCAGCAGAGAGGTTGCCCGGATTTGAAACCAGGATCTCAGCCGTGCCGGTTCGCTGCTCTCTCTCTCACCCCTCAGCCACCTGCCCACCTCTCGCCTCGCGTGACAGGTTCCCTACATCTGCTCAGAAATTGTCATCATGGAGAGCCGTAACGATGCCAGAATTCCAGAAATAATCTTTTAATCGTTTAAAAGAAACGGCAGATTTTTGCCGCTCTTAAGATTGCCAGTTTCACGACCTTTCAATATATTCGAAGCAGCCTTAATCATTAAAAAAATGTTGTTTCTTTGGTTTTTTTTGGTTTTTTCATTGTTGACATGCTGTTTCTTCGAGGCCCTTGTGCAGCGCTTTGTGACCCTCGGGTGAAAGGCGCTATATAAAACGCTATTATTATTATTAACATTCCAATCGGATCCGCAGATGTCTCGTTCAAATGAACACCACCGCGTCTGATTTTCTCCAGTCCCCTATACAGTGCACGTGCCGTAGAGCTCTTTGGTCAATCCACTGCTCGATGAGACGTTTCGCCACCCCGCACGGCACGCGGGGGTTGTTTCGACCGTACTTCATCACGCCGGTGACCGTTAATTGGTTTAAGTGGGGGGGAGCATTGAAAAGCAGAATGTAGATTGTTGCTGTACTAGGGCGGCACGGTGGCGCGGTGAGTAGCGCTGCCGCCTCACGGCACAAAGTTCCTGGGTTCGACTCCCGGCTAAGTAGCTTATTGAAGTTCCTTCAACGAAGGAAGAGGTAACAATTCACAAACTCTCTCGTGATGAGAAATATTATCATCATAATTGACATTCATTCATTCATTCATTGTCAGAAACCGCTTAATCATGTACAGGGTCGCGGTGAGCCGGAGCCTATTCCGGCAGACACAGGGCACAAGGCAGAGCTATACCCAGGATAGGACGCCGGTCCATCACAGGGCACCGGGGGCAATTTAGTCCGCAGGCCAATCAACCTATGCAGCAGCATGTCTTTGGACTGTGGGAGGAAACCGGAGTGCCCGGCAAAAACCCACGCGGACACGGGGTGAACATGCAAATTCCACACAGAAAGGCACCCGAGCCGGGATTCGAACCCGGGGGTCTGCTTGCTGTGCCGCCCAGCCCTGTAAATGGGTCAGGTCCTGTAGTTGTTCATTTTAGAAGGTAATGTGTTACTGCTCTCTGCTGGTGAAAGTGCGTATGACATCAGTAAGGATGTAGGTGTTTATACTTACATCTTAAAATATCCAGTCTTCTTCTTTGCGATTCTTCGAAGCGCGATGTTAAATTACAGTTTCCCATTTTCTTACACAGCCCCTTGCATTTTCATTGAACTCCGCAAGGTCTTTTGAGCTGCAGAGGTTGGGTAGTAGAGCACAGACAAGGCAGTGTTCCATAGTATGGTCTGCTTCTCCACATCCACATTCACAGGTGAGCTTGCAAGCTCTGGATGCTGGATTCCTGCGATACACCGATGACTCCTATCTCTAACACTTGCTCCTGCCCTCTAGCACTGACTTCTATCTCGAACACTGGCTCCTATCTATAACACTGGCTCCTGTCTATAACACTTGTAAGCTCTGGAAGCTGGATTTCTGCGATACAGCAAACGTGTGAAATAACCAACGTAAACAGAAGACAAAAAAGTCGAATCATTCTAATAAATTACTAAAAGACAAAGTAGTGCAAAAGTGTAACAGTGAGATGGGAATAGTTATACTCGGGGGCCTTTCTGTGTGGAGTTTGCATGTTATCCCCGTGTCCACGTGGGTTTTTGCCGGGCACTCCGGTTTCCTCCCACAGTCCAAAGACATGCTGCTGCAGAGCTTCACTATGGATAACATTGGTCATGAAAGCCTACGAGTTATTTTCACTCATTCTCTCCTGATGAAGCTGGAAAGCAACCTTCAAGGGTTTAGAATTTAAACCCTTAAAACGCTATGGATATTCAATTAAGCGTTACTGTGGGAAATCGATTCCATTGTACAGTATTTCATTCGAGCAAACGATTCCAAGCTCGAACAACATCTACTTTTCGATTCCGCAGAAATCGATTTCTCCGAGCACGCCTACACACGTCGACGACCCTAGAATGAAACGGTTTCGACTCCGCGTTCGTCGATTTTCTCAGTGCGATCAAACGCTTAAATGCGGCTCTGTCGATCAAGCCCGGATCGACTCCCGTGGCGCGCTCTGATTGGACAAGCGCTCGGGGATTTGAATCCTGTGAGCGGCCGATCTCTCAAAAGGTAACAATTTATACTTTTTACGCATCTTCTATTTTAAGTTTTATAAACCGTCTGAGGCAATGTACGACGCGCGAGAAAGATGTGCCGTTGTTAATACACACCCCGCTCGGGAGCTCTGTTGTTAACGTGAATGCAAATGCTGACGGTGTAACGTAGTATGAATACAGTACGATACCATTTAACATTACAGCTGTACAGTACCATACTTTCGTATAACGTAACTAATGCGTTATTAACAATGCCTCGTATAGCTCTCTTCTGATACACTGCTGGATGAGGGGGGTCTGTCCACGAAGTTCTGGGTGTGGCGTTTGTTTGACCATACTTCAACCACCGCGCGTGGGGCTGGCCACCCACCCCCTCGCGTGCCCTGGCGGCCTTCATATGTGCTGCTCGCTAACAGCACTTGGCCCTACAGTCTGTTAAGGCTGTACTGGGGGGTCATATAGGTACGGCAGGAGGTTCGTGAAAGACGCTACTGTGCAGTTGGAGGCAGTCGCCCTCCAACAACAATAGAGGGCGGAGGAGCGACGCTCACAACAACGATATGCGCGCCGGGCGGATAAAGCTCGGCAATCTGTACTGTACAGTCGTATTATTGCTCCATGTGTAATGGATACTTCGCGTTATGATTTAACAATGGTGCAAATACTGTAATACTGTATTCTGCATTGTTTTATGTTATGGTAGTTTTAAAAAAAATTCTACGTAAACGATTGAATCATTTTGCAATTTGTTTCAATACATATTGTCATCCATAGTACAGTATATCCCTTTTTATGGGTTATGTCACGTAATAAATATAAGTGTCGTAAACCCGCCTCCACCCGAACACAGCCTATGCATATACAATGTGACCCTCGGGTGAAAGGCGCTATATAATTTTATATTATTATTATAACATTGGTCACGAAAGCCTTCGTGTTAAATTTACATATCGTGATGCCAAATGGTCCATAGTAAACTTAGAACGTATATATCCAGTTCACGTTCTGGCTCCCCACGTAAATGTGAAACTTCGTGTCCATTCGTGCTGTCGAATCCACGCACGTGTTCTAGTCCAGTCTCGAGACCTCGCCGTGGTTTGCCTCCCCCACCCCGGCTTACGGATGTCCCCCCCTGGAAGGCACGTAAGACGCAGCGAGCTGCTATCGAGATGGAGGCATGCGTGGAGGAGTTGAAGGCGAGCGTGGAGGAGTTGAACTTGCGGCTGAAGCGCCTGAAAGAGCGCCTGAGCCAGGCGGAAGCTGAGAAGCACCAGGCGGCCACGTACGGGCTGCGTCTGCTCGAGAGCAACAATGAGCTGCAGGCGCAGCTGGAGAAGGAACAGAGGGTCATGACCAACCAGGTGGAGGTGAGGATCGCTCGCCCACTCGCCCGCCCGCCCGCTCGCTCGCTCACCCACTCTCATCATGTGCACACCACGACCCTGTTTGAAGCTGAGCGACCGTCCAACCATCCGTTTGCTAAACCGCTTGTCCTGGTGAGGGTCGCAGTGGCAGCAGTCCAAGGAGAGTGCACCAGACATCCCTTTCCTCAGCAACAGATTCCAGCTCTTCCCGGGGGATTCCCAGGCGTTCCCAGGCCAGACGAAGGATGTAGTCCCTCCTCCAGCGTGTCCTGGGTCGGCGTCTAGGTCTCCGCCCAGTGGGCCGTGCCTGGTAGACTTCCCGGGGGAAAGTTCCAGGGGGCACTGTTACCAGATGCCCGAACCACTTTAACTGACTCCTCTCAATCCGAAGAAGCAGCGACTCTACTGTGCTCCTCACTTTGTCACGGAGAGTGAGCCCAGCAATCCTGCAGAGAAACCTCATTTCTGCTGCTTGTATCCGCAATCTCGTTCTTTCGGTGATCTACTTTAAAAGCGAAAGTACCCTAGCAGGAGTGCTGGACTCCAGACCTGTTCACCAAGGGAGACCCTAGCAGGAGTGCTGTACTCCAGACATGTTCACTCAGTGAGACCTTAGCAGGAGTGCTAGACTCTAGACCTGTTCACCAAGGGAGACCCAGGCAGGAGTGCTGGACACCGGCTGACATCTGTAGGGTTCATTCGAACACGCAAACCCCTCCAACCACGACAACTTTACAATCCACGGAGGCTAGCGGGCGGGGGGGGCCTCATCCAGCGGTAAATCGACAAAAATGTCTGAACGTACACAAACGTGTCGTCCAAACGACACCGTCATGACGGCGCGCGGTTTAATAATATTAATAATCTACTTTCGTAACGCGCGCATATTCTCCGGGCGCGTTGCACCCGTTGATTCGGAAGCGCGGAGGCCCTGCTCAGTCGGTTTGTTGTGAGTCGGTGAAGAGGTGACCTTTTAAGAGTTTCCTTCTCCCGCCGCCAGGCTTTGGAGCAGGAGAAGTTCTCGCTCCAGCGCGAGGTGGAGCTCAAGGCCAAGCTCCTGGAGAGCCTCGCGTCCGAGTCGGAGAGCTGCAAGGCCGCGCACGCCCTCCAGGTGGACGCGCTGCGCCAGCAGATGGAGCACAGCGCCAGCCGCGACTTGCACGACCTGCACGCGAAGGTGCCGCCCCAATTAAATGGGAATTTTTTTTTGTTGTTCTGGGAGCTTTGCCACCTTGTGCCGGGAAACCGCGTAGCACTGTGGACGACGCGCGTAGCAGACGAAAAGTAAAGCAAAAGCAACGATTCCATTGTGTTTTGCACAGCAATCGGCTGCCCACGTGGCATGTGGACTAGCATGGGTACAGTACAGTACTGTAGATTGTTAATTACAGGTATTCTGACATGATTTGTATTTTTTTATGTTTGTTGTGAAATTCGTTCTCATATCATAACAGGGGGAGAGAGAGAGAGAACACACAAACTCCATACGGAAAGGCGCCCGAGGTGGGGATCGAACCACCTCTCGGGCAAGACCGTTCTTACCGCGAGGCGCGGATGTTACCGCGACGGGCGGAGGTGCTGCCCGACGTGTCGCCGACACGGGGGGCAGGTCGCGTGACTAGCGCCAATGTTTCGTGTCGATCGCGCGCAGCTTGAGCTGCTGAAGGCCGAGGCGGAGGAGGCGCGCCTCTCGGAGCGGCAGGCGCAGCACAAGCTGGGGCAGCAGGCGGCGCTGGTGGCGGCGCGCGGCGAGGAGGTGCGAGCGTTCTCGCAGCGCCACCACGAGACCTCCTCGACGGAGATGCTCGCCCTGCATGTGGAGAACGCCGAGCTGCTGGAGCACAAGGTGGGTGGGCGACGGCCGCGCCTCTGCTTTAATAATAATAATAATCATTTTGCATTTATAACGCGTGGCACGTATTCATTCAGTGTCGAAGGTATTCGTTCAACGAGAGAAGGACTTAGGCGGAGGAGGCAGCCAGACGGTTTGCCAGCGCCATATTGCCACACACATGCCTGTGCTCTTTACATTAAGCACACAACTAATTAATGAGTTTTTTTTTTTAAGTTGTGGGAGGAAACCGGAGAACCCGGAGGAAACCCACGCAGAACACGCGGGAGAACACACAAACTCCACACAGAAAGGCGCCCAGGGCGCCTTTCTAAACCACTTGTCCTGGTGAGGGTCGCGGTGGCAGCAGTCCAAGGAGAGTGGACCAGACATCCCTTTCCTCAGCAACAGATTCCAGCTCTTCCAGAGGGATTCCCGGGTCAGCCGAGGCTATAATCCCTCCAGCGCGTCCTGGGTCGGCCTCTAGATCTCTGCCCAGCGGGCCGTGCCTGGTAGACTTCCCTGGGGGAGCCTTCCAGGGGGAATCATTACCAGATGCCCGAACCATCTCAACCGGCTCCCGCAGGATGCGCTAACTCGGGAGGCGGACGCCCTGCGATACCGGACCGAGCAGCTGGAGCTGTCGAGAGCGGCGCTGCAAAGGCAGTCGGAGCGGCTTCAGCAGGAGAAGGAGGAGGACCAGCGTGTGGCCGTGTCCTACTTCAACGCGCTCGAGGTGAGGTCGCGCGCCAGCCGCCAGCGATCTCGCTTCCGCGTCGCGTTCGCTAACCGCCGCTCGATGTCCCGACTCGCTCGATCGACGCGCCGAGGGAAGTCTGTCGGGCAGTTTCCGCGGGGGTGGCGCGCGAAGCGACGCGCTTGCTAGGCAACGATAAGGGTGGTTGTTTGTTCTTGTAACGCGCGCGGCTTTATTCAATTCAACTTTATTGTCAATTCTGCCATATGGTGCCATATGTTATTATTATTTTCCTGTTGTCTTTATGTCCTATGTCCTATAATTTATCGCTTTTGCTTGACTCTCCGTTAATCTTTCTTGATATTATTGACATGCCGCTCTCTCCACAGCCCTTTGCAGCGCTTTGTGACCCTCGGGTGAAAGGCGGTCTATAAATGCTATTATTATTATTATATTACAGGACATATAGAGGATCGAATTTCCGTTTCTCTCAGACCTCGGTGTTGGCTTATACATGGACTGGAACACAACAACAAAGGTTTACGAATACTAGGATAAAAAAAATTGTGAATCTTGAAGGGAAGTTGAAATTGCGTTGCGCTCGGTGCCATTGCGCGTGCGCTTAACCCCCTCGCTTGGGACGTTTTGCAGAAAGCCCGCGAGGCCAATCAGGAGCTGCAGATGCAGCTGTCGCACGCCCTGCAGCAAGCCCAGGACCCCCGGAGCAAGGGTAACTCGCTGTTTGGTGAGGTGAGCGTTAATGCTAGCCGTGCTTAATTAACGTCGGTAATGAACTTAACCGCCGAGGCGATGCAACGACCTTGCCGCGCAGCTTCCGATTACATATCAAGGAAAAATTATTTGTCCGTAATGTAAAGCGCTTTTGCGTCGGGTCACGTGTGAAAAGGTAAGTTCCGTAAACCCGCCTCCGGCCCGGCGCGTCGGTAAAGTTTTGTCACGTGAGCAGAATGTGCAGACGCTTTATTGATTCAGCGGCCAACCGGTGTGTTAGAGCGCATCAGGCCAGGATATTAGAGAGCAGTGCCAGTGTGTTAGAGTTGAAACCCGCAACATTTACAATAGACAACGACGTTTCACTGATAATTGCATTCAGGTACCTTGACAAAATGTCTGGAGACGTCTTCCACATTTCGGTTCTTCTACTGAGGGGGAGTTGGGGGATGGGTGTAATTCGTTTGCAGGATACTACCGCGAGTGAAGGTAGTTCGACTGACGTTTCCACGCGTGTGATCTGGCGGAGGGCAGTTGGAGGACCGGCGTGTGGAGATGGAGAGGCAGCTGATCAGCCTCAAGGTGCAGCACAAGAACCTGCAGAAGCAGCACACGTTCACCAAGCAGCAGCTTAATCGCCTCACGGTAAGACCGTGGTTCTGGCGTGTTTGCCACGCAAGCAGCTGTCCTTAATTTTATGGTGCAACATCCGCGCCTCGCTGAAAGAAATTCCTGCCCGAGGCGGTTTCGATTCCAACGATTATATCCTGCCCGAGACCGTGTTCTTTTCAAAGCATTCCGGTGACTTGAAATCCATTCGTTATCCATCTGACCTGCTCTGTGATTGATGGTTGCTCTTCCGAGCTGTTCTTTCAGGATTGCCGCGTCACTGAGCGCTCTCCCTCTCTCCCTCGCGACGGAAGAACAGCTCTGAAGAGCAACCGTCGTGAATCGAGCCGTGAAAACCTACACCAGTGCTCTGTGATTGCCCCCTTGGGTTTTCCTGCGCATCCCCCGTCAGTCTGGATTCGGTGTTAGTGCCGCAGTCCAACTTTACAGCGATCGCTGCCGGTCTCGACCGAAAGAACTAGATCGCGGATACAAGCGGCAGAAATGGCGTTTCTCCGCAGGGTTGCTGGGTTCACTCTACGTGACAAAGTGAGGAGCACAGAAATCCGGGTCAACCTCAGAGTAGACTCGCTGCTCCTTCTGATTGAGAGGAACCCGTTGAGGTGGTTCGGGCATCTGGTAAGGATGCCCCCTGGGAGGCTCCCCCAGGAAGTCTGCCAGGCACGGCCCACTGGGCAGAGACCTAGAGGCAGAGACCTCGAGGCCTGGGAACGCCTGGGAATCCCCCAGGAAGAGCTGGAATCTGTTGCTGAGGAAAAGGATGTCTGGTCCACTCTCCTTGGACTACTGCCACCGCGACCCTCACCAGGACCAAGCGGTTTACAAGATGGATGGAGACTTGAACGCGTGCGTGCGTCGCTTTCCAGTTGCAGATCGGCACCCTGCTGCAGATGAAGTGCGGACAGGTGGACTTGGAGACGATGCAGCGCTCTCAGGCCACGCTGGACCAGAGGAACCACGAGATCTTGGAGCTACTGAAAAAAAACCGGCAGCTGGAGGAGGAGGTGAGCCGGCTCCCGTCTCACTCGTCGCGCGACGACGCTCCGCCGATCGCCGTTAGTTACGCGAACCATTCGTTCAGTTCAGTTCAACTTTAGTATCAATTCTGCCATATGTACAGGACATATAAGAGGATCGAAATGCCGTTTCTCACTTTGTCACGGAGAGTGAGCCCAGCAACCCTGCAGAGAAACCTCATTTCTGCCGCCTGTATCCGCGATCTCGTTCTTTCGGTCATTAACTCAGAAAATATTATATGGCATATATCGAAAATTTGGAATATCCCGCGGCGCCCCTGTGAATTAGCTGCCTTAACTCCAAAAGTATCGGGATTGCTCTCCGTAGCTGTTCTTTTGCGATAGCCGTGTCAAGTGTTGCTTCTTGTTTCGGCTAAGCGTTTCAGCTAAACGTTTCCGAACGCCTGATGATTCCTGCAACGTGGGAGGCGAAAGAGAGAGAAGGAATACTTGACACTGCTATACCAAAATATATCAGCTATGGAGACCAATTCTCATACGTCGATCCGTGAAAACGTACATCAGCCCAAAAGTATCGATGTAGGGTTTTGCAGCTTGACGGATCAGAATTGCTCTCAAGAGCAGCTTTTGAGATAACCGCGTCGAGAGTTTGGTGAAGGGGACGAGGAGCGCTCGACACGGCTGTCCCGAAAGAGCAGCTCTCGAGAGCGATCCTTAATGCCGTAACATGTTAGTCGTGCCCATTGTGAAATTCATATTCAACAATATCTTCCCCATCACGTCATCATTGTCCTTCTTCACCTGTATCTCAGCTACAGTGAATATCGTAGAGCAAGCTATAATAATAATAGCATTTATAAAGCGCCTTTCACCCAGGGGTCGCAAAGCGCTACACAAGGCTGTGGAGAGACGGGCATGTCAACAACATCAACGCAGATTAACTGAGAGTCAAGCTTTATCGATACATTATAGGACATATGACATAAAGACAGCAGATTAAAAAATACTAAATTCTCCAACAAGCAAGGAGGGAACAGATGTTCCCGAGCAGACACAGATCGAGAGAGAGAGAGCCAACGTCTCGGCACGGCACCACTGACCCACACCAACAGTCCAAGCCAGAGGAAGGAATAAATGTTTCCGTGAAGGCACAGGTAGGAAGAGACCCAACATCCTGGTACGACAACATTGAGCCGCATCAGTAATCCTAGCCGGAGGACTTAGAAAGCTTTGCTGAATACTGTTTTAACAACCGTGCCCACGTCTGCGCGTTTCCCCAGTTGAGCAACGTACATCTGGTTGGCAGCAGAATCCCCCAGGGGAAATCCAACTGCGACCTGGGTGACGGGCAGTACTACGTGGACCTCCTGAAACTTAAACTTGACGAGACCAGGTGTGTGTTTTTGCCGTCGATTTATTGATTGCCTCAACCGAGTTGGTAGCCATTCACGTAATGCACCGATCTGTTTGTATGTGTTTTGTTTACTTAAGCGAAACCGCAGACTAATTTTGGTGGCGGGTGATGTAATGGCGTCCGCTGTGTGAGTGGGGAAAGGTACGCATTAACGACGCTATTACGATAACCTTCTGGAGGATGGTTGTGCATCTGTGGTTATTATGTTTGTTATCATTCATATTCATTAATTGTCAGAAACCGCTTAATCCTGTACAGGGTCGCGGTGAGCCGGCCGCAGCCTTTATGGGAAGTCACAGGGCGCAAGGCAGGTCTATCCCCAGCATAGGACGCCATTCCACCGCAGGGCACTGGCGGCAAATTAGTCAGAAGACCAATTAACTGAGGCCGCAGCAGCAGCAGCATGTCTTTGTACTGTGACAATAAACCAATAGTACCCAGTGAAAACCCGCGCGGACACTGGGAGAACACGCAAACTCCACACGGGCAGACCTACCCACCGTGGCAGGGTGTCTAAGCAGTGGTAACATCCGCGCCTCACAGAAAGAATGGAGTTTGTGTGTTCTCCCCCTGTGCTGCGTGGGTTTCCGCCCGGTTCTCCGATTTTCCTCCCACAACTTAAAAAAAAACACTTGTTAAATAGTTGGCCGATAACATCGTAATATACAGTAAGCAGTGTCTAGTGGCAATACGGCGCCGGCAAACCGCCTGGCTGCCCCATTCCACCTCTCTTGAGTCGTTCTCTTGTCGAATGAACACCTTTCGTCGTTGAATGAATATGTTCCGCGCGTTATAAATGTAACATTATTATTAACCGGCCGTATCTCTCGCAGGAAGGAGCTGTCCCAGCTGAAGGAGGGCGCCTCCGTGCAGCGGATGAAGCAACTCGCCGAGTCGCAGAACGTGCTGGACCTCGAGCGGAAGGTTTTCGCCCTGGAGGGGCAGCTTCAGAGCAGCCAGGGCGAGACCATGAGGCTGCAGGTGAAGGTCGACCAGTTGCAGCTTAAGTACGAACCGGAAGGTAACGTAACGCGCCCCCGCGTACCCCCCTCTCCTATTTCGTCGACGTCGGTTGGGGGGGGTCTCAGGGGGTTATATTCGGTATATTCGAAGCAGCCTTAATCATTTAATTTTTGTTCCTTTGGTTTTTATTGGTTGTTTTTTCTTTCGTTGTTGACATGCCGTTCTCTTCGCGGCCCTTGTGCAGCACTTTGTGACCCTCGGGTGAAAGGCGCTATATAAAATGCTATTATTATTATTATGCTGTGGGAATCTACGCGGTGTCCCGGATAAATGCAGCCGTTGGGAATACATAGCGGACAACAGGACGAATGGAAAGGTTTGAGAATTTAACTTTAGTCGTGTAATTTGTTCGATGCGTTGCTCATTATTATTCTTACACGTTTGCACTTTGTCAAGAGCATTACGGTGGACCCTGTTTAAGATGTCATCTGGTACTTCTATATATAATGAAGCAATTGTTTGTACATATCTATGTTTGTCCACACTGAGGGTACCGGGTTCACATCCTGCTAGGAATGTGTAAATCTTTAGACGCGAATTGTGCATAAATTGAGGAATTTGTGAATTAAAATATCTTAAAACTTAGTTTTGCTTATTAACGTAAGACACATGACGTATCAAATTGCATCGTCTACGGTCACGTCCTTCGTGTAATTTCCGTTGGCACGTGCGCCGTAAGCTGGACCGCCTGAGCCTCTCGCCCTTCCACACCCAATCCCTGACAATCGCCGTTATCTCACTCGGCGTTTTAACGTTCCGTCACGCACCCAACCAGAGCTGAACAAGCGTCGGATAATCGTCCGTCGGCGAGAGAAACTACCGGTCGACGAAACTCCCGCGATCGCGCCCGACGAAAACCCGACTGCGGAACTTCTCCACGGCGACCCCGAGGCGTTTCGCTCGGCCCGCGAAACTCCGGCGCCGACCGAATCCGAGCGACGCTCCCCGCCGACCGGGCCGCCAAGCTGTTCCTCCGCCGAGCGCCGGGCGCGGCCCGTTGCCCACGACGACGCCCAGACGGCGTCGGGATCGCCGCGGGCAACACCGGAGAAGGGGCACGTGCCACGCGAGGAGCACCAGCCCGTCAAAAAGACGAAGGTGGAGGACGTGACCCGCAGCCCACTGGCGGACAGGAACGCGGGGCCTTGCAGCGCTCCCTCGTCGCCACTCAGGTTTGTCGACGTTCCTCACGCTCGTCGTTCTCGTCGCTCTGCGTTTATTTGCCCCGCGCGTTGGTAGCCGGATAGTTGTTTATGATCACGGCAGAAAATTTAGCCGGCAAGCCTGGGAATCCCCCCCCAGGAAGAGCTGGAATCTGTTGCTGAGGAAAGGGATGTCTGATCCACTCTCCTTGGACTGCTGCCACCGCGACCCTCACCGAATTCGAATTCGATTCGATTCTTCGAAGCGTGATGGTTATATGACAGTTTCCCATGGAAACAAGTTCTTCTTTAGTTGCAGACAGCCCTTCAACATTTAGAGATATAATAGTCAGCGCTGGCCTTAAAAGCGGGCATTGGCCTCTCTTCTTGCTCCAGACTGAGGGGCTTCTGGCATCTGGTTGAGCTTCTGGACATTGTTGTCTTTCAGCTCGGCTTCGAAGTGAATGGTAGAATTTGCAGGTAATACCAAGTATTACTTGACAGGGATCGCGACGTGAACGCTTCTACCTTGATCCCCGACCCTCACCAGGATAAGCTGTTTAGAAAATGGACGGATGGACGAATGTGATCGCGTTCGGGCTGTGTTGGCCTCCGTACACGTTGGCGCGACGCGTTTAACGGGCTCCGTGGGTGGAACCGGGGTGTGCTCAGGAGCGGCTGTGGAGGGCCGGGCGAGCCGAGCACGCTGGAGGACTGCTGGAACCCGAAGCGAAAGCCGCCGGGGGAGACGAATCCGAATGTCGCCAACCGTGTGATTCACATCTCGTCGAAGCCGTTCGTGGAAAACAAGTGCGCCCAGCAGTGAAGCCAAGTCGTTGCGTCAAAGCGTCAGATCTCGCTGGGGTCGGTTACGCTCGTAACGATTAACCGCCGACCAACCATCAAGCCTCTTTAGAACCGACGTGAACTAGAGCAGCGCTGAGCTGACGTGTCTATTAAGCTTATTTCTCGATTCAAATGTCGACCAGAGACATGCTGCTGCGTACGTTCATCGGCTTGCTGACTAAATTGACCCGCAGTTGCGCTGCTATCGACCGGCGTCCCATCCTGGGAATAGCCCTGCCTTTGCAGCCTGCGTTGACCCGGGTAAGGCTCCAGGCGCCTCGCAAGCCCTGTACAGGATTAAGCGAGGACTGGTGGTGATAAACTTTGTCAATAATGGCCAATTAAACAGGCCCCTTTAACGATTATAGCCGCCCCACAGTATGCTTCCCTAAGGTGGGATATTTCTTACAAGCCGTGCCAGAGCATGACGTCACCAGGCCTCACCCACCACCTCCAATGGCACACGTGGGAACAGGTGAGACTTTATTTGTCTTTAATTATTTATTTGAGTCATCGAACTGATAACTGGTTATATCATCATTATCAGTATCCACTTAATCGTCTACTGTACCGGGTTGTGGGCGCCAGAGCCTATCCCGACAGACACAGGGCGAAAGGCAGGGCTATACCCAGGAAGGGACGCCAGTCTATCAAAGGGCACCGGGGGCGATTTAGTCCACAGGCCAATTAACGTAGGTAGTAGCAGCATGTATTTGGACTGTGCGACAAAAACTCACGCGGACACCTAGAGAACATACAATCTCCACGCATCAGTTGCTTAAATATCTGATATCCTAGTTCTGAACTCGAGGTATGTTTAGTCTGACTTTACTCCAGGCAGTTGCGATCCATTTATACCGAAGTTTTCACAGATCCTAGATGTGTAATGTGGGTATTGTCATATAGAGATTCACACTCTCGAATGATTTTAAATATTGACCCAAGTGGCAATTCGTTTCGAGAAGGACTTTTAATTTGTCTTTGTGTAGTTTCGTCCGGTTTTATTACGCAGGTTTTGTTTTCGCTTCACTAGCCTTAATGTAACATTCGTCGCCAGCCATGAATAGTCCGCTGCTGGATGAAGGCCTCCTGTCTGCGACAAGACAATCCACATGGCACCAGCACGCGAGCTGATGTAATCGTTTCGATGCATGCCATCGTATCGCGTATATCTAGGAGAGGCAAAGTCTTGATAAATCGGTTTAACAATTTGTGGAAGGTTATATGTTCCTGTCTCATGTTGAGTAGAATTATTTGTGCACATTTGTATTGTAGGTACATAACCTGCCAGTGTTTCATTTTCGACTTGTGTTTATTGTGCTTAAGAGCCCTGTGTACTTTTTGCAGAGGGTGATGGTATGCCCTTTCGAGCCAGGCTGAAAACAAGTAGTTGAATCTTAGGTTTGCACCCTGAGATACGTTTGAATTCAATAAATAAACTGACTTTTAAAAATGGATTTCATCGACTGTGTTCGGTATGTCACTTTAACGATGACACGTACACTTTAATAGCTACTACTAACTGATTACCAAACCTTAGCTCGCACATTTAAGTGGTAGTTTTAGATAATGTCAATGTAACTCGTGATGATGTGTTGGCAGTAGTGCACAAGCAAAATCAACCAAAACTCAACAAATGTCTCAATAACACTGAAGACGCTAGATGTAAGTTCCAGCGAAACGTCGGTAACATCTTTTGGAGGTAAGTGCTGTTTGTGCCCGCTTGATTCTCCAACATATCGACGGGTATACACCACTTACATATCTTTTCACATGACCTAAACCCTTAAACAGAGCTTTACTATGGATAACACTGGTCATGAAAGCCTTCGAGTTAAATTCATTCAAGGAACCTGGTTTCCTGGAATGTTATCTGTAGATTTTAGTATTAATATTTATGAGTTGTGTTAAGGATGGTAATGTTTTCCATTTATTACAATCTCTGTCTCAACACTTGAAGACAGAATTGCATTGAAACTTTAATGTTATTATCTTTTCAAACATTATTCCTTGCGTTTAACGACACCGGGTGATGCCACGGTGCCATTATTACATTCACAGTGCAGTGCTGCTGTATTATCGGATCAAGCTAATGTGATATGCCGCTCATTCTTCTTGTTGTTTTACTTCCTGAGCAGTTCAATTGGCCAAGTCAGCAGTCTTGAGCCATTCCTGGGCCTGTGGTGAGAGGTGACAAAATGGGTTCCAGCCCCTCTCAAGGTGGTGAATGGGGCAGTCCAAAGACAAAGATTCCCCGTACAGACTTAACGGACTGTAGGGTCAGGTGCAGTTAGCAAGGCAGACGAAGGGGTGAGGGTGCCCCGCACGACGCCCAGCCACCTGTGTCTCCCAAGTGGCGATATTTACACACCGCACCAGGTACGAGTCGACCTAGGAAAAGCCTTAGGAACAGTTTAGAGAATCGTTACTGGTGGTGGCCGTGAGCAGTGTTTCAACTCGGGTCAACTCCCAACCAGGATTTCAACTCCCAAGAGGGATTTCAACTCCAAACCAGGATTTCAACTCTCATCCAGGAATTCATCTCCCAACCGGGATTTCAACTCCCAAGAGGGATTAAAACTCCCAGGAAGGATTTCAACTCCCAACCGGGATGTCAACTCTCAATGGGGATTTCAACTCCCAAGAGGGATTTCTACTCCCAGGAAGGATTTCAGCTCCCAACCGGGATTTCAGCTCTCAACCGTCTAATTTCGAGCCACCCAACGCTACCGCCGATCCACCTAACCGGATACCGGGTTACAGGACCGTAATCCTAATGGGCAATTTCTGATGAGCAGTGGCACATCTCAGAGCACCGACTGATTTATAAATAGAAATATCTGTCCTGCTCTGCCCTAGCTCCAAAGAAAATAACTCATTACATTACAGGACAAAAAGGGGTTGCATTGGGGTTTAAAACAATCGGATGGCCTTTCAACCTTTGTTCTCTATAGTTGCCCTTCCTGGCCGGGGCTAAGGTGGGGTAGACTTGTCTCGTGATGTTGGATCGCCGCTGGAAGTCCTCATTTTTTCTGGGACCTGCTCGGTGGTCCCTCTATATTTCTATCCCTGTGTTAGCTTTTTAGCTGCTTTACCCCCTACCTATTCCCCCACCCCCTACCGTGTTAAATTAATGAATGAATTTTTGAAAAAGGATTTTACACCATGAATGGGTTCTTGTTTTACTGTCACGAGCAGGGTTTTTTTTTACGTGTTGAACTTCAATTTGTATAAGAGCCGCGTTATCTGCTTGCTGACATGCTAAGTGGATTAGAGGTGAATCGCTAGGATTGCCTGGCTTATGCGTTAATCCCGGCTGTGTTGGCTTAGCATCCTGCGGTCGACTTAAGGCGAACGCTGTGTTCATAGAGTTTACATACTTGATCAAACATACTTTAGTTAATTTCATGCATGCGAGGATACATACACGCAGTGCAATTGAGGTACGTGTTCTACGACCTATTTTGTCCCCGTGCTTTCGTAAACGACTGTCGTGCCCTGGAAATAATTGCTTGTGCTTGCTGCACCGTACGTGATAAAAAATACGGTCCAGTTTTCTCAAGTGTGAGAAATACTTATAATATATTCCTTTTATGGGTTGGGTCACGTAAATAATGTGTCGAAAACCCGTCTGATGACACTTATTTTGTGTACGTGCCCCTTCCCATAGAAGTAATATGTTTCGGATAACATCGGTTTCCACTCACCGGTTAGCCGGTGAGTGTTGAGTGGAAACCGAGATGGTTTGGAATGAAAGGGAGGGATTAATATTTATTTAAGAATAATATAAAAATTCATAACGCGCACAGTATTAATGTCAAAAAAGCACAGAGAGGCGGGGGAAGGCAGCCACGCGGTTAGCCGGCACCAACATTGGTGCCAGCTAACCAGTGCCTGGCGGGTTGGCACCAGCTGTCAACGTGGCTGCCCTCCCCCCACCACCCTGCAGTTTTCGTTCTCTCTTCGAATTCACACCCTGGACATTGAACGAATTCTGCGTATGTTCTAAATTGTAATTTTAAAAAACATAATTCTGTTTTTATATCGGCAGCTGGGTTGAGCAGCTGGGTTTTTATATGGGTTACTGCCAGTCGGTGTATACTCGTCACTCGCTCACTGCAGCCAGCGATTCACCTTCACACGGTCGCGATTGTTTTTACAGAAAGACTCACGATTATCGATGCCCTCCTACTGTTTATTAACGTACGGCAACATCAATAAGTACAGCGAATGTCCCGCACGCAGCGCTTTAGACTCGCGATATGGCAGCTTTAACAAGCATTCCATCAAGGATGTCACAGCCTCCTCTCTCTGCTCTAGAATCCTACGTTACTGTCAACGCTGCGTTGCTTTTCTACAAACGCAACGATCAATTCTCTAACATTTTAAATGTACAACATTAACGTCACTTATCTAGAATTCGGAAAGTCGATACAACCGTAGTTGATGCTTACGTCCATTGCATTTGCCTTCCTTATTGAAATGTGGCACCTACCAATAGTCCACCCATTTGATGTAACGTCTTGTGGTTTTGAGGTGACAATATTTTCATGAACTTATATAGGTTTTCACGGCTTGATTGCCCATTGCTCGTGATGGTTGCTCTTCGGAGCTGTTCTTTCAGGATAGCCCTGTCGAGCACTCGACACGGCTATCCCGAAAGAGCGAGCATCAATATGTTCATGTACACTTGAGTGCCTTCTATCCTCTGTATTACTATTATTTTTACGACGCCTGACTGCGTATTATATGCTCGTGTATTTTTTTATTTTTCACGGCCCTCTGTTCCACTAATTCATGCTCCGCACGAGAAAAAGCCCCATTTATAGACCGCAAGGACGGTACTGTATTATTATTGCAGGAGTTACACGTACTGCATTTATTTGGGCCTCTTGCCACTCTACAAATACTCTGGGGAATTGTGGTATTTTGACTAATTATATCCCCGGGACACATCATCTGAAGCGGTTCACATTATGTTGCGAGTTGCACCACATGCTCTCGCGTCGTAAGTTACGATCGTTGTTATCACGGTTCGTTCCAAAATATTATCCGTGACCCCGTTCGCAGACACGACAACCACATCACGTGGTCGTTGCTCGCTGCTGTCGTGAACGGTCTTAAGTCATCGGTAAATCGCGATTTGGTTTTCCAGCTGTCCGTTAAACATAAGTAAATTATGTTTTTAAAACGATATATTTCGTACAGTGTGTCCTCGAAGTAACGTGGGCGGACACGCGATGTCCCGCTTATAATGAGGTTGTTTACGAGACCCCGACATTGAAGTTATTTGGAAATTTGTGGTCCCAAAACTCGAGCATTAAACGTCATACAGAGCAATCCTCCTTGCCTGTTCGCTATGTCTCGCGTGCCGGTGCAATCAAAGCATCGCACCGCATCATAGCCACGAAAGCATCGCATCGTGGCTTCTAAAATCGGGGGCTCGTGATACTTTTGCTGGTTCGTTATTTTCAGTGCTGCTGTTGGGGATTTACTTTACAATTCGTTTTACATAGCATTGGTATATTACCGAAATCGATACACGTCGCACGCTGTCAAATGAAACAACTGGTTTTCATCGCGAGGGTTTGTTTGTAAATGTGATTGCTGGGTCACCCCCACCACCGTGTTAGCCCCGTATTTTGAGGACACACTGTCTGGCATTTGTCATTACAGCTACCACAATTAATCCACAAATGTAGCCGCGCCTCTATAACAACCGCTATGTCTATTGGACATTTCACTTTACAGCCGCCCGTCAGCGAGCGATCGCAAACTATATTGTCGTTGCTCTTAAACCCTCTCTAATACTCTCTCACGCGGGGAGACTCGTGTCGTACTAAAACACACGCAGAGATCCTAGCCGGTGAAATGTAAGCATTTCAACGGGAATATCTATCTATCTGGCTTAAATACGCTATCGCACATCATTCCGTTTCATTGTGTGCGGCTACGACATTACCCATGAGGCTGCTTCGTGTTGCATAAAGGTTGGTTGCTATTGCTGCTGGTAGCAGATAAACTGATTAACAGTCAACAACTTGCGCGGACTATTAAGCAGCTCGCTTGTAATGACCGCTTTACTAAACGCGTATCGGCTGAAATGCACGCCTATGCTCAAACCCGCGCTGGCGATCATCACCACTCGCCTCATCTCTATTTTGAGTGCTCGCCCCCCGTAACACTCACACGCAATCATTAAACTGCTGGTGTCATATGCTCGCCCCCCGTTATTAGCGAGCATAAAAATACCTTCGAAAAGGGGTTTAAATAACGAGGAACAAAAAACCCCACGTTCTGTACACTACGCAACGTCGCTATGTACTCGAGGAACGCGTAATATTTGCGGCTCCGTTTGAGCCTCGGACCACTCTCGAGAGATCGACGTAGGATAGACTAAAGAAGGGAGCCCTGGCTATTGCCCAATCTCTCTAAATAAAGCTATCGTAACGATAGGCAACGGCGTCCCGATTTTACTTTAACCTGAAAGAGCCGACAACGTTGCTAGCGGGCGTCGTTAGTGCATCGCATCACCTTGGCGATTTTCACGCGACACCATGGCTTTCTGAGCGTAAAGCGACCGCGCCGCCTGCTTAGAATAGGCCGCAGTCTTTCAGATTTTCCTTGATGATGATGTCGGTGACGGCGTCGAACACGAACTTGACGTTCTGGGTGTCGGTGGCGCACGTCAAGTGCGAGTAGATCTCCTTCGACTCCTTGCGCAGGTTCAGGTCCAGGAACTGGTTCTTGATGTAGTTCCCCGCGTCCTCGAAGGTGTTCGGACCTAAATAATAGATCATAAATTATACGATCGGTTGCGCCATTGCCCAAAACGTCGCTCGTTATAATAGAATATAGAATAAGAATAGTAGCGTGTTATAGAGCGCCTTTCACCCGAGGGACTAGTCTTCGAGCGAGGGACGACGAGACCGTGAGAGAGCGAGAGACAGGCCACGCAACGCGGCCACTCACCGTCATAGTCCGGAAAACAAATGCTGAGGTGGACTTTCTTGACTTTCTCCGAAAAGAGGTCCTTCTTGTTGAGGAACAGCACGATGGAGGTGGCGATGAAGTAGCGGTGGTTGCAGATGCTGTTGAACAGGTGCAGGCTCTCGTGCATGCGGTTCTGTTGAGCACACGCGCGCAGAACGAGGGGGTGCCACAGCAGCCAAGGTGCCCCCTGGTTAACGCCGAACAAGACAAGACTCTGTGCGATCAACACTGTAAGGTGTGGTCCAGATGGGCGGCAGGGTGGCCATGCAGCGGCCTCACGGATAGAAGGTCCTGCCCGAGGCGGCTTTAATCCCGCCTCTGGCGACTTTCTGTGCGGAGTTCTCGCCCCCTGTTCTGCCTGGGGTTTATCCGGGTTCGCCCGTTTCCTCCTTTGAATCGTTCTTTTTTCAAACGAATACCTTCAACATTGAACGACTATGCAAGTGTTATAGATTGTAATTATTATTATAGATGTCTTGTACAAAATCTAACGAATATTTTTTCCACACTTCCACTAAACTTGTTTCGAAGAAGGGATTAACACAGTACTGATGGCTGCTCTTCAGAGCTGTTCTTTCGGGATAGCCGTGTCACCGAGCGATCTCCCTCTCTCCCTCGCGACGTTTCGCCTCTCACGCCTGACGATGCTTCCAGCGTGGGAGGACGAAACATCGCTCGAACACGGCTATCCCGAAAAGAAAAGCTCCAAAGAACAACCATCATAGGTTTCTATTTTGTTTTGTGACAACGGGCACTCCGGTTTCCTCCCACAGTCCAAAAACATACTTCCAGGTCAATTGGCTTGCAGACTAAATTGCCCCCGGTGCCCATGTGATGGACCGGGGTCCCATCCTGGGCATACACCTGCCTTTTGCGCACTGTGTCTGCCGTGGTAGGCTCCGGCTCACCGCGACCCCTCTACAGGATTAAGCGGTTTCTGAAAATGGCTGCACGGACGGACAACGGCCGCGCGGACAGGGCGACGACGGCTCGGCGCCGGCTGCGACTCGCTGCCGCGTCGAGACGGGCGACGACGCGGGGCGACCGCGCGAATCGACGGAGAGCGGAAGGGCCGGCGACGGAGGCCGAAGAGCGACCGCCCTTCCTCCGTCTCACCACTTCGTCGTCCTCGACAAGCACCATGTCGTAGGCGCTCAGCGCGCCGCAGAAGATGATGCACGTGACGCCTTCGAAGCAGTGGATCCACTTCTTCCGCTCGGAGCGCTGGCCTCCGACGTCGAACATCCTACGCGCGGGCCGACAGACCACCCCCGGGAGATACAACAACGGTGAGTGACCTCAAGTCGCGTAAACCGATCGCGTCCACGTGAGATTGTTTATCGACTCCCACCTCGGGCACCTTTATAATAATAATAATATAATTTTACATTTATAACGCGTGGAGGGATTATATCCTTCGGCTTGCCTGGGAATCCCCCCCTCAGGAAGACCAGACATCCCTTTCCTCAGCAACAGATTCCAGCTCTTCCTGGGGGGGGGGACGGACTCCCAGGCGTTCCCAGGCCAGCCGAAAGATATAATCCCTCCAGCGTGTCCTGGGTCGGCCTCTAGGTCTCCGCCCAGCGGGCCGCGCCTGGAACACCTCCCGAGGGAGCCTTCCGGGGGGGGTCATCCTTACCAGATGCGGTACGAATCGCGACGTTTAATGTTTGGCAATGTGGGAGCTCTGGCCGTGCCTGAACTGTAGGTCTTTGAAGCAGAAGGAGTCCTCGATAATGCCGGTGGTTTTGACACGCGAGCGCAGGACGTCTTGCTCGTTGGGCAGATAGTTGGGCATCATCAGACGATCCAGGTCATTGAGGTAGCTGACGCACAGAGACGACGGCTCGGTTACACTCGCACACAGCGTCTCTCCTCGCTCGCTGGTTATATATGAATCTTGTGTATATTTTATTTATTGTCGGCAATTCGCATGTTTGTTGTGTCGCCGCAGGAGTCCCGTAAAGAGCTTGCACGGTCGCTGGGTATTTTTCTGCTGTAATAATAAACATCTATCTAGCCATCTATAGACCCCCTCAGAGTGACCATAAGGAGCCAATAAGACTCTGCAATGTTGCTGGTAGTGGCTTCATCATCAGCGCTTTGTCACATAGAGACCCCGAGATTCTAATATAGACCTGTAGACTCACATAGGGACCCGCAGACTCGCATAGAGACCTCACTGAGAATCTGGAATACATTGGCAGTGGCTTTGTCACCAGAAATTTACGGCCGAATGCCCTTCCTGACACCACCCTCCTTTAGTCGGGAGGCTCTTTGGATCGTTATTTGTCAGACCTGTTCGCCAAAGAAGATCCTAGCAGGAGTGCTGAACTCCAGACCTGATGCCTAACGCTAGTACCAGACTCCAGGCATGTTCGGCGGATTTCTGACGAACGAACGACTCGTCGCGAGAGGTCCTCACTAGGCGGCCGAGTCGTTAAGCTGGTATTCGGACGCGCGGTCGAAGCTCGCCTGCACCCCGCTGTCCTTCCACAGGCGCAGGATGATGTCGGCGAGCTCCTTGGGCATGGATCCCTCCTCCAGCGAGTCGGCCAGGTTGATGAGCTGCCTCCCGTCGGCCTGGACAGCGACACGAGGTGAGACGCGCTCGCGAGGGTTCATTAATCTCATCTCGTTATCAGAAGTCGCGGCGAGCCGGAGTCTATCCAGGCAGACACAGGGCGCAGGGCGGGGCTATTAACCAGGATGGGACCCCGGTCCATCACGGGCAACCGGGGGTCAATTTAGTCAGCGGCCCAATTAACCTATGCAGCAGCGTGTCTTTGGACCGTGGGAGGAAACCGGAGTGTCCGGCGAAAACCCACGTGGACACGGGGAGAACATGCAAACTCCACACATGGTAACATCTGCGCCTCACAGACAGAATGGTCTTGCCTGAGCAGGTTTGATCCCCACCCTTGGCCGCCTTTCTGTGTGGAGTTCGTGTGTTCTCCCCCTGTTCGCTGTGGGTTTCCTCCGGGCTCTCTGGTTTCCTCCCACAACTTAAAAAAAATACTCATTAATTAATTGACCGATAACATCCTAATATATAGGAAGCAGTGTGTGGCAATATGGCGCCGGCAAAACCGCCTGGCTGCCTCCTCCGCCTCTCTGCGCTTTCCTCGCTACGCCTCCGAGTCGTTCTCTCGTCGAATGAGTACCTTCGACGGTGAATGAATATGTGCGCGTTATAAATGTAAAATCATTGTTATTACGATGAGAGAGATAGAGAGAGGTAGGTAGGTAGGCAGTCAGTCAGTCGCTGAGACAAGTCAGTCAGTCGGTGAGGCAGGTAGGTAGGCGGGCCCGGTTGTTGTCGTACTGCTCTGGCGCTGTCCCCGTAGTCGATGCTGAAGGTCTCCATGGCTCGCACGATGGCGAGGATGGACTGCAGCGTGTTGCTGTAGATGATGGCCCGGAACTCGAGGCACTCCGCTTCTGAGTAGCCGTCCTTGTGGATGATCCTGCACGCGCCGTTTCACGTTTTACGTTTTGACACGCGGCAACGGCGGCCCTCGCCCGTGGCTCGGAGCGACTCGGGCCTGGGAGGGTACGATGAGACGGCGCCATAGCCGCGTCCAGCCTCTGGCGCCAGCTCCTTTAGATTCCGTCGCAGGAATCCCGTAAAGAACTTGCAAGCTCACTGGGTATTTGTCTGCTGTAATAGTAAACAGCTATCTATCTATTGGACCTTTTTTGCCGTTGTACAAATAATGTAGAATATACGAGGTTTAACCATTTCCGGCAATAAGAACAAGTGTTAAGATCTTTAAACAATAAATGGACACCTTTTTGCATTCATTTGCATGTTTTTTGCCACAAGCATGTGTGGCTGCTTGCAAACTGGAATCTTAACACTTGTTCTTATTGCCGGAAATGGTTAAACCTCGTATATTCTACATTATCTATCTATCTTTCAGCGAGCCCCCTCCCAAGCAAACTCTCTTCCGGGCCCTCTAGGCTGAGGTCAAGGTCATGGCTGGGTCATCTAGGTTGAGGTCAGGGTCGAGGCTGGGCCCTCTCGTTTGAGGTCACAGTCAAAGCTCAGTCTTTTAGGCGGAGGTCACCATCAAGGTTTGGTTCTCTAGGACAGGGGTTCTCAACCTTTTGCACCCCAAGGCCCACTTGGCCCACTTGTGTATGGTCTCCACGGAACACTAGGTGGCACTTGTGGTCCACTGATTGATCGCGACCCGCCGGTTGAGAATGGTAGCTCTAGGCCGAGGGCAGGGGTGCCCCTAACCCAAGTTCTGGGACCGAGGCCACAACCGCGAGGCCCAGGACCTGGTGTCAAGGTCACGAGGCTGCGACGGCCACAGCAGTAAGGGGGCACAACTGCAAGTACTTTGTTACCCGTAACAACAGTGGGCGATTCAATAAGAGATAAGTGTGTCCTTCACAATATTCTTGGTCTTAAAAAGACACGCTACAGTGTATGTTAAATATTGCGTCCCAAGACAGCAATGTTGTAGTATATACTGTACAGGAATTCACATTTAACTGTGTGTAATATAGTGAATTATACATAGTGAATTTTACATATAGCAATCGTCAGACTAGCTTTTTACTTACTTCATTTGCTTTACGATGGTACTTTTTCCAGATTCTCCAGCACCTAAAATGACAAATAAACATTCAATTAACTTCAGCCGCTCAGATACTGTCTTCCAAGCAGCCACACACAACTTTAACATTTGAAAACTATATAGAGACAGAGTGGGAAAAGCCGAGATTCGATACGGTCGTTGTGTTTAAAACTGTTACGGCCATGGGTCGCAAATGCAAGCTTCTGGAGATAGTGTGCAGCAGCAGACAACGATGTCCAGAGGCTGACCATCGTGCTTCGAAGAATCGCAAAGAAGAAGAAGATGGTGTGCAGCAACCACAGGTGTCACACTAAGTGTAGGTGAGTATTATGCATAGCGTACATTTTTTTGGTACTTTGCTAGTCCTAACAACTAAAGCCCGTGAACAATTTATCGAAGCGTCAGAAGTCAGCATTAAACGGTGGTAATCTCGCAATCCTTTGAATTCGGTGCCGCTTACCGTGTACGCGCGGCCACCTTACGTAAACCGTGCGTGACATGGCGGGTAATTGAAGAGGGCTTAAACCGCAAACGGACGACACCGACCTATAGCGTGCCATTGATGGACCCTAAGTAGCTGGCGGACACCTACGGAACCAACGCGGCCAAACGCCGCGAGCCGGTCCGAGTGGCCTAGTTACGTCGTCCACGAACGAGCGTTGCGGAATATGGAACGGGTGGATTTTACGTCCCGTCGCGTGGGTGCCGAGCGTACGATCCGCGATAAGGTGCGGCGGTACAATCGGGGGAAGAATACGCGGTAATTAGTGTTTTTCCCACTGTAACGAGTTGAGGCACAAATACCGGCTTCGCGTTTAATAATAATAATAGCATTTTATCGAGCGCCTTTCACCCGAGGGTCACAAAGCGCTGCACAAGGGCCGCGGAGAGAACGGCATGTCCACAATGACAGAAAAAAAACCCCAACTTATGTGAAACCAAAGCACGAAAAATTAAATGATTAAGGCTGCTTCGCGTACACTGAAAGGTCGTGAAACTGGCAATCTTAAGAGCGGCAAAAATCTGCCAGCGTCCCCTAAGATGGCCGTCACTTCCTTAAAGACAAACACGGAGGGAGACAGAGAGGGAGGGTGAGCGAGGGATAATCCGAACGCATTCAGCGGAGTAGTGGTAGCATTTCGCATAATTGGCCGATAAAATCATGATATGTAGGGATGCAGTGTCTGGCTGGTTGGTGCCGGCTGACCGCCTGGCTAACAAACTTTACCAACTGACTGTGTCAGGTTGAGGCAGGATTACTACACGTATTTTGTACGTGGCCCATCCCATAAAAGGGATATATTATGGATATATGGGTCAGATTGACATTGACCTCTACGTAGAACCGATGCTCCCCGTTCCTGACTCCCAGCTAAAATACCGAAGGGTCGAACTTATTTTTAGTGACTCGTGGAAGAGTGGATTAATGCGAAAAGGGTTAATTAAGGCACAAGGGCTCTGAGTGTGCGCCAGATAAACACCTCGACTTACGATTTAACGTTATTAGTCTCCTAAGTGGAACATCCGCACAATTACGTCTGTCCACGGGCGACCGCTGCGCCACTCATCGCGTGCAAACGGAAATACACCGCAAGCTTTACGAGCTCTCAGCATTGCAAATGTACGCAGGGAACAGCGTAGGCCGACCTTGTCTGAGGCTGTAATGTTATCGGTTGCTCTGCTCAAATGGCGGAATGTTATTGCTCAAATTTGTACGGTTTACTCAGCTGCCTGGAAACACTGGACTTGACAAAAAAATGTAACTGGTAGGATGTAGGTTTTCTCTGCTCGATTCACGATGATTGCTCTTCAGAGCTGTTCTTTTAGGGATAGCCGTCATGACTATGGTTCAGGATTGCCTTAATGTGTTTATCGCCGACGATAATGACATTTAAACTAAACAAAAACATGTATTTAGAAGGTAAAGCCCTCTGAGCTACGATATGTTTTTCAAAGGTCACCTGGCCATATATTCGAAGCAGCCTTAATCATTTAATTTTTGTTGCTTTGGTTTTTATTGGTTGTTTTTTTCTTTCGTTGTTGATATGCCGTTCTCTTCGCGGCCCTTGTGCAGCGCTTTGTGACCCTCGGGTGAAAGGCGCTATATAAAATGCTATTATTATTATTACGTGGGAATTTGTAACAGCAGCCAGTTAATCTTAACGCTTGCGTCTAAACGCGGACGGAAAACCTGGATCAACACAGAGAAAAATCCACGCGACGGGAGACAGACAGAGAGAGAGAGAAAACACACACAGACTCCAAACATACAGTCAGGGTTGGGATCGAACCCACAACCTCCTGTTTGACGCTCGCCATGGTGCCCACATTGAAACGGGCTCACATTCAAGATCAAGACATCACGTCAAATTAGCCCAACTTTTATTTTTTAACTCGGCCAAATAATAATTGTAGTAATTATCAAACCCATGCCCACTCCCAGTGCAGCTAGACCTCCGTAAAAATAAACCAAATTCTTTCAGCCTACTTAGCGGGCGGAACATTGTTAACGAAATGTACGTGTAACACGGTCATTATTCGTGCAGAAAAATATATAACACGTACGACATTTAACACGGCGTAGTTTTTTGCGGTCAATCCGTCGAGCGATCTGATTTTGGATTTTAGCGCGCGGTACTTGGCCTGATGCCCCACGTGTTGCGTCCCTCAAGTCAAAACCTCGGACACCGAGCCACCGACCAACCCCAGCGCCACAACCAGCAAACACGCCATAAAGTAACTCACGTTCCTTACCGCTACGCTCCAATCGCAACCATCACTTCCCACCATTACCGTAACCGAACGCTTCGGCCACCGGTACGCCGTAACGGACCGTGCCGGATTTCCTTTCACCTCTGGCCGTGAATCGCAAAGAGACCGTCAGGGAACGCGCCGGTTACCTAGCAGCAGGAGCTTCACCGTCCTCGCTTCCATTTCGGCATCTTCGGCGAGCTTCTTCTCCAACTCCTTGGAGCGCTTTGCGGACTCCTTGTCCTCTGCGCTCGCGCCGCTCCCCATTTGGGATTTTCGTGCCGGACTCCTCTGCCGCGGTGCTGTTCCCCGACGCCCCGGTGTTCACCTCCTCCTCTCTCTCCTGGGACTCTTCCCTCGACTCTTCCCGAGTTTCCCCCCGGACGGGATGGCTTCGCTCCTTCCCGATCGCCGAGTTTTTTTCTGCCGTTCGTCCCCCGTCTGTTGCTTTTCCCGTTGCTGCCAACCCCGGCCGGCTCGTCAACTATTCCTCCTCCTTCTTCTCTGTCTGGGATTTCTCCCGGGATTTCGGCCTTCCCAGCCGAGTCGTCCCGAATTTCCGGACGGCTCGCTCGGTTCGCCCGTCGCGTTTGGCGCGCGGCTGCCGACCCGGTGCCTCCACTTCGCGCGGCCGGACGGGAAGAATAGGCTTAGCGGAAAAACGACCGAGAAAGGAGGGAGTCGCTCGCAGCCCCTGCCCGACTTACCCGGCACTCCCACCCGCCCTAATCCGCGCTGATGAATATTGTCACCGCCGCTGTTTCCGCCGCTGCTTCTCCCAAGGTTGCCAGGGATGGGAGGGCGGTCGGGCGAATGGACGGACGGGTGGGCGGGCGGGCGGGCGGGCGGTGGAGGTAAGGAAGAGGAGGAAACCGCGGAGATGCACGGAACAGCGGCGCAGCCAAGCGTGTCCCCAACTGAGCCCGTGCTCAGTCCACCCAAGATGCACTTAGCGCTGAGCTGCTAGAATTTTGAGCCAAATCCAAGAGTTACCTGTTACCTTACCCAGCTCGCCCAAGGCCTCCCTCCACCCACCGCTGCCCAAAACCATGCTCACTATCCCCGTCTCCCCAGCCGCATTTTCTCCGCTACCCTCCTCCTCCTCATCCCTGCTCTCCCTCCGTACCTGCTCCTGTAATCCCAAATCCAGCTCAGCCCACGAATCACATTTTGGTAATCTGGGTAATTGATTGCGTTCCTGTCATCACCCAGAGTTAATGCCCAATGCGACGCGTGGACCGAGCCATTCATAAAGTCATCTGTCACGCGCGGGGATTTCTTTTCTTTTCCCCGGTTCCGTATCCTGACGGGCGGCATCGTGGCCCCATAGCTCCACTCTCGGCGAGTTTCGAATTCAGAATTCAGTGCCCGGTCGAGGGACGACTCGGCCCGTCGTTCCGCTTCAGTCGATGCAAACGGTGAAATCATCACGAAGGCTTTCGTGACCACTGTTATCCATAGTCTGGTTCTTTTTATGAGGTGGGTCACGTGACCTAACTCATATAAAGAACTAGACTAGTGAGATCATCATCGTCAGTACCCGCTTAAGCCCGTACAGGGTCGCAGGTGGGCCAGAGCCTATCCCGGCAGGCGCAGGGCGTAAGGCAGGGGATATACACTACCCTTACCTCACCTGATAACACAAACAACCTGGAATCCTGCACAACAGCTCTAAAGAATTGGCTCCAGCAAAACAAGCGTCTCCTCAACCATAATAAATCAGTCATAATATACATCAGCACGAGCAAGCGCCTCGCCAATACTCAACTCCCGCAACATCTCCACACCGCCGACTCTCACGTTGCACCCTCAGCTCATCTAAAAATTCTGGGAACAACACTAAACCCCACACTCACTTTCAGCACCCACATAAACAACA
>JAZEWU010000041.1:1644565-1661486 GCA_036362915.1 Geotria australis
AGAAGGCCTCCCAGGAAGTGGCAGAGCGCCAGGCAGCACAGGGCGAGCGCCACGGCCGCCCCCACCGGGCTGTCGCGCTGGGCGCGCCGCACCGCCACGCCGTTTCGACGCGCCCACTCGAAGGCCGCGCTCACCGCCGTCACCACCAGCACGCCCGCCATCATTCGCACGGGCTGAAGGCACCTGCCATCGCGCGCCGAGTCAGGGGGAGCTCGGTTTAACGTCGACCCGGTAAACTCGTGAATGTTAATTGTAAAGCGTCGCGCGGCGCGGGTCGCATGCCTGCCCGTGTAAAAAAAAAAAAAACACTCATTAATTATTTGGCCAATAACATCATTATATACGGGAAGCAGTGTAGCAATATGGTGCCGGCAAACCGCCTGGCTGCCTCCTCCGCCTCTCTGCGCTATCCTCGCTACGCCTCTGAGTCGTTCTCTCATCGAATGGATACCTTCGACAGTGAATGAATATGTGCGCGTTATAAATGTAAAATTATCATTATTATTACGGCGGAAAATACCCAGTGAGCTTGGAAGCTCTGGAAGCGGGATTCCTGAGATGCAACAAACGTACGAATTAAACAACTTATTTCTGAAATCAGAAGGTAAACAAGACGAATTTAACGAATTTCCAGCATTAAATTGTGCAGGGATGAAACATTATCATAAACTACACAGTAACACACAGTATTGTGCAAGACACAAATGGCAATCCCAAAAGGCCTATTCAAATCTCCTGGCTGCCTTTCAATTGTCACGAAGAGATCGATGCTGATGCCAATTCGGCTAGACTCCCAACCAATCCGGCGGTGGTTGGCAACCCTAGCCACTGTAGAGATATGTGCCTTGCGCGTGTGAAGCAAAACAAAAATGTAACGACATCGTTTCACATCACCGGCTTATGACCACATCAGCTGGGATTGTGGCCGGATCTCACGACGCTAAGCAGGGGTTTTTAGTTGTATTTTATTTTTGGTATCCTGGGGGCAAGACCCACCACTGATCTAGCTTGCTGTCATTCAAGGGCGCCACCCCTGGGGAAAGAGCGCTACAGGAATAGCTCGAGAGAACATTTCAGCAATTCAACAAAACGGCATTATTTTAACAAAGCATTGTGTGAACAATTCAGGGCTGGGCCCGGATAGCGCTTAGATCGAGGAGTTGTTTTAGGCTTGGTCAATCGGCGGTTGCCGGTCCGTTGTTTCGGAACGACCTGGGTTCCCTGTGGGATTAGGAGCTCGCAGTCGACTTAAACCGCACTTGTTTAACATCGCCTGCACTGTGACACGCGGACCTATTGTGTACGGCGCTATCGTGGACCGTTGCTCATAGGGCACTTTATAAAGGCCAAACGGCTGACTTTTGGTTAAGCCTGCCGGCAGGCAGCAAGCAGCCTTCAGAAACGGCGGAGGGAGTCAATCAGTCAATTTATATTTAAGCTGGACGAAAGCGGTGAGCTATGTAGCTCTTTTTAACAGGTGTCCAGCGGGGAGGGGTAAGCAAGTTACTGCACCTCAGGGCACGGGGGGGTGGGGCAAGTTATTCAGCAGGCCAATCAACCTAGGCAGCAGCGTGTATTTGGACTGTGGAAGGAAACCGGAGTATCCGGCGAAAACCCACGCGGACACTGGGCGAACATGCAAACTCCACACAGAAAGCCGCCCCTTCCAAATCTCCCCCTGCCGATTTCCCACAACGCGGTACTTATTTTTTTTACGAGCACTTTGGAGGGATGATAGGTCGCCGTGTGGTGATCTCCCATCCCCCACTGTCGATGCAAGATGCAAGGTCGTGATTTAATTCACGAATCTATTTTCGAACGTGTGACAGAGCGGGAATCTATCCTTAGCCACAGGGTTTCCGTGTATCAACCCACATGCGGACACGGTTGGTGAATTCACGCGATTTTGACAACCGTCTAATCAGTCATCAATCGCCCTATCAACTCGCCGCAACTATAATAATAATAGAATGTTATATAGCGCCTTTCACCCGAGGGTCACAAAGCGCTGCACAAGGGTCGCGGAGAGAACGGCATGTCAACAACGACAAAAAAAAAACCAAAGCAACAAAAATTAAATGATTAAGGCTGCTTCGAATACACTGAAAGGTCGTGAAACTGGCAATCTTAAGAGCGGCAAAAATCTGCCAGCGTCCCCTAAGATGGCCGTCACTTCCTTAAAGACAAACACGGAGGGAGACGGGGAGGGATGGTGAGCAACAGGGGGAGACGTAGGGACACAGAGACAGGAAGACAGAGAGACAGACACGAGGCGAACATGCAAACGATACCGAATGATGGATCACTAAACGCCCGGCGTGGGAATTGAACTTACACCCGTAGGGCTCTGAATATCCCTCACACTCCAGTGCCGGCGGTCGCTCTCTAAGTTTTAAAATAAACACGGCAGACTTGGCCGGGGTGGGCACAGAGGACCAGAGAGCTGAGCTGGCGCCACAGATGTCCTGGGTTCAAATCCAGACAGCTGCCTGTGGTTAAACTGGCTCCTCGCGTGGAGTGACGGGAGGCGAGTTAGTTGGTGGTTGGGTTACCAAGAGCATGGGTGAGGAGGCGAGTGGTTAGGCGAGTAAGCGCGTGGGTGAGTAGGTGAGTTAGTTGGGTGGTGAGTAAGATGCTGCGTGATTTGTTGAGTTACAAGGCGAGTGGGTTAGAGGGTGGGTGAGCAGGCGAGTGATAGAATAATTGGGTGAGTGGGTGAGTCGACAGGCCACAAACCCGCGGGGTCCGACCCTCAATATCTCGGTGCGTGGGACGATACCGTCGCAAAACAGAACAACGTAAACAACCGGGCACGCCACGCGTGTACGTGTTTGTGCAGCTGAATAGTTTTCAGTGCAGCACACACAGCTGTGGTGAAGCTGTCATTGCGGTGACAGGGCTACAGTGGTGAGGCAAACTCCTGAAACCCGACACAACTAGCTAAAGCCACCGCAGACTCATCTATATGCGATGCAGCGGTTGGGGTGTCAGTTCAAATGGCGCAGCACAGCAAAAGGGACCCGGGTTCAATTCCCGGCTCGGGTGCCTTTCTGTGTGGAGTTTTCCCGTTCGCCCCGTGTCTGCGTGGGTTTTCGTCGAATGCTTCGGTTTTCTATCACAATCCAAAGACGTGCTGCTGCCTAGGTTAACTGTCCTGATTAACTTGCCCCCGGTGCCCTGAGATGTTGTAAAATTGCTCACCACTCCCCACTGGACAACTGTTACAAAGAGCTACATAGCTTAACGGTTCCTTCCAGCTTAAATAATAACCGACTGACTGACGTGACAATTCTACTGAGGACCTCGCCAATCAGTTCGAGGCTGTTCTCTCGGCTCTGAGAGCCGATCGCATCATCACCATCTAGCGGACAGCACAGATCAAGCCTAGGCGGCCTAGGCCTCTATAAAAGCCCGTATTCATAATACACTGCAGATACCAAGTGAGCCTGTGTTTACCCACTGTGGGATATTGGTCTCCACAAGGTACATTGCTCGTGTGGGTTGTTTGACCATACTTCACCGTGTTGATTGGTGAGTGAGGATTGGGCCGTGACCAGGAATCAAAGTCAGGTGGCTGGGTTCAGAGTGTAATGCGATAACCACTGCTCTGCCGTTGACACACTTTCCAAATTTACCACAGTAATTCACTCACACGGCAGATGTGTATATTTCACAGGCACATAACATTCATTCTTCCCCCCCCAGCGGGGCTATGAACTATTAACGGACCGGAGTCCTGCATTTGTTTAATAATAGTTTCCCTCCTGTCTTATTTTATCCTTGTCTTTTGTATTATACTGGTTGCGTTTCAAAGATTTTCTTTCGGGATAGCCGTGTCGATCGCTCTGTCTCTCCTTCGCGACGTTTCTCCCTACATCTAGGGATATATACACAGCATACTTGGCTTCACCCAGACACACTCGCAACTCAGGACGCCTCAGGATGAAACCAACGTTGGAGGCGAAACGTCGTGAAGGAGAGAGCGGGAGCGCTTGACACTGCTATCCCGAAAGAACAGCTTTGAAAAGCAATTATTGTGCAAACATTTTTTTTGCTGATTTTCCGTTCTCTGTCGTGGTTGACATGTCGTTCTCTACGCAGCCCTGTGCAGTGCTTTGTGACCCTCGGGTGAAAAGCGCTCTATAAATGCTATTATTATTATCGAGCCGTGAAAACATACATCAGTACTATGTAGCTCTTTTTTAGTTATCTCCTTTGTATTGTGTGTACATTTATTCCTGTACCGTCGCTACGATCGCAGTCACTGACAGTAGCCGAAGTGTACCACGCGTCTTGGGAATTCTGTACGTTTTCACGAAACAGGTCATTATTCAAGGTCTGGGTTTTTGCCAGAAACACAGCGTACAGTCCTCTCTCTCTCATTCTGATTACCCCACAATGTCCCGGAGTGTGTGGCTTCGAGGTGGTAACCCTAGTATCTTATTAAGGGCTTATCTGCCGACCGTGAACATTCACATTAGTGGATGTCCAGGCATTTAAATTCCATTATATTCGTTTTTACAATAAAAATAATCGTTCGCAAACAGGTGCACAGAACCGGCCAGAACCGGCTCATATCTCAACCAGAAGCAGCGCAGTGTTTGGCCGCTGGTTATCGGGAAGGGAAGTGAAAAAAACTACGTTCAGCCAAAACAGCCGCCTTTCAGTGGAAAAACAGTTACGACCCATTTAACACGAAGGCTATCGCGACCAATATTAAACATAACAAATTACTGTAAGTGACATTTCACCAAACCCTAAATTACGTTATTATGTACAATTATGATGCGTGCTATGCTTGCTGCCTGACGTGTTCTGTGCCTGACGTCGGCACAGAACACGGCCCTTCAATCAGTGCGGCGACTACAACCTCGCGGTAGCACGCTTGCCACTCGCTCCGGAGGTTTGCGGTTCAAATCCAGCATCCGCCCTGATTAATACCGCGGTGTGTCAACCGGGATAATACTACGCGCCGTCAGATCCACAGTGGGCGTTAAAAGTTCCCCTGACGTAATTTGCACAGTTTGCCAGCGTAAAGGTCCAAACCTGCCAAATTAACATACACTGAATTTGGCCCGTACGCACCAATCAGGAGACTCCTGTTGGCGGACTAATAATAATAGCGTTTTATATAGCGCCTTTCACCCGAGGGTCACAAAGCGCTGTCCCAGATCACACTTACATATTAGACTCATCCTGGACTCTTGAGTTATACTTAAACGAAATCAACTTAATCCTGTTTCTATGCCTCTCTCTGCCTTGGCTTGCATGTCGAATGTACTGTACTAGATTACCGGACTGGCAAAGCAATATTGAAACAGAGTTAGCATCCGCCCACTCACCACTACCAGATATAAACCAGGATCCATTTTCACACCGCGTAGCATTGCGATGCGCTGTCCATTTATTTTTCGTCGTGGGTTCGGGGGCCTTGATATTAGCTGGGAAACTCGGCCGGAAGTACGGTACACCCTTGAATCCCTAAAACGCGACGTTTAATTTCTGGAGAGACCGCGGATGAAAGGTCGCCAATAATTAGAGTGATGACGCTGGGCGGCAGGGTGGCGCAGTGGTAACATCTGCGCCTCACAAAAATAAGGTCCTGTTCGAGGCGGTTCGATTGCCGCCTTGGGAGCCTTTCTGTGTACAGTTTGTGTGTTCTCCGCCTGTTCTGCGTGGGTTTCCTCCCACAAATAAAAAAAACCACTCAACAATTGGCCGAAACCATAATAATATACAGGGACGCAGTGCCTAGCAGGTTGGCGCCGGCTGTCAGCATGCCTGCCTCCCCTCCACCTTTCTTTCCTGCAGCACTTTGCAGCCTCTGGCTGAAAGACGCTACTATATAAATGTAAGAAGTTATTATCAGTGATTATGATACCAACCGTTGCCTCTTAGTTCTGTTTTCAGTTGGATGGGGTTTGATTTGGCAGAGGGCACGAGGGAATACATTCCGCAGGTGTCCTGTTCGTACCCAGTTATTCTTAGCATAGTCTCTACCTTCAGAACATGGAGAGGCTTTTATATAGCAGTGCATTGACAAATAACCGTAAATAATAATGATATCATTTTATATAGCGCCTTTCACCCAAAAGTCACAAAGCGCTGCACAACGGTCACGAAGAGGACGGCATGTCAACAACGAAAGAAAAAAACAACCAATAAAAAACAAAACAATAGAAAATAAATGATTAAGGCTTCCTCGAATATACTGAAAGGTCGTGAAACTGGCAATCTTAAA
Organism: Geotria australis; assembly: GCA_036362915.1. Classification (NCBI taxonomy): domain Eukaryota; kingdom Metazoa; phylum Chordata; class Hyperoartia; order Petromyzontiformes; family Geotriidae; genus Geotria; species Geotria australis. The sequence goes on from JAZEWU010000041.1 coordinate 1,650,807, forward strand.
AGCGGCAAAAATCTGCCAGCGTCCCCTAAGATGGCCGTCACTTCCTTGAAGTCAAACACGGAGGGAGACAGGGGAGGGTGGGTGAGCGACAGGGAGAGACATAGGGACACAGCTAGGAAGACAGAGAGACAGACACGAGGGGGAAACTACGCCAATCCAAATTAAAACAATCAACATTGAAGCACAAGCACACACACATAGACACACGCAACAGCAAAAAAAACGCAGCCGCCCACAACAAAAACACAACTTCCACACGCGACACCACGAGGCGAGTTTAGGCAAGGCAGGACTGGGCCAGGAGTAGGCCGCGCAAAACAGACAAAAAACCAAGCAACAAGAGCATGGCAGACAACAAAAACAAACACCGCAGTTACACAGAAACAAACCACCAACCAAAGAGAAAAGGAACAGATGAAAAATTGACAAAAGTACCAACAAATTAAAGCACTGGGGAGCAGAAGCCCACGCGTCCTCGCGTGCTGGCAAAAGGCAAGGAACGTGCAAGGCACGCGCCCCGGCCAATTTATAATGAGTGATTTTCTTTTAAGTTGTGGGAGGAAACTGGAGACCCTGGAAGAATCCCACGCAGAACGGGAAGAACACACAAACTGAAAAGGGGAAATCTATAAACATGAGCGGTTAGCAACAAATAGTTGTGAGTTAAAATCCTGGTTGGGTGTTGAATCGGCACATCGTCTCTCTGGGGTTGCTAAAAATGAAACCACTTTGGGGAAGTCAGCCAGTAATTGTCTTATGCATGGCTTTGACCACCACCATAGGTTATAACACAGCAGCGCAGTGATAACGGGAAGATGCCGGATTGCTGTGGGTGCATTCTTAATATGAATAATGTATTGATGTTGGTTTTCACAGCTCGATATATGAGAATTGTTAAGCGAGTCAAACGTTCTAATTGTTGTTCCGGCAATTAATGTTACAGTAACACAGCTCTCGTCCGAGCCAGTGTTGTCCATTACTGTATTCATATTGATAATCACTCTTAAAAGCTGGTCAGCGTTCCGATGTTTCGCCTCCCAGCCTCCCGCGTGGGAGGCGAAACGTGGCGAAGGAGCAACGCTCGCCACGGCTATCCCGAAAGCGCAGCTTTTAAAGAGCGCGTATCATCAATATGAATTGCTCCACCTCGAGGGGCTTCGGGTATCTGTTGAGCTTCTAGTCATCATTGTCTTTCAGCTCCTTGGCTTCGAAGTGTTTGGTAGAGTTCGCAGGTAATACCAAGTATTACTTGACAGGGATCGCGACGTAAACGCTTCGAAGAATCGCAAAGAAGAAGATCAATATGAATAATTGATAACACTGGCTCGGGCGAGAGCTGCTACTGTAACATTAACAAACAACAAATTACTTCGCTCTCATATTATAACAAAGCACAACAGCGATGCTGCTGAATGTAGGTTAATCCACGGATAAGACCTGTTTGTTTAAGACGCGCAGTGCCATACTTGGAAATCCACACATCCTGGTTGTGTGTACATTTGTATTGTACACCTTTAGGTTGTTGCCCTTTAAAGTAATTTACAAAGGCAAAGATCCCCGGTATAGCCTTAACAGACTGTAGGGTCAAGTGCCGTTGGTGAGTTGCGCCTATGAAGGCCGACACATCACACGCGGGGGGGTGGGTGGCCAAGCTACACGCCTGGTCGCCTTTGTCTCCATTAGTGGCAATGTTTACACGTCGCAGTAGATGTTCATTTGAGGCTGAGTCGACCTAGGGGAGAGGGCCTCGGGAACGGTTCAGAAAATTCTCACTGGTGTTCGGTGGCCGTGAGCGGGAATCGAATCTGGGTGGCCAGGTTTGTAGCCCAGCCCGCTAACCGCTGAGCTACCGCTCCCCACCAATCTACAGATACAATCATACAGCGATTGCGTAACTGAACAAACTGCAAGGCCTTGCTGCTATCATGTTAGGCTATGTTGTGAATAATAACACACGTACTGTACTTGCAATATGATCTCTGGACATGAGAAAGAGGAACCCGCCGGACCTTTAAGGTAATTCACCTCAACCGTTTCCCAAGCCACCGTGAAAGAAATGTCCGCAATCTCCTCAGATCTCGAAAGCAAACCCTGGCATGTCCTCGTTCACAATGGACAGAACGTTTTGGAAGGCGTAGGAGGTACCCACACTTTACCTCACCACACGCAACCTAGCGACTAACAGCGGTATTACCCACGTGTACTGCTGGGCGAAGCGATACAGTATAGGCTGCGCGTCGGTTTAGTAAAACAGCGTTACATTGAATTGCCGATCCGGGAGACTGAATCGGATCTGTGTTAGCTTGCAATCCCGGGTGAACGAACAGCTAGCTTCTTGTCGCGGCGCTTCCGACCCATACTCAAGCAGGAGCCGACGCAGGAGATCTTCGGCCAACTCGATTTATTAACACCCGCTTGTATAGTCCAACAGTGGATTTGCGTACTCTCACACAGCGCGCTGAACTTTAGCCGCGCTGACCTCAACCTGCATCCAGCAGTGGGGCCGCTCCCTTTCACGGAGCGCTAAACTTTATCACAGCAACGCTAAACTCACGGTAGTTCTGACTCATATAGCTAACACTTTGTCTCGCTACGCAACACAAAACACTATTTTACACTAGCCTGTCTAAACTACACTAGGCACTGATTAACACTCGGCTTCGAAGTGTTTGGTAGAATTCGCAGGTAATACCAAGTATTACTTGACAGGGATCGCGACGTGAACGCTTCTACCGTGACCCCCACTGACTGACTCACTGCCCGCCTGCCACTCGCAAAGCCCACTCTGGCCCCGAACCACCTGGAACACCCATACCCACGACCGGATCCACGGACGCACGTACACTAAAATTAACTCGAAGGCTTTCATGACCAATGTTATTTTCATAGTGAGGTTCTGTTTGTGAGTTTAGGTCATGTGAAGGTGTGTAAGTGAAGCGCACCTGTCGATATACCGGAGCAAACGAAAGAGCACAAATCTCACTTAACTCAAAAGATGGTACCGACGTTTCGCTGGCATTACAGCTAGCATCATCAGGGAATCACATACACGAGTTTACGAGTGTGGTCGTGCGGGTCAGGATGACTCACTTCCTGCACTGTTGATAAAGCTCGCGACATTGTCCCACTGTTCTCCTGGGTCTCCCGTAAATCCCACACCCCCACAAGCCAACCCAATCTCTTTTTACAAGTACACACTATCGTAGACGCTCGTTAGAGAAGCAGCGCTCCTTTAACCACACCAACACAATCATCCACATCCATCCATTTGCACTCATTCCTCCGCCCCAGGCGCGTCGCAGCCGCGGGTGTTACGACACCCGCACTTTCACAGAAACATGATTCCATCTCCCCCCCTACTTTTTCCTGAGGTAGTCTCATATCACATGTTGCGACACCCGCACTTTCACAGAAATAAGATTACATCCCCCCCACTTTTTCGTGCAACACCCGCGGCTGCTCCGAACAATCCCTTCGCCGCACCGTCTCTCACCCGACAACGAGGAAGATGACGACGACCAGCAAGAAGTAGTTGCTCTGGTAGTACTGGAGGTTCTTGACGACCCTGGCTTTCCACTTGCCCGAGTTGCCGGCCTCGGGGAGACCGAAGCGCGCGGTCCCCGTCAGCAGGTCGTGCATTCCCCTCAGAGGTGGAAACTGCACTTTGTTGGTCATTTCTGCTTTACAAAAACCCCGCCGGTCCGCCACCCCGTCTCTCTCCTCACCCGATTCACACACACACAACACAACACTCGCTTCCCTTAGCCGCCTGTGATCGAGACTGAAAGCGAGAGAGCGGGGAAGACAGACAGAGAGAGAAAGAGCCGGGGCTGGGAGCCGTGGGCCGCTGTGGCAGCTGCTGCCGGGTTGGAAGTGGGGGAGCTTAGCGCTGACGTCAACGCGTCGTGTTTACCAGCGATGGCCGATAACGTGTCGTGCGGAGACGCTGGCTGGTTCGCGGAGATGCTAGCCATCCAGCCGTCCGTCCATTATCAGAAATCGCTTAATCCTACACACAGGTGTCACGGTGAGCCGGAGCCTATCCCGGCAGACACAGGGTGCACGGCAGGGCCATGCCCATGATGGGACGCCAGTCGATGCTAACATCTACTGGGGTATAATTCATTGTCTGAAACCGCTTAATTTCGGTACAGGTGAGCCGGAGCGTATCCCGGCAGACAGAGGGCGCACGGCAGGGCCATACCCAGGATGGGACGCCAGTCCATCACAGGGCACCGGGGGGCAATTTATTCAGCGGGCCAATTAACAAATGCGCCATGTCTTTGGACTATGGGAGGAAACCGGAGTGCGGTGAGTAGCGCTGCCGCCTCGCAGATAGTTGGTCTCCGGGTTCGACTCCCGGCTCGGGTGCTGCCGTTCTATGTGGGGTCTCTGTGTCGGCGTGAGTTTTTGCCGGGCACTCCGGTTTCCTCCCGCAGTCCAAATACATGCTGCTGCATAGGCTGATTGGCCTGCTGACTAAATTGCCCCCGGTGCCTTGTGATGGACTGGCGTCCCATCCTGGGTATATGTATTTGGGCATCCCTTTATTTCAGGGCAATGTTGTGGTTCGTCGTAATTTGGAACATTATTACAGGGTGGCATATGGTGATACTCAGTCCGTATTGGACTGATCATCGTCTCAAATGACAACCACCACCATTCTTGAAACGTGAAACTACAGTACAAAGTGCGCCCACTGTGGGCGAGACTGACAAACATCGGCCTTCACCGTTAGTCACAAAGGCCAACTACAACAAGTGTATTTACAGGGGGCTCTAAATTATTGTTACACAATAAAAGGCATGCTATAACACTGCCATACGTATAAAACCACAGTTTACAAGCCCCCGCGTATATCAATCGTAAACTCAATTAAACTTTATTGTCAATTCTGCCATATGTACAGGACATATAGAGGATCGTAATTCCGTTTCTCTCGGACCCCGGTGTTGGCATGTACATGGAAGCTCTCCACGCTCACGACAAAGTGCGTACGCGTTCGTCAATTACCGTTTCCTCCGGAATGAAAGTTCGCGTGGAGCTGGGCAGGACGATTGACGCTTTGGGACCCTTGACAAAACAGCCGCTCAAACGCAAGTCCAAATAGGGGACACGTGTTTACCAATCACCACACACTTGTAATGGATTCTGCCGCGGTGTAACGGTCAGCACTCTGGACTCGCCTCTTTCGAGACATCTGGCCAGCGTGGAAGAGCAGACCAAAGTACCCTCTAGTAGGAGCTCTCCAGAGCTCTCTCTAGTGGACGCTTTTCTGGTAGCAGTGGCGTGAGCGGGAAATTTCAGGGATGTAACTTCACCCTTTACGATTGCAGGATGTCATGACGAAGCCTAACGTGTGAATGTAGATTGTTATGTTGATGTGTGATGGCAGCGATGGGACACTACAGCAAGGTTACGTAGGGTCTTATAACCCAATAATCTGCATGACGGAGGGAAATCCTCATCCAGAAGTGAACTTACGAAACGCCTGCTGTATACGTAACACGTACAAATAATTTATTTCCATTATCAACGTGACGTTGACCTATTTCATATCTCTCCGACGCATTTTCTGGGTCGTGCCGCGCGTTGTTTCGGCACGACACGATGGGGGGGGGGTGGAAACATTTCCATCCGCGTGTCCACAGTTCGTTCAGCTCCCGAGGAAGCTCCCAACTGCTGGTGACGAAACGCCGGGGCGTCGCAACCGAACGGCACGCGGGCCCGGTGCGAAAAATGCCTCCCCGACGGCCGCGCGGCACAACCGCGAAACCCGTTTTTCACCGGGCGTCCGCGAAGACCGTCGGGTCGAACGGCAGAAATCCTCGGCAGGAGCGCGCGCCGCAGAAGCACGGCTTGCGCTCGACGTTATCGCCGCCGGTTTCCCGGTCGCCGGTTTCTCGGTCGCCGGCGGGTTGGGCTCCGGGCCGCGGCGACGGCGCGCGCGTTTCCGGCGCCGAGCGCGGGTTGCCGAATTCTCCCGAGTAGTCGTAGCAGAGTTCCTCGCCGGCGGCTACGTCGCGAGCGGCGAACAGAGCCAGCCTGTGGGGGTCGCCGCGCGGAAAGGTCAGGAGGGGGCGACGGGCGGACAGTCGGGCGATTGTGCGCGCGCGTTCCCGTTGATCGCGAGACAGAGCGGCCCTGTGGTGGGGACACGATGGGGGAAAAAAGTCGCGTCATGTTTTGGGATTTACTCTGGGGCGGCGCAGTTAGTAGCCGCTGCCGCCTCACGGCAAGAAGGACCTGGGTTCAGAACCCCGGTTCGGGCGCTTTTCTGTGTGGAGTTTGCGTGTACTCGACGTGTCCGCGTGGGATTTTTTCAGGGCACTCTGGTAGCGCTACCTACTTCACAACCGTGGTGCCCAGTTTACGCATAATACAAAAGTTTTACGCTACACGGTATGAAACCGAAGGAACGAGATCGCGGCTACAAGCGACAGAAATTGGGTTTCTCCGCAGGGTTGCTGGGCTCACTCTCCGTGACAAAGTGAAGAGCACAGAAATCCGGGACAACCTCAGAGTCGCTACTTCTTCGGATCGAGAGGAGCCAGTTGAGGTGGTTCGGGCATCTGGTAAGGATGCCCCCTGGACGGCTCCCCCGGGAAGTCTACCAGGCACGGCCCGTGGGCGGAGACCTAGAGGCCGACCCAGGACACGCCAGAGGGATTATATCCTTCAGCTGTCCTGGGAACGCCTGGGAATCCCCCCCCCCCAGGAAGAGCTGAAATCTGTTGCCGAGGAAAGGGATGTCTGGTCCACTCTCCTTGGATTGCTGCCGCCGCGACCCTCACCAGGACAAGCGGTTTATAAAACGGACGGACCTTGGCAACGTCGAGTGGACGCGGACGAGCGCCATCGCTAGGTTGGGCTCGCACGAGTGGTTCAGGAAGCGGCCCACGTTGCCCACGTGCTCCGGGTCCACGTAGGTGTCTGCGACGCTCGAGGCTCTCCCGTCGCAGCGCCGCTCCCGCGCGGCGATAAGGTAGTTGGTGGCACCCCCGCCGCTCTCCGCTTGGCGTTCGACTCGCCGGCGAGCCTCGTCGGCGCCCAGAAGCTCGCCGACATACTCGCACACGAAGCCGCCGCGCGGCACCGGCTCCAGCGAGCGCACCGCCCAGCCTTTGCGCGCCGTCCGGAACACCTGCAGCTGAGCCGGGGATGCGCGCGATGTGAACGGGGGGGAAATCGTCACGTTTCGACGTAGGTGGCAGGGCGGCGCAGTGGTAACATCCGCGCCTCACAGAAAGAATGGTCTTTTTAAATGTATAACGCGCACATATTCATTCACTGTTGAAGGTACTCATTCGACAAGAGAACGACTCGGAGGCGCGAGGAAAGCGCAGAGAGACGGAGGAGGCAGCCAGGCGGTTTGCCGGCGCCATATTGCCACACACTGCTTCCTATATATTAGGAAGTTATCGGTCAATTAAGTAATGAGTGTTTTTTTTTAAGTTGTGGGAGGAAACCGGAGAGCCCGGCGGAAACCCACGCAGAACAGGGGCAGAACACACAAACTCCACACAGAAAGGCGTCTAAGGCGGGGATCAAACCTGCTCGGGCAAGACCATTCTTTCTGTGAGGCGCAGATGGTACCACTGCACGGCCACCCTGAGCACCTCAAGGCCTACTTGGCCCCACTCGGGTACGTTCTCCGCGGACTTCCGAGGTTGGGTCGCTCACGCCCCACGGGCCGGCCGAGAACGGCGGCGCTCGATCAAGTCGACGCTCGGCCACGCGGGCAGCTCCGCCGTCCCGCCGCTCACCCGCAGCGCCAGCCCCTTCTGCACAACCCTGCTGGGGCAGGCGTCGCCGCAGCTGCACAGCGGGTTGCACTCGAAGATCGGCCGCGCGAATCCGCCCTCCGCGAGGGCTCCGAAGACGAGACGCCCGGCCGGGTCGTAGGTCGGGGCGCCGCCGGCGACGCCGCCGCGGAGACACGGGCACTCGGCGGGAGGAGCGGCGCACCGCCCGCCGGAACACTCGCACCCCGGCAGCGCGATCTCGCTCGGGTCCGACGGGCAGCCCGGGCCCGCCACGTAGTCCGGCGTGTACTGCCCCGTGGGACGGCGGCGGAGAGCAGGAGGGAAAGGAGGAAAGAAAGGAGCAGGGCAGGTGGCGTCGTCCACACTGGAGACTCTTTACACTGGCTACCCATCCGCCAACGCAGCACTTACATTCATACGTCTGTCCATCCGTTTTCGAAACCGCTTGTCCTGGTGAGGGTCGCGGTGGCAGCAGTCCAAGGAGAGTGGACCAGACATCCCTTTCCTCAGCAACAGATTCTAGTCCGTCTAAGTCCGTCCTTTTCGTTGCCGTGACGGCATCGCACCCGACCCTCACCGTTCACCTTGCGGGTGGTCGGCCCACAAGGCTGGCATCACTTACAAAACAGCAATAATATGCCACCGCGCTATCCACACAGGACACCCGAAATACCTCGCATCACTACTCCGGCCAACACAATCCCGCACTCTACGCAGCTCGTCAGGGCACCTACTCAGCACAGCGCGCTCACGCACAACCTTGGCACGACGCCGATTCTCGGTCGCGGCACCCACAACCTGGAACAGCCTGCCACATCTATTACGCCGAACATAGTCCCCCCACAACCTTAAACGAACTTTTGAAAAGTCACCTCTTCACCGACTCACAGCAAACCGACTGAGCCAGGCTCCGCGCCTCCGAATCAACGGGTGCAACGCGCCCGGAGAATATGCGCGCGTTACAAAAATCTATAATTATCATTATTATCCATACGTTCGTTTGCAAAGCGTCGGTGTCCCCGGATCGAGGGTCGCGGCGGCAGCGCGCCGAGTAAGGCGAACCGGAGCTCGCTTTATACGCAAAGTCAAAAAGCTATTGGCGGTAGACTGCCCTGGGCCATGTTGTAAATGACTTTTCACAAACTCAGAAAAATGTATTGACGGTACACACGCATGTTCGTCGACACATTCGAAGGCGGTGGTTCGTGAGGTGAGTACCTGTATGCACGGTGGCATTTCTTCATCCACGACGTTTGTCACCTCAATGGGGAGACTTTCCATCCCCTGGGCCACATCCGTGCACGCCCCACGAGACATCTCGTGACCACTGTAACCAAAAAACAAATAACGGTCATACTAGCGTACTGGTGTAGGTTTTCACGACTTGGTGTGCTGTGAGAATATTTAAGAGCTGCTCTTTTGGCATAGCGATGTCGAGTGTTCCTCCTCTCTGCTTTGCGACGTTTTCACCCGATAATGCATCCAACGCGGGAGGCGAAACGTCGTGAAGGCGAGAGAAGGAATGCTCGAGACAGCCATCCCAAGTGAGCAGCTAAGATCAATTCCATCCATCCATTTTCAAAAATCCCGTAATCCTGTACAGGGTCGCGGTGAGCCGGAGCCTATCCCGGCAGAAACAGGGCGCAAGGCAGGGGTATACCGAGGATGTAACGCCAGTCCATCACAGTAAAATCAATTCTCAACAGTTATTCTACTTTGATGTGCATGTTGGTAAAGTGAGCAGTTGTAGGATAATTGACAAACGTGTTGAATGTTTTTGTTAATTGTGCTTGTGCACCACTGCCAAAACAGTACCGTCACCAAATACATTTCAATGACAAAAGGGCTTTATACTTTAGATAGATATTTATTATTACAGCAGAACATACCCAGTGAGCTTGCAAGCTCTTTAAGCAGGATTCCGGCAATCCAATGTACGGAATAGACGTACAAACGAATACTTACGTAGGTTTTCACGGCTTGATGATTGATAATTGCTTTTCAAAGCGCTCCGTTGAAAGAGGAGCGCTCGACACGGCTATCCCGAAAGAACAGCGTTGAAAAGAAATTATAAAAAGGCTTTATTGCATTGCAAAAAACAATGCTCTTTAGGTCTCGCTCTGCCCTTAAAAAGGGCTACAGCTAGAAATGTCAGCGAATTAAATTTGTGTTAACTTCTCTGATGAAACGTAACTCTTGTGATTTACACCAGCGGTCCCCAACCTTTTTTGCGCCACGGACCGGTTTCATGTAAGACATTATTTTCGCGGACCGGCCTTCAAGGTGTGGGGGGATAAATATGACGAAATTAAATAATACGACCGGCATAAAAACAAGTATAAAGTGCATAAAAAACACAACTCAAGAGACACAGACGCACAGACGGATGTATCCGGTCATTTTCCAAAATAAAACATCTTTCAGACTGATAATCAATAAAATATTTTTTTATTCATTCTTTCTGTGCGGCCCGTTACCGGTCCGCGGACCGGTGGTTGGGGACCACTGATTGACACGACCGTTGTCCCAGCGTTAGAGCTCCCTCTGCCGGAGATCATATGCACAGTGCAGCTACGACCTAAATACAGGCAGGCACTGTACTAAGGTTCTAGAACGGACGATTATTCGATTAACGTACAAAACATAATCCACCCTTGTTTTGTGATCGATTACCCCGGGCCCTTTTGGAAATGGCAATCACGTCCACATCCTTATCGCAGGAATCCCGCTTCCATAGCTTAGAAACTCACTGGGTATTTTCTGCTGTAATAATAACAACAATCTATCTCAATTCGTACCTAGCCGACAGCGGATGTGACATGCCATATCCACCTAATCAGCTCCCGTCCAGCGGCACACGTGGGAGCAGCAGATGTGACTCCCCTTCCGATTTGTCAATCCCATTTTATAATCA
>JAZEWU010000041.1:1672857-1683927 GCA_036362915.1 Geotria australis
TCTACTACCCAACCTCTGCAGCTCAAAAGACCTTGCGGAGTTCAATGAAAATGCAAGGGGCTGTGTAAGAAAATGGGAAACTGTAATTTAATCATCGCCCTTCGAAGAATCGCAAAGAAGAAAGAACGTAAAATATCTAAGGGTTTACCTTTTCTGGCAATGAGAGACGTGTTAAGATCTTAAAACAACAAATGGACACCTTTTTGCAAAGGTTCCAGTTTGCAAGCAGCCACACATGCTTGTGGCAAAAACATGCAAACGAATGCTATGATAAATGCATTGTCCTTCAAACTGATTGGACCAACACTAGAGACAGCTTTCGTTGGAGCCTAGTCTCAGTGTTTAGCCAAGCGTTGCCAAAGGGCAAGCAGTAAAACTCGTATTATTAAAGCTGCAATACAGTTGAATAACATTCCGCGGCGTAATGAAATTAGTTTGGAACGGTAACGCAACACCCGTAACCGCAACGCCGGCGTCGATTCGACAACAAAACGCCGACGAGAGAATTCCGCGAATCCTTCCCTGCGTGCTTCCGCGTAAATAACCGCTTCCCTGCAAGAGGAAGGATGGAGGGTTGATAACGATCCCAGATGGACGCGATACGGTGGCCGTTAAAAGTAAATAAAATACTGGACGCCACGTCACAATTCGTCGGGGCACCTCGATATTTGACACGATTTCACACGATTTCGGACGCCGGGTTTGGAGTGCCAGAATTGGCAAGATTTCCAGGAACGTCACACAACACGGTCTTTACCCCTAAAGAGGAAAAGGAAGCCGCTGTAGCGCTAACTTAAAACCGTTCGGGTAATCGCGAGTCTTGCGATTACTCGGACGGTGCAAAGAAACAGAGAAAAGGGACTAACTGACAAATAGGCCCCGCGCCGCTAACAAACAAACGCGGGGATGGGCGGCCCGCGTGCTGTCGCGTGTTACGTAACCCGCGCGTTTGCGAGGTCTGTCGCGCACGATATTTTTCCAGTCGAGCAAAAGTTATCCTCGTTATGATCGGGGGTTGGGAAAAAAAAACACCGGAAACTAGAAACGTTGGCGATGACGATGCAGAAAACGGACGCGTGGGCTGAACGCGTGGACTTTCGGGCGCTATCGTCAAAAATGTCAACTAATCGTCGCCGTTTGTGGCTCAATGCTGTCGTGCCAGGATGTTGGCTCTCTTCCTACCTGCGCCTTCACGGGAACATTTATTCCTTCCTGTGCGGCTTGGACTGTTCGTGTGGGTCAGTGGTGCCGTGCCGAGAGGTTGGCTCTCTCTCTCTCTCCCGATCTGCGCCTGCTCGGGTACATCTGTTCCCTCCTTGCTTGTTGGAGAATTATTAGTATTTTTTCTGCTGTCTATATGTCATATGTCCTATAATTTATCGATATTGCGTGACTCAGTTAATCTGTGTTGATGTTATTGACATGCCCATCTCTCCACAGCCTTGTGCAGCGCTCTGCGACCCTTGGGTGAAATGCGCTCTATTAATGCTATTATTATGATTATGTTATCAGTGCCCGCTCAATCCCGTACAGGGTCGCAGGGAGCGGGAGCCTATCCCGGCAGACACAGGGGAAAAGGCAGGGTTTTTTTAAAAATCTAGGATGGGACGCCAGTACAGCGCAGGGCACCGGGGGAAATTCAGTCAACAGGCCAATTAACCTGGACATCAGCATTGCCGTGTTTTTTGGATCGTGGGAGGAAACCGGAGTAGCCGGCGAAAACCCACGCGGACACGGGGAGGACGCGTAAACTCCACGCAGGAAGCCGGGACCCGAGCCGGGATTTGGAACCAGGGACCTTCACGCTGCGACAGCGCTGCTGATCCGCCTCCCCCCCAAAAAACGTAAACTCAGGAAAAAATATTTCTGAAAAGCGTTCCCCCCCCCCCAAAAAAAGTAGGCGGCTCTTCAGTAAACAGAAACTTCTGGACGGATGCACAGTTGGTGTCCCACAGCGGCCGCGAGTGCGCAGGCACCGGGGGAGCCAACCCGCCTCGGCGTGACCGCTAATATTGGTTTTGGCCAACCCCTCGCATGCACTTTGACCGACGCGATGAAACAAATAAACCGGCCCTCGCTTCGTTTCTTTTTCTTTCTTTCCGTGCCAGAGTTTTTGTGGACGCCGCCCGGACGACCGCACGTAGACGGGAGAGCGGGTGATACCGCCCCCCCCCCCGCGTATCGGTACGCCCCGACGTATCGCCACGCGGCCGTGCGTTTGCCCCGCGTGCCCAGCGAGGTTCAGCGCCGGGGCCGGATGGCCGGTCGGCCGCTCCATTTTAATTGAATTTCTACGCTGGCCGCGATCTCGGCCGCGACTCGTGGGTCGATCGGGCGTTTAGTGTCGTTTGGCGGAACTCATCGTCGTCATAATTGTTAGAAATCCGCTTGATTTGTTATTACTATACGTTACTATTTATTCTTGTCAATTCACGTGTTTGTTGTGTCGCAGGTATCCCCGTAAAGAGCTTGCAAGATCACCGGGTATTTTTGCTGCTGTAATAATAAACATCAATCTATCTATCTGTACGGAGTTGCGGTGAGCCGGAGCCTTTACGGGCAGACACGGCAACTCGCTACTCATAACATTAACAATGGACAGACGAATGTGTGAGAATCACTCACTATGGGTGAGAATTGTTCTTCAGAGCTGCTCTTTCTGGATAGCCGCGACGGGTCTCTCGCAAGCTCCCGCGGGAACGGCTGGCACGCGGGCAAGCGTGTTCGTTTACGACACGCGGCCGTCGTCAACACCAAGAGTACGGTGGCGTTGCCGCGGAATTTCGAGCGTCGCCCACGATTCCTCATCCGTGATGAGTAATCGTCCGTTCTTTCACAGGACCAATTTTGTTACGGAGCCCATACCAATCTCAACAACAACGACGACCCGTCCCAGGCCAGATGCACTTTGAGGCTATCACGCAAAGTGTCTAACTCGCAGACAGGAGGTCACGAGACAGACCCAGGTGCCGTGTGCTGACTGACTGAGATGACCGGCCGGGGCGACGTTAGTCGTTACGTCGTGTGCTTACAGACAGGCGGGGAGGGCGGCTTACCGATGTTCTTCATGAGGGCGAGCGGCAGGATGACGCTGAAAGTGACGACCACCACCAGGTAGTCGCCGTTCATGTACCATGCACTGTGGAGCACACACACACACACAACGACAACGATCCCCCATTTAGACTTCACAGACTGTAGGGTCAAGTGCTGTTAGTGAGCACCTATAAAGGTCGACATGGCACACGAAGGGGTGGGTGGCCAACACGATGATCGGCCGCATTTGTCTCCCTAGTGGCGACGTTCACACACTCATTTGAGGCTGGTTCAAACTAACGGGAGGGCCCAGGACCGGTTCAGAAAATCGTCACTGGTGTTGGCGGTGAGCGGGATTCTAACCCGGGTGGCCAGGTTCGCAGCCCAGCACGCTAACCGTTGAGCCACCGCTCTCCGCAACAACTCATTGACTCACCCACTCGCGCATTCATCCACTCACCCTCCACACTGCAGTTTATTGCAACTAACTCACTCGCTCGCTCGCTCATCCACTCGCTCACCACAACGCAGGTCACAGCAACACATTAACCCACCCACTCACGCACTCGCTGAAACCAGAATCGTTGCTACGCAAACGGCCTCGAACAAATACATTCCGTGCGAATTTAATTCGACGGAAAATAGAACTCGCCAACTAAAGCACCGACGGTTGCTCTTCGGAACCGTTCTTTCGGGGCAGCCGCGTCGAGCGCTCTCCCGCTCTCTCTCCGACACGGCTGTTCCGACGGAACAAGCTCCGACGAGCGACCGTCGCGAATCGGGCCGTGACAAAAACCACCGCTCAGCAGCACGGCCTCACCATCTCAACAACAAGTTTCCACGGGAACCCCCCCCCCCTGATTATTTAGGTATTTCTTTCTTTCTCGCAAACGAGGGGCCGGCCGCAAAAAACACAGCGTAGGACGCGGCCACGGGGCACGTACGGCCCGACGCTCACGCGAACACTCGGGGCGACCAACACAGTCGCTCTTTGTCTCCCGACGAGAGGCCCCCGCAGCTGCGCCCCCCCCCCCCGCAAACTCCGCGCAATCACTCGCTCGCACACAAAGACAAAGGTTCCCCCAGTGTAGCGCTAACGGTCTGCGGGGGCGAGTGCCGTTAGCGAGTGGCGGTGTAGGCCACAACTCCGCGAGTCCTACGTTGTCTCCCCCAAGTGCCCGCGGTGCCCTGTGATGGACCGGCGTCAGATCTTGGGTGTAGCCCTGCCTCGCGAGCTGTGTCTCTGCCGGGATAGGCTCCGGCTCACCGCGACCCTGTCCAGGATAAAGCGGTTTCTGACAAGGGATGGAGACAAATATTCCCCGTGTAGCTTTAACAAGACGGCGGGGGTTCAGGTGTTATTAACGAGCAGCACCTACGAAGGCCGGAACGGCACACGAGGGGGTGACCGGCACCCCGCCCGGCCGCCTTTGTCTCTCCGCAATGGATGTTCGCGAACAGGCACCGGCTACTAATCAGAGGCCGGGTTGACCTGGGAAGAGGCGGCGGACCTGGTCATAAAATCGTCACCGGTGTTGGGCCGCAAGAGGGAATCGAACTCGGGTTACCGGGTCCGGAGCTCAGCGCCCCAAACCCCTAGCGACGCCGGGGGAAGTGCTTGTTAAGTCACCGCGCGTTTCCACCACGCGTCACTTTTGAGCGAAGGCCCGCGCTGTTGTGGCTCGGATTGCGCGCTGGGCTCGCGTCCAGCCGTTGATTGTTTGAGATTGGTTTGTACCCAGATCACACGGCCTTGTACACGCAGCCTCTCCTCCCCGCCGACCGGGCCGTCAACAAGAAAAAAGGAATGAGATCCCAGCGTCAGCATTCAATGCCTGATTGGCAAAAACCCGCATGAGAAAGGATGTCATTGAGTGTGGGACTTTCTGCACGAACGGGTGGGTTTTTTTTTGTTCGTTTCGTCGCTTGTTTTCGAGTCGTTGGCGGCGCTCGCTGGATTCACTCGGCCGCGAGGAAGCGAACGTTTTAGAATCGCGCTCGTTTAATGATCGCTGCTGTTTCGCGCTAGCCGTGTCGCGCTCTCCTCCTCTTTAAATACAATTTATAACGCGCGGCACGTGTTCAATCGATTTTGAAGGTATTAATTCGAAGAGAGAACGACGACTCAGAGGCGCGAGGAAACCGCAGAGAGTGGGGGAAGGCAGCCACGTTGCGTCCTCTAGATTATATTGTTATCGGCCAATTAATTAATGAGTGTTGTTTTAAGTTGTGGGAGAAAACCGGGGGAACCCGGAGGAAACCCACGCAGAACAGGGGGGAGAGAACACACCAACTCCGCGCAGAAAAGGCGGGAATCAAACCGCCTCGGGCAAGACCTTTTTTCCGTGAGGCGCAAATGTTACCGCTTCGCCACCCTGCCGCAAAAAAACAACTTCGATCGCCGCACCGAAAAAGTAAATGACGAAAGCTTGCGAATTGGCGGCGGGCGAATGCGCCGATGCGAATGTAACCGCGCGGCCCGGCACGTTAACCCTCGCCGGCCCTCGCGTCCCGCCTTGTTCTCGCGCGAGGACATCTTGTTCCAGAGTTGTTATTGTTGTTGTTTAAACGACCGCCATCCGGGTTCGACCCGCGTTGGCCCGTTACCCCCCACTCCTCCAACGGCGGGGGCAACGAAGCAGAATTTTTACGGATGGCTGAACCCTCCCGACGGCAACCTCCTTCGGTCGGAGGTGGCGCGTGATGTTCGCGGCGTAAATTAAGGGTGAAAATGCTGCCGCGATCAGTCAAAAGATTTTAATTGTCTCAGTGTCTGCGTCTCGCTTCAGCTGGGCGGGGAATTTGTGCGCGTTAGAAATTGTATTATTATTAATTGCCGCTGAAACGATACGTAAATATTCGCGCCGCGGACGTTTTGGCTGCCGGGTCGCGGAGGTCGCACGTCCGTCAACTGAGACATTAATAAAAGTAACAGTTTTACCGGTGTAGGTTTTTTTACGGCTCGATGCGTGATAGTTGCTTTTCAAAGCTGTTTTTTCGGGACGGCCGTGTCACTAAGCGCTCCGTCTCGCTCTCCTTCGCAACGTTTTGCCTCCCATGTTGGAGGCTATCCCGAAAGGCAAAAGCTCGGCCCCCCCCCAAGCAGCTCAAGGGGCCTCGGATTCACGAAAACAGCTTAGAGGCCCACCAAATATCAGCCTTACAAATAATAATTCGGTATGTTTGGGGCGCTCGCGAGGAAGGAGGATGTTGCCGCGTACTGAGGCTGCCGCGTGGCATTGTCACCGCTCCAGAAAAACGTGAGTGCCAGATTTAAATGTCGGTGATGCTAATTTCACACATGCAACTAACGTGCCCTGTCACAGATGTGTGTGCGTGTGTATATACACGCACAAAGACAAAGATCACCCGTATAGCCTTAACAGACTGTTGGGGCAAGTGCTGGTTAGCAAGTAGGAGCTATGAAGGCCCGCACAGCGCACGAGGGGGTGGGTGGCAAGCACGACGCCCGGCCGCCTTTGTCGCCTGGACCTAGGGGAGGCCCAGGACCGGTTCAGAAAATCGTCACCGGTGTTGGCCGTGAGCGGGATTCTAACTCGGAGACCAGCGCGCGAACCACTGAGCCACCGCTACCCACGCACGCACACACGCACACACGGAGTGAGCACCTCGCTTTGGTGTCGAGTAGAGTGCGGATCACAGTAGGGAGCTCCGTCTTCACGATGTAGAGGTAGCTGGACATCGCTGCCAAAACAAAACACAAACCGTCCATTACGCTCACAAAGACAAAGGTCACCCGCGTAGATAACCTATACCGACAGGGGGCAAGTGCCGTTAGCCGTTGTAGAGCACCGATGAAGGCCGACACGGTGCGCGAGACTCGGCCACCTTTGTCTCCCCGCAGTGATGAGATTTACACACCGCACTCTAAGTACAGCAACTCGAGGCTTGAGTTGACCTAGGGGAGGCCCGGAGCAGGTTCGGATACGTTCGTATGTTCGTCACTGATGTTGGGTCAATGGCGGAGGATTAACTCTGGAAGCTGTGTCGCAGTGTGTTAACCCCGACAACATTGCTACGAAGACAAAAA
This sequence comes from Geotria australis, assembly GCA_036362915.1. Lineage (NCBI taxonomy): Eukaryota > Metazoa > Chordata > Hyperoartia > Petromyzontiformes > Geotriidae > Geotria > Geotria australis. The sequence goes on from JAZEWU010000041.1 coordinate 1,679,945, forward strand.
ACTCCACCGTATAGCTTAACACACCGTAGGGTCATGTGCTGTTAACCGACACCTGTAAAGGCCAGCAATAGCACGCGAGGGGGTGGGTGGCCAGCACCACACCCGCCCGGCAGCCTTGGCTCCCGAGTGGTAATGTTTACACGCCACACCGGATACCGATTTGAGGCTGAGTCGACCTACGGGAGGACCCAGGACCGGTTCAGAAAATCGGCTGCGGTATTTTAGCCGTGAGCAGGAATTAGACTCGGGTCGCCGGGTTTGCGGCACAGCACGCTAACGCCTACCCCACCGCTAACACACACACGCACACGCACACCCGACCTTCATTCATAAGCGGGTGAGAGCTGATTAAAACATAGGAGAAGCTGAGTTGTCAAATTACGTGTCCTGATGTAGGTTTCTCACGGCTCGATGCATGATAATTGCTTTTCAAAGCTACGCTTACGGGATAACCAAGGGTGGGGGGAGGGGGAAGAGCCAACCGGTTAGCCGGCGCCAACCAGACAGACACTGCTTCCTCTAAATTGTGATATTATGGCCGTTCTCTCCACAGCCTTGTGCAGCGCTCTGCGACCCTTAGGTCAAAGGCACTCTATAAATGCTATTATTATTATTGCCCAATTAATTAATACGTGCTTTTCAGTTGTGGGAGAAAACCGGGGTAAACCCGGAGGAAACCCGCGGAGAACAGGGTGAGCGGACACACAAACTCCATGCAGTAAGGCACCCGGGGCGGGAATCAAACCGGCCTCGGGCACAATTTTCTATCCGCATGTTTGTCGTGTCGCTTGCGAGCCCACCGGGTATTTTGTGCTGTAATAATAAACATCTATCTATCCGCGAGGCGCAGATGTTACCGCCGCGCCACGCTTGCCGGAACTTCCAAACCACGTGCGCGGGCGCGTGTGTGTGTGTGTGTGTGTTCCGCCATCCCCTACGTAATCTCGCGTCGTAATTTATTTATCCCGGAAAACAAAGCTCGCGTTTCACGAGCGTCGCTAATGCGGCCGACTTCAGAATCCGCGCGGCTTTAAGCTCGCGGCGCCGGTAGCGGCGACCGCGATCGTCGACCGCGTCGAGTCCGTTACCCGGCTCCGGTTTCGGAACTCAAGTTACCCGGACGTGCCCGGCGCGACGAACGACGGTCGACCGTCGCTCCGGAGCGCGGCTCAAATCGACTCGCCAGACGTGAACTCTGAGCGTCGCCGGTTGACCGGTATAGGTGGCAAGCGTCAATAGTCACAGGAATCACGAAACAACAGTGCGCCAAACTGCAACGTCTCCAAAACGACCCAGCACGTGCAGCCCTCAACATCAAAGCGAGCGACCAATCAGCCACAAAATGCACGGACACTCTACACTGGCTACCCATCCACCAACGCATCGCAGACAAAACAGCAATAATATGCCACCGCGCTATCCACACAGGACACCCTAAATACCTCGCATCACTACTCCGGCCACTCGCCCCAACACGATCCCGCACTCTACGCAGCTCGTCAGGGCACCTACTCTGCACACCGCGCTCACGCACATACTTCGCACGACGCCGATTCTCGGTCGCGGCACCCACAACCTGGAACAGCCTGTAGCCACATCTATTACGCCTAACACAGTCCCCCACAGCCTTCAAAAAAACTTTTAAAAAGTCACCTCTTCACCGACTCACAACAAACCGACTGAGGCAGGCTCCGCGCCTCCGAATCAACGGGTGCAGAGCGCGTTACAAAAATATATTATTAATATTAGTACGAGCCACAACCTTGGATGTACACTAGATGTGGTGTGCTGGCGGTATAAGCACCGTTCCGGTCGCGAGCGTGGACTAGAGTTGTAATTCGCGACTTGCAGCCACGGCCGTAGTTGGAGGGGTATACTGGATGTGGTGGACCGGGTGCAGCGATATTATCCTGATCGCAGTCCAAGCTCGCCAGCGTCTTGTGTGAAGAGAGCGCGGAAAACCGCAATGTCCTTGACCGTTCGCTTAACAACGACGAAATGCTGACGGCCGTCCAAAGGTTTATTTTGAAGTTATTTATTTATCGCATGTTATTAAAACATCTTCACGCTTTTTTTGTTTTCTTTGGCGTTATTTGCGTGTTTTCCCCTGTGACTCTAAACTTCGGGTTTGGTTTCGTGTGGATATTTATAATGTTAAGAACTTGCTTGTTGTGGTTATATGTTACAGAAGCTTGTGCCAACGTGTTCACCACTGGAAACAACTGTAACCTAAAAAAACCCCACAAAGGCAAAGGTCCCCCCCCTTCTCCCCGTATAGCCTTAACAGGCTGTAGGGTCAAGTGCTGTTAGCGAGTAGCACCTAAGAAGGCTGGCACGGCACACGAGCCGGTGGGATGTCCAGCACCGCGCCTGGCCGTCTTGGTCTCTCCAGTACAGGCATTGCGGAGGATTGCTCATTTGCCCGTTATAAGTACTCTCGTCTATTATTATTGACAATCGCATACAGTATCGAGTGCTAATTTAGGGCTGAGTTGACCTCGGGGAGGTCCAGACCCGGTTCAGGTGACCACCACTGGCGTCAGTCTTTGCCGGTGCAGAGCAGGGTGCACGGTGAAGTATGTTTGTGGGACAGTAATGTGGATAACGGTGTGGTGGGGGGCACGTCGCCCCCACACTTCCTGCCCCCCTTCCCTATCCCGAGCTAAATAAAGTCCGGATTACTGCTCTTCTGCTAAGTCAACGATTATCTCTTACTGTCTGCACAGACGTTAACCCATCTTGCGTTATCCGCCATTCTGGTCGGTGATGCAGGACTGTTATGACTTATTATTAGAATAATAATAATAGCAATTTATAGAGCGCCTTTCACCCGAGGGTCACAAAGCGCTGCACAACGACAGAAAAAAAACAACATTTCGCCTCCCACGTTGGAAGCACGGCCTGAAGCAACGCCTGATGATGCTTCCAATGTGGCAGGCGAAACGTCGCGAGGGAGGGACAGCACTCAACACGGCTATTCCAAAAGACCAGCTTTGAAAAGCAACTGCTCTAACAATTGTGATCATCATAACGTCATGTGTTGTTTTGGTGGTCTAGCAAATCCTAGCTGAGGGTTTTTGTTATCGTGAAGATCCCGCTACATTATTGGGACGTCTGGTCAATTTCATCACCAAATTGTTTGGCTTCACGTGGAATGGCGTCAGAGTATCCGAATTAAACCCACACCTATCTTCGATAAATAATGGAGCAAGTGTTTTTACGTCTCGGTGTCCGAGCTGACGGTACCGGGATCAAATCCTCCATAAGCGCAGCCATTATTTGCACACCACCAAGACTTTCATGTCTTGCTTCGGCTTAACTCTGCTCGTATTGATGATTACTCTTCTGAAAGGTCAAAAGACTGCTTCAGGCTTTAAATTCCCACGTTTGCACGAGCACCATCAAGCCTCCCAAGCCACTATTCCGCCTTTATCCGGGAAAAATTTCACGTCAAATATAATAATAATAATTACAATTCATAACGCGCACACGTTAACTCGATGTCGAACGCATTCATTCCAAGGGAGTACGACTCGGAGGCGCGAGGAAAGCGCAGAGAAGCGGAGGAGGCAGCCAGGCGGCTTGCCAGCGCCAATACATTGCCACACACCGCTTCCTGTATATTATGTTGTGATCGGCGTTTACAAGGTGCAGTTCAGAGGTGGAGTTCGGAGGTTAAACAGCGACTCTGTGATCCGTGTCTCCGGTGTTTGCGCCGAGTGTTTACACGCGCCGCGTGTTTGTCCGCTTCAGTCTCTGCGTGTTTGGCGTGAGGTTTGCGCGCATGTACATTTTCGTGGGTGTGTTGGTGGGTGGGTGTGTGTGGTATGTTCATAGGTGCTCGCTAACAGTACTTGACCCCACAGTCTGTTAAGGTTATACGGGGTATCTTTGTCTTTGTTTGGCTTGGGTATGTGGGTGGGTGTGTGGGTGGATTGGTGGGTGGGTGTGTGCGTATGGGGGTGGGTGCGTGTGTGGGTGGG
>JAZEWU010000041.1:1735885-1746772 GCA_036362915.1 Geotria australis
ACACACACACAAAGACCCCACACACACACAAACTGCACGATTCCTAACGCCTGTAGGCACTAACACAGGCGTCTGTCTCGTTGTGTTATGCATGCATGCGCGTGGGGCAGGTGAGGAAGGCCATCCAGGAGATGCTGTTCCCGGGAAAGCCCTTCAGCTGGGTGCGCCACGTGCTCATCGCCGTGGCTCTGCTCGCCGTCATCGTGACGCTCGTCATCACCGTGCCCAACATCCGCGACATCTTCGGATTCATCGGTCCGTAGCCGCGAGCCGCTCCGCCGGCTTCTGGTCACTCAGTCAGTTGTGACGGTCAGCTTGCGTTTCTCACTGGTGCAGAGGTGGCCTGGTTCTATCTCCCGGCACCGTGCTTGGAAGCCAAGATCCCAAAGTTCTAACGTCCCTGTCTTGGCAAGCCGTGTGTGTGACTGCATCTGCCGCACTTAGTCCATCTCACTGGTTTTCCGGTCTGGTGGGGGGTATTGTACGCATTCTCCCACTTCTTTAAAGATTTCTGGCCGGCGTTAGCACTTAAGAGGGTAGACGGTACCAGTGCAAATGTGGCAGTTTTAAAGCTAAAATGGTATTAAAAGTTTCAAAATGAGTAATCAATGAGTGGGATCGAAACTGAATTAAGACGTAAGCGGCCTTGGTGTTGTGCAGATAAAATGTGCGCTTATGATGTCCTGTACATATGGTAGAGTTGACAAATACAGTTGAATTGAATGAAGGATTCTAACACGATACCCTAACTGCAAACGGGAACAAATATCCCCCCCCGTCCATATAGCCTTAACAGGCTGTGCTATCAGGTGCTATAAGCGAGCACCTATAAAGGCCAGCACTGCGCACGAGGGGGTGGGTGGCCAGCCCCACCCCTGTCCAACTTTGTCTCTCTGGTCGAATTATTTATGCACCACACCAGGTACTCATTAGAGGCCAAGATTTTCGCCCGGCCATACACACCCCAAAGCCACGCAAAGTGTCGAAGGCCCGCCCGACACGAAGTCGGTCACGGGACAGACCCAGGTGCCAACTGACCGAGATAACTGGCAGACAAACACAAACATGCTCCACTATACACACAGGACTAGACAACATTCTCGCCGAAAACTAAAACGATGGTGCCGTGGATGAGCCGTCGTTGTTCACCGCTGCCCCCCCTCCAGGCTCCACGTCGGCGCCGTGCCTCATCTTCATATTCCCGGCGATCTTCTACATCCGCAACGTTCCCGAAGACAAGGAGCCCATGAGGTCGCCGCAGAAAATCGGGGTGAGCGGCGGGAACGCGCGGCCACCACCGCGAGAGCCTAGGGTCGGGTTGACGGGTGTCGGCCAACCGCGGCCCTGACCGGGTTTCAGGTGTAGCCAGAGGTGAAAGTAAGCCGGTGCCGTGCCCGGCGTACCTGTGAGAAAGTGGCAGAGGTGCGGCACGGGTGAGATACGATCGCGTTACGATCGTAGAGGGAAGACATTGAAATTTGCTTTCACCCTCTGGGTGTAGTTAAGTGATGGTATCAGCCCAGTCAGCGATTTTATAATAATAATAGCATTTATAGAGCGCAATTCACCCGAGGGTCACAAAGCGCTGCACAAGGCTGCGGAGAGAACGACGTGTCAGCAACGACAGAGAACGGAAATCAGCAAAAATATACGAGACACTGAAATGTCTGAGCGTCTCAACATCTAGGGCGGCAGGGTGGCGCGGCGAGTAGCGCTGCCGCAAGAAGGACCCGGGTTTGTACCGCGGCTCAGGTGCCTTTCTGTGTGGAGTTTGCATGTTCTCCCCGTGTTGTCCGCGTGGGTTTTCGCCGGGCACTCCGGTTTTCTCCCACAGTCAAAAGACGTGCTGCTGTTGCAGTGAGCTCGAGTTTATCCCGGCAGACTCAGGGCACAAGTCAGGGCTATACCCAGGATGTGATGACAGTCCATCGCAGGAGCCCGAGGGCAATTTAGTCAGCAGGTCAACTAACCTAGACAGCATGTCTTTTGACTGTGGGAGGAAACCGGTGTGCTCGGTTTCCTTACCAGATTTACGACACTTGTACAGTTTTCACGTTACCTAACTCGTAAAAAGAACTAGACTATGTATAACATTGGTCATGAAAGCCTTCGTGTTAAATTCATTTCTTACCGGTTCTATTCTGGGATGTCGTCCCCCAGGCGGCAATCTTCGGACTCCTCGGCGTGGCGTTCATGGTGATGAGCTTGGGTCTTCTCATCAACAACTGGATCTCCCCCGAGCCCGGCGTGTCCGCTGGCGGGCACTAGTCGTCCGTCGACGCCCGCCGGCCAGCCTGCCCCTCGCACCAAGACTCGCGACCACACCACAAGGCCCACGATCAGATGAAGGCCCACGGACCACCTCGCAATCCAGGTCATCGAGAGCAAACGAGACTGGGTCTCTGCTACTGCTGCTGCTGCTGAGTGAATTAATTCAGAGATGTTCGGCCGCTCGTTCTAGTTTTAAAGTTTTAACGCGGCAGCCGTTTACGTCGACTCCCGGTCGCTCGCTCCGCAACAAGACTTCTGTTTAACGCGGAGAATTATGTATTACAACAACAAAAAACCGGCGGTTTCTAGCGAGTCGAATGGTAGCTGAACATTCGTCACGTTCGGTTCTCAAAACATCACAAGCGTCTCCCTCCTCAGGCGGGGATTCTGACGCCGGTGTTCATCTCTCACTGGGTGGCTCCGAGCCACCTTGTGGAAATTCCACGTTGCCGCCGTGGTAGAGGCCGGGGGCCAGTGGTGCCCAATCTTAGGAATACCGTGTTCCTCCGCTCGCCAGCTCTCAACACTGCCAGACTTACCCCCCCATCCCCCATCACCCCATTCATCCATCGGTTGCGTGGAATCCCACACTACATTCCGCACAGCAGATAAGCACTTGGCGCTAGAATTGCTACTGAGCACAGGGCATAGCAGCGCTGCCGTAGCAAAAGCCCCCAGGTGCCCCACCACTACACGATTTGTCTCGCGTACGCGCAGGGGTTTTGACCACCCCCGAGAAATGTCCCGCGTACCTCCGGGGTTAAGAACTGCCGGGTTAGACTCTACACCGTGATCACTGTTAATTCCACGCAAAGCGGTACTTGTTATTTTATCAACCCTGATGGTATAATGGACCGATTCGACCTCCAACCCGCGCGATAGCATTTAATCGTTTAGTTTTTTTTTTAGTCCGGTTATCTTCTTAAGAATCCGTTTGTCAGTAACGTTGTGGGTTTTTATATATAAAGATTAAATGGGATTCTATAAACGTGCACAGTGCTGTGTGACACTTAGGATCCTACAAACAGTTTTGAATTTACTTAGGATAATATTATCTTAAATAATGTTTTATTTTTTTTCAGCAGCCCCGAAATTCCTTGCTCACACCACTGGTGGAGGAAGGGCCTCTGCTAGGAAGGGAGAGCCCCTTGCTAGGGTAACGCCGCCTAATCTTAAACTCTGGCCAACGTCTTTTATGACAGGCGGACAGTGTGGGTTTTCACCGCTCGATGTTCGAGAATTGCCGTCAAGATCTGCTCTTTCTAGATAACCGCGGTCAAGCGTTCCTCCTCTCTCTTTGGCGACGTTTCGCCTCCGGCGGTCGCCTGAAGATCCTGCCAACGTGGGAGGGCAATCGTCGACGTCGAGAGGAGGAACGAGCGCGACACCGCTATCCCAAAAGAGCGGCTCTCGAGAGCAATTCTCAACGGTGGACATGCGGCCACTTCACCCTTCACCCCCCGCCCGCCTCCCCACCACACCAAGTAAACTTTTCTAAAATCCGGATGGGCAGATGCAGGTGTGGATTTCATAAACCTCGCCACATCTCACCTGCCGCGCCGGGAGACAGAACTGGTGACATCCGCGTTGAGAGTCCAGCGCGCCGGCCGCTACCGTGTGGCGGCATCCGCGTGGGTCTGCGATGCGTCCGCAATCACCCGTGACCTCTCTCCGAGATCACCCCCGTCTCGCGGTGTCCTTTCCTCCTGACCGGGAAGAAGTTTAATGTTATTCTTGTTGGTATTAAGCACATTAACCAGTTTGTCATTAAATGTCATTATTTAAAAAGAGGGCGAGAGGAGGAGACTTAAACTGTAAACGTTTTGTCCGAGATGACCACAACTGTCAAGTAAATTAAGATGACATTGTTTGTTTGCCGACAGTATGTTGGCAGTGGTGCACAAGCACAACTAACAAACCTTTGTCAGTAAGAGCGAGGCCTTAAAAGGAATAAATATAAGACGCGACGTTTCAGGCAATGGCCCTTCTTCACACACACGATCCCTCCTGCCGCAAAGAAGGCTCGTTGCCTTGAAGCATCAGCTATTACGTATTTTTCCTTTCAAGGCCATCACAGGGTTTTACGACAAATGTGTCGAGTGTTTTTCCTTTTTATATACAAAGTAATTAGAACTGACGACTTAGTATTACAAACGTGGTTAATGAACGGATGTCGGCTGGCAGTCACGATGACGGTTTTAACCGTGTGCGAGTATTTAAAATTACTGTTCAGTCGCGACAAGGCGTACGTCCAACCCTCTGGACTCTTGACCTTGAAAAAGAAACTTGCGTAGCATTCCCATCCTGGGTTCGTTACGGAAAGCTGTCGAACCTTTCCGCATCGTAAGCCACTAAAACCAGTAAAGATAGAATTACGTTGAAACACTTGGAAGGTACTTGCTTGGAACTTTTTTTTGCAGGGAGACAAAAAAAATCCTTTTTACAAAAAGCCGTCCTTGAAATCTAATCGCGTTGTGTCGATGCCGTGTACAAAAGTGATGCGATCCTGTGTGAGATTGAAAACAGAAACTCCCGCGAGTCGCGAGGCTTGCTTAAGCTCTATCGCAATTATATTTGACAAACTTTCACAATCCAACCGCCACTCTTGCTCGACGGCTGTGGTTGTGGGGAAACGATTGCGACCTTACCTCGCTGCGACGCTGGTCGGTGCGACTCGGCGATGCGGCAGAGGAAGGTGGCCGGGGCTGGGACGACCGCTCCGGATATCGCCGCCACTCGCGTTAGGCGGCAACCCGTGGGAGTAGAAACTCGGAATCGCTTGGCGGACTTCGAAGGCCTCGAACTCCTGCGACACACCACACGCATCGCCACCGTCGCACCCGTTTAACCGGGAGAGCTTCCCCGGGTCTCGCGTCTCTGTTAGGCAGAGGACGATGTTTGCCACGTATAAACCCAATTATGTAATTTATAATACCTTTCTATTATCAAGGAAGTAACAGCGCTGGAGCGGCTTGATACTCCGATAACACCCTATGAATGGTTGTATTAAACCTTACAGCACTCGGTTTCAATTGTTTTAATCCCACAAAGGATCCGTTCTGTTTTTTTAGAAATATACTAGACCATCTGGCAGGACTTTTTTGAATAACCACACGAGTTAAGTGTTGTGGAGTCTATATATATATTTTTGTACCTGAATTTTAGAACAACTTTTAGCAATTGTGAACCTTTCCATGCTAAAATGCAACTATGCTTTCGTCTCCATTCTCCGCATCTGTTTCGTTCCTGAGGAAGCACGGATGCGAGCGAGGAGACACCCAACGGGGGAGGGGGGGGGAAGTAATACAGCATAGTTATGTAGGTCTGTGTTTCTGCGGAAACACGTTTGAAAAAAGAAAACGCATTCTTGCAAAATAAGTTGACAAAAAAAAATATTGCTAAATCTAGGTTCTTTTAAAATGGCAGAATACCTGTTTTAGACTCATCAGCAAATGCTTGGCACGAAAACACTTCTAACACAAATATTAATCTTGGAATATTCAGGACGTCCGTCATTTCCGTGTCCTTACCTCCCAGTTGTCACCCATCAGAATTTGCACTAATGTCAACATTCACCATGCGATGGTTTGGTTCGTGTAACTTTGTATGTCATGGCTCTCACGTGAGCGATTTAGCCACCAGTGGCCGATGCACCGTCATTCCCCCGCAGTGCTGAATATAAAGCGTCGAATCGCGCCGATTCATATGAAATCGCCTGTGTGGCCTGCGAATCATTTCAGAGTAATTTCACGACCTTCCTTCCGGAAGTTTCCAACAACCGGTTGATGGCGACACACAAGAGCCTGCACCTGTGAACGACCCCACGTGGTCTTCCAACATCCTGGCATTTTCTCCAAGGCAGACTAGTGTACGAATACCGCGCCAGATATTATCGAAACGACTTGACAACCATCCTGGGTATAGTACTACCTTGCGCCCTGTGTCTGCCGGGATAGGCTCTGACTCACCGCGACCCTGTATAGGATTAAGCGGTTTCTGACAATAGATGGATGGACTTGACAACCCACTGGAACTGTTAAAGGCATACAAACACACAGAGTAACTAAAATTCCAACCACTGCGAATCGCTCTCAAGAGCTGTTATTTCGGAATAGCAGCCTCCTCCTCTGTCCTTCACGGCGGTTCACCTTCCATGTTGGAGGCAAAGTCGCAAATGAGTGGAACGCTCGACACGGCTACATTGAAAGAACGGCAATGGAGAGCCATTCTCGTACAGAACCGTGCAAACCTACACCAGAACTACATTTTTGTGGAAGTGTTTGTTCTCCTCTTAAGTGTTAGTCCTTTGGTCAATCCACTGCTGGATGAGGATCTCGCCTTACAGAGGTCGTGTGGATGTTAAAACAAAATCTTTCCACCACGCCGTTCGGTGCGACGTGATAAAGTCAGCGAGCATAAACGTGGGAGCATAGAAGTACCATATAATAATGTAGTTAGCGCAACATTGTTTTGTTAAGTGTATGCCACCATGTTTCACGTTTAAAACACTTCCCTTAAATCGTTTTGGCGTCTTCATATTTATGTACCACTCACTGTATCCCACTCAAAAACAAACAAAGCAATTCCCTTGGCTAGACTTTCAAATAGTATTTCAGCAGCCACAGTATTGCACCAGGCACAGTACTCCAAAACAGCAGTCAATCGAGTATTAAGGAACTTTAACCAAAAGTTGAACATTTTCTGCCACGAGTAGTTTGCAGTGTCCCCCAAATCGCTCGAAACTCCAGCAACATTCATTGCGGATTCCTACTAACACTGCCCAGGGAGTCATTTTAGCCCTGGCGATGCCCTAAGGTATTTTAAGTAAAATAGTTGAGTAAAACCAGGCCTTCAATCTCAATTAAATCGTTATCTTATGACAAGTAAAACAATTTTATAGTAGAAACATTTTGTAACGAAAACTAGCTATGATTCTCTTGTATAATATTCGGTCGCATAAAATCGGCACACGCCTCTTGACAACCAGAAATGAGCTAAGACGTATGCTTTACGACACTGAAAAAGTTATTAACGTTGGGTTATTTTACAACGTTTAAAGGTATACCTCAGGAGGCACTGCAGTGGATTTACACGAACGCGCGCGCACCTTAGAAATACGAAGCTGTTGCGTGCGGCGATTATTCTAATTAATTTACAATTGCGTCGTTACCCACCACACCGCTCCTGAGCTACGCGCATTATATACCACGTCTAAGCGTCGCATGCAACACACACGTGTGTACATAACGTGCATCTCGTGTGAGCATCTGTACAAATGTCAGGTCGTAACCACCCCACCTCACACGTCAACAGCGATGGGATTTTCTGCGACGGGGCAGATTCCATCAACTTTAAATCAACGGCGTAGCGGTTAGTTTGGGCCAACCGCATTTGTTATTGTAAATAAGATATTGCTGAAATAAAACAAACAACTACGAATTAGGTCCCGTCAACTATGACCGGGTGACTTTTTGTCACGGTTGCGCCGCCTGTAGCAGCACACTTAAATCATCACCTACGTGTAACAACAATCAAAAAAGGGGCACTGTGTGAGCCGTTTAAGTTTAGTGACTGGTCCGGCACTTGACGCGAAGGGAACAGATTTCCAATCACACCGTGGGGGAGACCTAAAATAATGAATTAGCATTTTTAAAACGATCTATTATTAATAAAGAAGATGTGTAAGATAGCTTAAAACGGAAACTCTAACTGCTTCTGCATAAGCAAATAAACGATTGAGGGTCGGTTTGGTGTTTCATTGTATGTGTTTAGACTTTTCTTGAAATTATCTTTACGGATTACTTGTACAGAATCATGATTGGTAGCTGCAACATAAGTTTATGAACGTGGCTCGATTAAAACAAAAACATAGATTTATTGAATGTGCTTAGCAACGATGGGTATTTAAGTTCTTTTTACGCATTATACAACGATACTTAACCTTTCTCCAAGGTAGAACAATGTTATTCTACCTATGTTGTATTTATTTATTTAGCATAGGTACTCAACAGATTTCGTTTGCGGCATGTAGACAAATGCAACTGGATTTTTCCCCATCCGTGACTGTCGTTGTGACCACAGACTGCGCGCCCATTTCGTGTTGTCGGAACGCGTGTCGAGTTGCAAGCGGTGGATCTGCTCCGAGTTTCGGATCTTTCAAAGCGATCTTGGGGCCTTGAAAGAGGCCGTTGGCCTCGAGGCCCAGCTCCCGGACTAGCGTTGCCACGAATAACCGCGACGTACCGTGAGGGGGATAAACCGAACAACAAATTGACGGCTGTACGTGAAACTTAACAAAACGCGGACGTTTAATAATGACCTGTTCCGTGAAAACTTAAGATTTCCCAGGACAGCTGCCGCCTCAAAACGGAGGACGATCCTGGGAAGGACACGACATGTGGCAACCCTAGGACATGGCTCTCCTCCTTGGACTGACCCAGAGATTGTGGCTTCAGTCCAAAGGCTCGGCTCAGGAGATCGCAGCCTTGAAACGGGCGTCAGCCGATATGACCCGGCCTCGACACTGGCATCAGCCTAGAGAATATGGGGGGTTTTCAACATTTTGAAATGTTGAAAACCTTTCAAAAGGTTTTCAACACTGGCATCAGCCTAAAGAATAGGGGCGTTTTCAACATTTTGCACGTCAAGGCTCACTCGGGTCTGGTCTTCACGGACAACTATGTGGCGCTTGCGGCCAACCAATGGGTTGTGACCCACCGGTTGAGAACGGAGGTTATACAGGACCCAGCCTTGACACTGGCAATCAGCCTAGAGGGCCCAGAATTGACACAGGCCTCCAACCTAAAAGGCTCTGGCCTTAACCCTGGGCCCCAGTACTTTGAGTTTCAAGGCTGCCTCTAGATCAGCATAATCCCAGAGGGACAAACCTCTCACTGCATTGTCGCTGCTACGTCCCCACTGTGTACTGGTCACGGCGAGCAACGCGAGTTGCAACGCGCAGAATCGCACCGTTTCGCTCGTCCGTCCGCGCGCCCTGTCCTTGCACGCGTCGCGTACGCGAGTCCACCAAGACAAGTACGCGCACGGCGTGTTCGACACACACACCGACGTACGACTATCCGGCGCCAGACTCGCGTCTCGGGCAAAAACGCCCAAATCGCGTCATCTTGGTGGGTCACCCTCGACAACAACGCGCAGGGGAGAGGGGAAAGCGCATCGGTGGAGTTTTTGCCGATGATTGTGCGGTATGTGAGGCGAAACGCGGGACAGCGAGCGCCGGCAACTTAACGTGTGCGGCGACACACGCGTAGAGTCCGCCGGCTTATCCCCGCCGCGGACCGAACCAGGCTCAAGTGGCCCCGGTTCGATTCCAGCTCACGGTCACCAACACCGCGGACGGTTTTCTGAAACCGGTCCCGGGCCTCTCCCCTGGATCGACTCGGCCTCAAATGAGTACCTAGTGCCGTGTGTCAACATCGCCACTAGGGAGACAAAGGCGGCCTGGCGTGGTGCTGCTGGCCACTCACCCCTCCTCCATCGTGTGCCGTGCTGGCAGGTGCTCGCTGACAGCACTTGCCGCTTTGTGACCCTCGGGTGAAAGGCGCTATATAAATTGAATTATTATTATTATTATCGTCTGTTAAGGCTATACAGGCGGGGGTAATTTGTGTTTCCCACGACAAATGTAGACATTCCGCAAGTCCAACCGAAACTGTCCCGACTTTGCTACTTCCCGAATTCTCACCTGGTTTAAGTTCATAAAGATTACACATCCCACGGCTAAAACGTGCACGGGGTACGTAGGCAAAGCAGTGCCGTGCAGTTAAACCAACCAGGATTCTTCAAGATAATGTCACCGTATAGTGTCCATCGTTTTGTCTTTTTGCTGCCGTGGAAATTCACTTCGGTTTGACTTGACATCGCTGCACTGTCGTATTTTTTCCACGGTCGTTTTTCGTAAAACCAGTCCGTTATTAAACGTTCGTGTGTTTGTGTGTACATTGGGACGTGTCCAAGTTCTCGCGTACAAGCAGGTTTTTATGGGTCTCTTCTGTACTTCTCCGGTCTCTACCAAGTCATTTGCTGTGCCGTGTAAATTGTAAATTAATAAATTCAAACCAGTGTGTCCCTTAAATAAACTTACTAGAGTTAAGAACCTAGCACCGGTGTTGTGTGGCCGTCTTTTTATCTTGAGAGTTGCTCTCAAAGAGCTGCTCTTTCGGGATAGCCCTGTCGAGCTTCCCCGGCCTGCTCTACTTCACATCGTGTCGCCTCCCAGACGTTCCCAGGCCAGCCGAAGGATATAATCCCTCCAGCGTGTCCTGGGCCGGCCTCTAGGTCTCCGCCCAGTGGGCCGCGCCTGGGGGGCATCCTTACCAGATGCCCGAACCACCTCAACTGGCTCCTCTCAATAATAATAATAGCATTTATAGGACGCTTTTCACCCAAGGGTCACAAAGCGCTGCAGAGGGCTGTGGAGAGAGTGGCGTGTCAATAACATCAAGACAGATATCTGAAGAAGCAGCGACTCTATTCCGAGGTTGTCCCGGATTTCTGTGCTCATCACTTTGTCACGCAGAGTGAGCCCAGCAACCCTGCGGAGAAACCTCATTTCTGCCGCCTGTATCCGCGATCTCGTTCTTTCGGTCATTACCC
>JAZEWU010000041.1:1769713-1801107 GCA_036362915.1 Geotria australis
GAACAAACGGGTGGGTAAGTGGCGGGTGTGTGAGTGGGCTGGCGAGCGAGTGAGCAGGTGTGTGTTGCCGTAAGCATCGCTCCGTACTCTATATTAGGGGTGGCAGAGCTGAAAGTAACCCGGTCCGGTCCGATACGGCATACCGGTAAGAAAGTGGCATTCAATACAGCGCAGGTTGGAGGCGCCGGTTGCAATACAACCCTACCCGCTCAGAAATTTAAGTTACTTTAACCCCTGAGGGGAGGCGAACCGATGGTTGAACTGCACGCACACTTTCGTTCACAGGACGACTGCATTCTGAGGTTTCACCAACACGAGTACACGGTTCCTGTGCACAAGGAAATCAAAGTGGGAGACATCATCACTCACGGTGAGATAGATCGAGATATAGATATGGTTGTTATTACAGCAGAAAGTACCCAGTGAGCGTACAGACTCTGGAAGCGGGATTCCTGCGATAAAACACTGGCTCCTGTCTCTAACACTGTGACTCCTATCTCTAACACTAGCTCCGATATCTAACACTGTAACTCCTATCTCTAACGCTGTGACTAACACTTGCTCCAACACTTGCACGCTCTGGAAGTGGGATTCCGGCTTCGGAGATCAAGGTAGAAGCGTTCACGTCGCGATCCCTGTCAAGTAATACTTGGTATTACCTGCAAATTCTACCAAAAACTTCGAAGCCGACCTGAAATACAACGATTGTTCAGAATGTTGAAGGGCTGTCTGCAACTAAAGAAGAACTTGTTGCAATGGGGAAACTGTCATATAACCATCATGCTTCGAAGAATCGAATCGAAAAAAAGCTCGGCTTCAAAGTGTTTGGTAGAATTTGCAGGTAATACCGAGTATTACTCGACAGGTATCGCAACGTGAACGCTTCTACCTTGATCCCCGGTCCCACAGTGAAGTTTGAGCGTTGCCTGGCGCACAAGGAGGTGGTGCTGAGCAGCGGCGACGCGCACTTCGCGGTCGGCGTCGACGGCTCGGTGCGCTGTGTGAAGCCCCTACTACTCGAGGGCCTTCACTACTCGTTCGTGGTGAAGGCCGCCAGCCACCTGGCGCACCGCGAGTGGCAGACGCTCGTCACGCTCGCTGTCCGCACGCACGTACGTGGAGCCGCGGCTGCCGACACCGACTTCCGACCTCTCTCGGCCTCCTGATTCTGCTGCTGCTGCTCCCGTCTGCACTCCTCCACCATCTATAAAGCTCCTCTCTCGCTCTGCAACTCTCCCAGCTCCTCCACTCTCTCTCCTCCTCCTCGCGTCTGCACTCCTCCACCATGAAGCTCCTCTCTCGGTCTTCATTCCGCCCAGCTCCTCCACTTTCTCTTCCTCTCTCCTTCTGCTGTCTGCACTCCTCCACCACCGAGAGACCTCCTCTCTCGGCATTCATCCTCTCACCTCATCGTCCTCCTGTCTGGCCCCCGTCGCACCTACCTGTCAACCTCCCCTCGCTCCAACCCCCATCACTCTCCTCTGCCTCCACCTTCTCACCTCCTCTCCACCTCCTCCACCCTCCCTCTCCCTACCGAAAGAGAACCCCCTTGAGAGCAGTCCTCAACATGAGCACCTTTTTGCCAGTATACATAAAATGTAGAATATATGTATATATTCTACAGTCCTCGACGTGTTTGTCTTCGAATGCAGGGTGATGACTCGGGGAAGGACTGCAAGCACCACTTCAAGAGCGAGTACTACAGCGTAGCGGTGCCTCCTGAGCTCCCACAGGGGGCCTTCATTCTCAACGGTGAGCCGCTCAGCCCCACCGCACTATCCGGCCGGCTCCTTGAACGACGCCCCGCGCGGCCCTCCCACGCGGTAGCTCAGTGCTATGCTGGGCTACAAACCCGGCGACCCGAGTTTGAATCCCGCTCCCAGCCGCCAACACCGGTGATGATTTTCTGAACCGGTCCTGGGCCTCCCCTAGGTCGACTCAGCCTCAAATGAGTACCCGGTGCGGTGTGTCAACATTGCCACTAGGGAGACAAAGGCGGCCAGGCGTGGTGCTGGTCACCCACCCGTGGTCGACCTTCATAGGTGCTCGCTAACGGCACTTGCCCCTGGAGTCCGTCAACCATCTTAGGGGACCATCTTTGGGGACGCTCGCAGATTTTTGCTGCTCTTAAGATTGCCAGTTTCACGACCTTTCAGAATATTCGAAGCAGCCTTAATCATTAATTTTTTGTTGCTTTGATTTTGATTGGTTGTTTTTTCTTTCGTTGTTGAAACGCCGTTCTCTTCGTGGCCCTTGTGCAGCGCTTTGTGACCCTCGGGTGAAAAGCGCTACATAAAATGCTATTATTATTATAAGGGATCAAGGTAGAAGCGTTCACGTCGTGTTCCCTGTCAAGTAATACTTGGTATTACCTGCAAATTCTACCAAACACCTCGAAGCCGAGCAGAAAGACAACGATGTCCACAAGCTCAACGGATGCCAGAAGGAGGGAGGCCAATGCCGGCCTTTAAGGCCAGCACTGACTATTATATCTCGAAATGTTGAAGGGCTGTCTGCAACTAAAGAAGAACCTGTTGCAATGGGAAACAACTGTCATGTAACCATCACGCTTCGAAGAATCGAATCGAATTATAAGGCCACACGGGGTGGGGGATCTTTGTCTTTTGTCTTCGCAGTGCTGTTCGAGCGCTGCGGCAAGGAGAAGGAGTTCGAGTTCCGCAGCAGCGACGCGCGCTTCGCGGTGCGGCCCGACGGCTCGCTGCACGCCTCGGCGCCACTGCGGTTCGGGGGTCGCGGCGTCACGCTCGCCGTGTCGGCGCGGCACCGCCACTCGCACGACGAGTGGCTCGTCCTCGTGTCGCTGCTCGTCGCCAAGCCCGTGGTGCGACGCTCGCCCGCCGTCCCGCCGCTCCACTCCGACGCCCGCGCGACGCACGGCCACGGGCAGCACGAGCAGGTGGGTTCGAGCTGTCGGGATGTTGACGTTTCGGGACGGCTGTCGAGAGTGGCCCCCTCGATCGAGGCGAGAGAGGTTTCGCCTCCTGTCGTGGCGGAACGGCGGAGCGGAGAGTGGCGCTGCCGCCTCGCGGCGAGAAGTTTCCCCCCCCGGTTAGATTCCCGGTGCCGGTGCATTTGTTTGGGTTTGTTGGTTCGTTCGTAGGTTTGTCGCGTCGCAGGAATCCCGCATCCGGAGCTTGCAAGCTCGCAGGGTGTTTTCCGCTGGAATGACATAGGTTTTCGCGGCTCGATTGATGACGGTTGCCCTTCAGAGCTGCTCTTTCGGGATAGCCGTGTCACAGAGCGATCTCCATCTCTCCCTCGTGACGTTTCGCCTCCCACGCCCGATGAGGCAAAAAGGTCGCGAGGGAGAGCGCTCGACACGGCTATCCCAAAATAACAGCTCTCAAGAGCAATCTTCCTGTGTGGCGTTTGCACGTTCTCCCCCGTGTCCGCGTGGGTTTTCGCCGGGCGCTCCGGTGTCCTCCCGCGTTATCCAAAGCCACGCCGCCACGCTTAACCGCCCTAAGTTGCCCGCGGTTCCCCGAGCCGCTGTAACTTGCTTACCCCCCTCCCCGCCGTACAACTTGGTCGTTCCGTCGTCAGTGGCACCAGAAGGTGGAGTGGACGCCCGTGGGGGACCTGGAGCCTCCGGCGACCTGCCGCTGGGCCGAGCTCGCGGCCAAGACGCCCGGCAAGCTGGACGCGTTCAAGTGGCCGGCGGGCATCGTCACGGTCCCCGAGCATGATAAGGGGCCCTTCCCGCGTCCCATCCTCATCGTGAGTCGTCGCGAGCTGCGCCGCCCGGCTGTCGGTGCGCGGGGGCGGTTATGTTACGTGATAGATGTACAGGGCCGTCCGTCCATTCACTGTCAGAAACAGCATAATCATGTACGGGGTCGCGGTGAGCGGCAGACACTGCGTCCGATTTCTTAAAGATTAATCGGCCGAAAATAAAAAAATCGGCCAATAACATCGTAAAATGTTGGCGCCGGAAAACCGCGTGGCCACCTTCCCCCGTCCCGCCGCCTCTCCGCGGTTTCCTCGCGCCTTCCGAGTCGTTCTCTCTGGCGAACGATTACCTTCGAAACGGGTACGAACATGCGGCACGCGTTATGACCCGTACTAAATGAATAAAAAAAAATCCGCGGCGTGCAGGTGAAATCGGACAAGCAGGGCGAGCACAAGATGCACTACAGCCTGACGGGAGCGGGCGCCGACCAGCACCCCACCGGCCTCTTCAGCGTTGAGGCCGGCACGGGGGTCATCAAGATCCACAAACCGCTCGACCACGAGACCCACGCCGTCTACAAGGTGCGCGACGCGCCGCGGTCTCACGAGACGACAGTCAGCCTGGAGCAGGGCCGTTATCTACGGAAAATAGCGCCCGTGGCAAGCACTGAAATTGCGCCTCTGTCCGAACATCTGACAACCCATCTTTTAGATAACTTTACCGTAATATCAGCTCAAAACTTACAAGTGGTTTAACAATCTGGCCATCCTAGTGCTTCTCACCCCATGATAATTACAGGCAGATCATACAATCTATCTGAGGATGGCTTGTCTGACTTTAATAGAAACTGCTCAGTGGCGCCCCACCTTCAAGTTGGGCCCAGGGCACGTGCCATACCTGCCATACCCTAGATACGCCACTGGCCTGGAGCAACGAGGCGGTGTGTCGGCTGTGGTATAGGTAGACGAGATGAGATGACACGACTGTCAGTCTGGGGCAACGAGACTCTGTGTCGGTTGTGATCCATGCAGATGAGAGAAGATGAGACGAGACGGCTCAATAAGTGACCGGGGCTGCTGAACGACGCCCGACGATGCTCAATTCAGAAGCCCCGATGGTGCCTCGAACGCGGGAGGTCGAACCGTCGCTAGAGAGGAAGAGGAGGAACGCTCGACGCGGCTATCCCGAAAGAGCCGCTCTTGACGACGCACCTCAATCTCGCGCGTTTTGTCTGTTTTCTCCACGCAGCTGAAGCTGCGAGTGTCGGACGCTCACGACCACGAACTGGAGGTGGCGGCCGCCATCACCGTGCTTGTTGTCGACTTCAACGAGGCGCCGCCCGTCTTCGCCGAGAAGGAGTTCCACGGCTCCGTGCTCGAGGAGAGCAAACCTGGTACGGGCGCGGGCTTGGGCGTGGGCGTGGGTGCGGGCATGGGCAGAACAGGGGGGAGAGAAACACACAAACTCCACGCAGAAAGGCGCCCGAGGCCGAAGCCGAACCGCCTCGGGCAGGACCTTCTGTCAGCGAGGCGCGGGTGTTACCGCTGCGCCACCCGGCCAGATAGAACATCGCGGTTCTTCACGGCGTGACAAGCATCGCTCACTCTTAACTCAAAGGCTTTCATGAGCACTGTTATCCATAGTATAGCTCTTTATACGAGTTGTACTCACTCGCTTTTCCAACATATCGACGGGTACACAACACTCTACATACCTAAATTTGGTTCGAAGGCCTTCACGACCGATATTATCCATAGCGTTTTAAGGGTTTAGGTCACGTCTAGACCACTTACGTAACTTTTCACATGACCTAAACTCGTAAAAAGATCAGTACTTTTGTGAGCGAGAGCGTCCCTGCAGCCGTGCAAACCGCGCACCGTCACGGCACCACCGTCCCCCCCCCCCCGCCCCCGTTGTGCGCGGGCAGGGACCTTCGTGCTGAAGCTGTCGGCCTCCGACAAGGACGCGGGCCACACGCTCAACGGGCGCGTCACCTACCGCCTCGTCGAGCAAGATCCCCCCTCGGCGACTCCGGCGTTCTCCGTGCACGAGCACACCGGCGTCGTCACCGTCGCCAAGGAGCGGATCGACCGCGAGGCGAGTCCCGGCGGCGGAGCTTGGGGAGGGGGTGGCGGGGGCGGAGAGGCAAGGGATCGGTCCAGTGATGTCGTGGTGTCGTCGTGATGACGCCGCGCGCACCGTGGATGCGTGGCCGTGGTTTGTTAACACATCGGCGGTGGTGTTTAAACTGTGTCGTGCTGCGTCATGTCGATTCACCTGTCGCGACCGTGACCTGTCGCTCTCCAGTCTGTCTCATCTCTGGCCAGCCTCTGATCTGTCTGTGACCTGTCTCTGTCATGTCTATGTCCAGTCTCCATCGCATCTCCGTCTCGTTTGTACCTCATCTGTCCCATCACTTTCCTATTTCTATCGCGCCTCTGGCTTTGTCTGTATCTCCTGTGTTCCATGATTTTCCCATTGTACACGTGTTGTGTCAATGTAGTAGTCTTGCAAAGAACTTGCAAAGCTCACTGGGTATTTTTCTGCTGTAATAACAAAGACAAAGTACCCCTATATAGCCTTAACATACTGTAGAGGCAAGTGCCGTTAGGGAGCACCGATGAAGGTCGACACGGCACACGAGGGGGTGGGTGACCAGCACCACGCCGGGCCGCCTTTGTCTCCTCAGTGGCAATGTTTACACACTGCACTAGGTACTCATTTGAGGCTGACTCGACCTAGGGGAGGCCCAGAACCGGTTCAGAAAATCGTCACTGGTGTTGGTGGCCGTGAGCGAGATTCGAACTCTGGGTCGCCAGATTTGTAGCCCAGCATAGCGCTAACCACTGGGCCACCGCTCCAACGTAACAAACGTCTACTAATAAACATCGAACATTTCTAACCCATCCCTGACCCGTCTCTGCCCCGTCTCCGTCCCGTCTCTGTCTGCAGACGGTCGACAAGTACCGTCTGGTGGTGAAGGCGCTGGACAGTGACGGGCTTCCGTTCGCGCTCTACAGCCTGGCAACCGTCGTAGTCAAGGTCGCCGACATCAACGACCACCCGCCCGTCATCACCGGATTCCAGGCACCGCTCGCACGCCGCAACGCACCGCGCCACACCGCGCATCGCACAGACACAAACGTCCCCCGCAAATGTGAGCACCATTTAGAGGCCAACCCAGGACACGCTGGATGGATTTTATCCTTCGGCTGGCCTGGGAACGCCTTGGAATCCCCCAGGAAGAGCTGGAATATGTTGCTGAGGAAAGGGATGTCTGGTCCACTCTCGTTGGACTGCTGCCACCGCGACCCTCACCAGGACAAGCGGTTTAGAAAATGGATGGATGGATGGCAGTGAGACAACTGTTAAGATCTTAAAAACACCAAATGGACACCTTTTTGCAAGCATGTGTGGCTTCTTGCAAACTGGACCCTTTGGAAAACGGTGTCCATTTGGCATTTTTAACACTTGTCTCATTGCCACAAAAGGTGAACCCTCGTATATTTTGTACTTTATCACCCACGAACCTGGGGGGGACCTTCCAACGCCGTGCCCCCCGTCTGTTCCATTCCTAATCCCCCGCTTCCTCCGCGTGCGCGGCGACGTTCCGTGGCGCGAAGGTTCTGGGGCCCATCCGGGAGAACAAGGAGAACGAGACGGTGGCCATCGTCACCATCGAGGACAAGGACGAGGAGTTCTCCGAAAACTGGCGGGTCAAGTGCTCGCTCGTTAGCGGCAACAAGGACGGTCACTTCGGGGTCATCGCCAACCCCAAGACCAACAAGGCCCACATCTACCTGCGCAAGGTGAGCCGCGGAGTCGTGAACACAAGGGCGGAGCGCGGCGAGCGACGGGTGTTATGGCCGGCGTTCACGGAGGTCCGTGGCGGCTGAGCCCGGGTCTGTGCTGGCCGCTAGATGGCGATGATGACGATGCGATCAGCTCCGAGTCGAGAGAACAGCCTGCAGCTGATTGGGGAGTGAGTCTATGGGTTTCTGTGTGAGTCTCTGTCTGACTCTCTTTATGATGGTGATGATGATACAATCAGCTCGGAGCTGAGAGAGCAGCCCACAACTGAAATAAATACAAGACACTGTGTATGCCATCTAGTGGGCTGGTTGTGATGTCACAAAGTCGACAGACAGTGTTTTTGATCCAGGTAGACAGTCGTCTCATCTCGCCTAGTCTTGTCTGCCTGGATCACATTCAACACACAAGTCTCGTTGATCCGTCTCATCCCATACGCAACCGACCAATGGACGTATTTGTCTCTCGTTCGACGTCAGCCGATCGCGCACGACGTGATGAAGGCGGCCGAGCTGAAGCTGGCCGTGGAGAACATCGCCCCGCTCGTCGTCTTCTACCCGCTGCACGGCTCGGAGCACCTCGGCGGCGCCTTCCAGCCGTTCCACCTGCACCGCGACCAGCCCTACCACCAGCCGGGCCTGCCGCACCACGGCCAGCACCAGCAGCACCACCACCAGCACCGCTCGGCGCTCGGCCACCTCGCCGCGGCCCACACGCTCGACGACGCCTCGCTGTCGCTCGCGCACGACTCCCCGAGCCTCGCGCAACACCACCACCACCAGCACCAGCATCACCGCCGCGACCACAGCGATCACCGCGCGCCGTGCCTCTCCGAGCACGACGGCTGCCGCCAGCACCCAGGTCACAAGCACCCGGACCACGGGCACCTAGGCCACGATCACGGCAAGCAGTCGCCGCTCGTTCCGGCGTCGCGCGGCCTCGTCACGGCGCTGCACGGCCACCACACGGCGTACCCGGGAGGCCACGGCGCCACGAGCCTGGGCGCGATGGCGGCGTACGGCGTCGCGGTGGTCTCCAACACCATCGCCATCCCGCTGTACCGCGACGCCAAGGCCGCCGACGCAAAGCTCGTAGTCTACAAGTCCGAGGGCCTCAAGCCCGGCAGCCTCGTTGCAGCCTTCCAACCCAAGCACCTGTGCGGGAAATACGTCGTCAAGTGAGCGATGGGGTCGCGAAATAACATAACTAAACACAACGTTCGTTTAACGATCCAAAACTAAGTCCGGATTCTAACTTATCGATCGACGACGCCCGCAGGCACGAGAAGATGTACGACCCGGCGAAACTCCTGACGATTGACGGCAAGGGCGACATCACGCTGCTGCGCGAGCTCGACCGCGAATCGCCCTACATCAAGAACGACGTCTACACCGCCATCTTCCTCGCCATCGACGACGGTAACCGCGACGACGATGACGACCAAGCAGCCATTGCCGCCGCACGATTCGCCCGCGTGTGAACAGGATTTAACGCGTAGGCTTTTGCGACGGACGTTATTCGAGACGAAAATTATCGTTGGGTTAGATCGCGTGAAAGTAAATGTGTCGTACGCTCATCTGCACCTGACGCGGCTAATTTGGGTTGTGATGGGAACAAAACGAGCCGATTCACTATTGCTTCAGCAGCACGGCGGTGAGTTAGCGAGAAACCTCACAACGTTTACAACCGAGCACGACCTTGTTGCTGCGAGGCAGCAGCCCTACTCACTGCCCCACGGTGCCGCCCAAGATTACAACCGTGACTATGACTATGATGACGACAATTATGAAGACAGTGACGGTAAGGACAACGTATTGATGTAGAATTTCACGGCTCGATTCATGACGGTTGCTTTTCAAAGCTGTTCTTTCGGGTCAGGATAGCCGCGTCGAGCGGGGGGGAGAGCGCCCGACGCGGCTATCCCAAAAGAACAGCTTTGAAACGCAACCGTCACCAACGACGACATTGACAATAACGACGACTATGACGATGATTACAATGACGATGATTATGACAATGATGACGATGATGACGATGATGATATCACCAACGCCGACGCGAGCGTCCCACCGTCGTTGACCCCGGCCGCCCCCCCGGCAGCCGCCCCCCCGTGCACGGCGACGGCGACGCTGCTGCTGCACGTGGCCGACGTGAACGACAACGCGCCCACGCTGCGCCAGCTGGACGACGTGGTCTGCAAGAAGTCGGCGTGGAACTCGGTCCTCGTCAAGGCCCACGACGCCGACCTGGACCCGCACGCCGGGCCCTTCGTCTTTAAGCTGCTTCCCGGCGCCCACGGCGACGCCGGCCTGTGGCACCTCAAGCAGAAGGACGGTGCGATCGCCTCGTCTCGCTCGCGCCGCCACCACCACCATCATCATCGCCGTCCCGCTGTCCCCTTGTCCACCCGTCGCTCCTTATCTCGCCCTGTCTCCCGCGCTTTGCCCATCTTCCGTGTCTCCATTGCACCTGTCATCTTTCTTCCATCCGTCATATCGCATATAATAATAATAGCATTTATAGAGCGCCTTTCATCCGAGGGTCACAAAGCGCTGCACAGGGCTGCAGAGNTTATTGACCCCCCCCCCCTCCAGACCGCCAGCTTAGCTTAACTTGTAAATATATTTAAAAAAAAAAGTTAGTATTTAGTTTTTTATCCTAGTATTTTTAAACCTTTCTTGTTGTGTTCCAGTCCATGTATAAACAAACGAAAAAAAAAAGTGTCGCAGGAATCCCGTAAAGAGCTTGCAGGCTCACCGGCTACTTTCTGCTGTAATAATAAACACCCTGCTCCCGCCCGCCCGCCCGCCCGCACGCCCCGCAGACCACACGGCGATGCTGACGCTGCAGCACGGCCACGCGCCCACGGACGTGTACAAGGTATCGGTGCACGTGTCGGACCGCAAGGGCCTCGGCGAGACGCACCACCTGCACGTGACGGTGTGCGACTGCGGCGCCGCCGAGCGGCTGTGCCGGCCGCACGCCGACTACGGCCTCAGCGCCGGCGCGCTCGCCGCCATCATCTGCTCGCTGCTGCTCGTGCCGCTAGGTGAGGGCCGGAAGGCGACGATCCGGCAGGGTTGGCGCCGGCTGACCGCGGTGGCTGACTTCCACTGCCACCGTCCCCCTGCCTCCCCAACGGCCTCGTTGTGGTTTGCTCGCGAGTTGTCACGAATACCGTCGGACGAACGCACGCCGTGCCACGCGTTGTGAATTGTGAACGTATTTACTTGTACTGGTGTTGGGATTTCACGGATCGATGCGTGATAATTGCTTTTCGAGGATGTTTTTTTGTCGGGATAGCCGTGTCAGGCGCTCCCCCGCGAAGGTGAGAGGGGAGTGCTCGACACGGCTATCCTAAAAAAACTGCTTTTAAAAGCAATTGTAATGACGCCACTGTCAACCGTTCCTCCTCCCGTATTGGAGGCGTCATCATTCAGAAGCCTGATGATGCCTCCAACATTGTAGGCTTGTTCTTTTGGAATCGCCGCGTCGACCATTCCCCCTTACTCTCTCGTTCTCGACGTTTCACTTCCCACATTGGGAGGCATCGTCTGATGACGAAGATTGATGATGACGATGATGAAACTTGCCGTCGCTTCTTTCGGGATCACCGCGTCCAGCCGTCCCGCCGACGAGGCCCGATGATGGCGAAGCCTGACGGACCGGGTCCTGTGTCGCTCGTCTGCCCTCAGCGCTCGTGGCTGCCCTGCTCATCTGCAAGTGCAAGAAGAAGAAGAAGCAGCAGTCGGTGTGCCAGAAGGCCGCCCAGGTGGAGGAGTGCTCGCTTGGTACAGTCCGCCCATATAACAAGGAGGGCGGAGAGGAGCAGCAGGTCAGTACCATTCCCCTTGGGGGGGGGGAGCGACGCAAGTATGGGTAATTAAGATTTTTTATTTAACTTTGATTTGACGAAACCATGGTACGACTTGAAATCAGCTGCTCTTTCAGGATAACAATGTCGAGCGTTCCCTTTGCGATATCCGGATAGAGGAATGCTCGACACGGCCATCCCGAAAGAACAGCTTTGAAAAGCAACTATCAAAAGCTACACAGCTCAACGGTTTCTTCCAATTTAAACACAACCTGACCAACCAGCGTGCTGACCCGCTCCCGATAACAACAAAATATATAAGACTCAGTGTGTGGCAACATGTTGGCCCGGTAAACCACCTGGCCGCCTCCGAGTCGTTCTCTCTTCGAATGAATACCTTCGACACTGAACGAATGTGTTATGCGTAATAAATACTATTTATTTTAATTTTACTAAGAGCTACACAGCTCAACGGTTCCTTCCAGCTTAAACACAAACCCACCGACTCGCGCGGCCGACCCGCTCCCACTTGACCTCACGTCCACCTGCCGGAGCCTCCCAGCACACCCCCCGCCATCGCCCTGACCCCCGCTGACCTCCGCGCGCGCGAGCAGCCCATGGCGGTGGGCCGCCCGTCCTCCGGGCGCGACACGGGCGACGAAGCGGGAGCCAAGACGGCGCCGGGCGAGGTCCACGTTCACCAAGGTACGGGGGCAACCGTCACCTTCTCCACCCCGGTGCCCTCCGCCGCCAACGACGACGAAGAGTGTCCCGCGCCGCCGTGCCGCTGCTGCTGTGGGCGAGGGTGCGCGCCGCCCGCGGCATGCGCCGTGTGCGCCGCCGCAGGCGCCGGGTGCCCGCACCGGATGCCCCCCCCCGGCGGGTTCCTCCCGCGCCGCCTGCCGCACTACCCGCTGTACGGGCGCCACGTGCCGTCGGCGTGCCCGCACTGCCAGGCCTACAGGCGTAACCCGGACGGGGCGCCGCCGTGCCAGTATGAGTTAAGGCAGGTAACGGGGCTCGGGTGCGATTAGACCCGCACGCTCGCTCGCTCGCCCGCCCACCTGCCCGCCGACTCGCCGGCTACTCTGCCTTGTGTGCCCACTGGCTAGCCTACCTGTGTGCCAATTTGCTAGCTACTTGCGCCAGCCCGCCAGGGTGCCCACTCGCTAGCCACCCATGCTTGCAACCCTCGCTAGACTACCTGTGTGCCAACTTGCTAGCTACTTGCGCCAGCCCGTCTGTGTGCTTACTCGCTAGCCACCCCTCGCCAGCCTGCCTGTGTGCCAACTTGCTAGCTACCCACCCCAGCCGCCTTTGTGCCTTTCGGTCTAAACCTCTGCTGGCTCATCCGCCTGTCTGCCCGCTTTGCCTCGCGAAATAAAGAGGTGTCGGAGCAGTTGGCTGGCTTGAACTAAACCTGGGCTATGTGGCAGCTGGTGGATACCAGTATAGCAAGTAGGTTTGTGAGCTGTCTGGAGATATGTTTGGGTGTTTACGCCTTGTGGCTGTGGGTTTTTCCTGGGTGCTCTGCTTTTCTCCCACGTGCACACGTGTGTTTTGTGTTCACAACGAGGAACTGGGCAAACTGTTAAGAAACCTCCTAAAGAGAGCATATCCCGGAGGTGGTGGCTAGGCACACGGCCTGTGGTCCAGCACTGTGGAGGCAGCCAGGGTTGGTGGATCACTACGCAGATGTAGTCAAACTCCATTCCCATCGGCATCAATGACCCATAGCCTGGCTCACTAGAAGGCGATACAGCACGTTGCAGACAAATATAGCATTGAAAATTGAGTGTTGCCCCCCTAACACGTGTGGGTTTACAACATCTTAATATATAGAGAACTGCAGAGCAGTTGTTAGTAGAGCCGGCTCACCACCTGGCAGCCTTCCAGCTGGTTCTGTGGTTCCTCTGCGACTGCGGGTTGCAATTTGCACGAAAGATGATGACGCTATTGAAAAGTAAAGACAGTGATTACAGTGAGGCGTTGTCAGTTCAAGCATTGTGATTGTTAGGTGACATGTGGGAAGTGTGTGCTAGAGCTTGAGACACGACGGGTGACATCACGGTGGTTTAACGAACCTGGCATTTGACCAATTTAGAAAATAACACAACACTTTTGGAGAATGTTTTTGTTCCAAAAGTCTGGCTTTAAAAAATAATGTTCAAACAGGTATCGTTTGACTAATCAAGGCTAGCACCTTCAAGTGTAATAGGAAAAAAAAAGGATTTTTTTTTATATACAAGATGGCCTAAAAGTTAGTTTACCGAGAACAAACGCAACTTATGATAACCTGTGTCTATCTCGGTAAACTATATTTTTGGTCATCCTGCCTTATTCAAAATAAGCATGACTTTTGTGATTGTTAAAATAGAACGGATACTATTTACAGTATGTAAATGTTAGTAAATTCGAATTATCACACACATGCAAAGGTCGCCAACTCAATGTGACCTGCGGCAGTTGAAGCCATGACCATAATAATAATAATAGCATTTATAGAGTGACTTTCACCCGTGAGTCACAAAGCGCTGCACAAGGCTGTGGAGACAACGGCATGTCAATAACATCAAGACAGATAAACTGAGTCAAGCAATCGCGATAAATTATAGGACATGATCATAAAGATAGAAGAAAAATAATAATAATAATAGCAACCACAGAGCGCCTTCCACTCGAGGGTCACAAAGCGCTGCACAGGGCTGCGGAGAGAACGACAAACCAACAACGACAGAGAACGGTAATCAGACAGCGTTAAGCCGCATAAGTGGTCCTAGCACGACAGCTTGATGGCTTTATGGAACAAGTCTTGAGACGAGATTTGAAGATGTTCAAGGACTCCACTGAACGAATTTCCAATGGGAGAGCATTCCAGAGTCTTGGAGCAACGCGCGAGAAGGCTCTGTCTCCCATCGAATGGAGGTGCGACCTGGGAACATGCAGCAAGCGAGTATTGGAGGATCGTAGTTGTCGTGTTGAGGAGGGTTCCTGAAGGTCACGGATGTATGTCGGAGCTGCGTCAGTGAGAGCCTTGTGAGCGGGAATATCTTGAATTCAATCCTGTATTTAACGGGTAACCAGTGGAGAGACATCAGTACTGGGGATATGTGATCACGGATGGGTGTGCCAGTGAGGACTCTGGCAGCCGCATTCTGCACACGTTGGAGACGATTGATCAGGTAGGCAGGGATGCCAGGAAGCAGTGCATTGCAATAATCTATTCGTGTGGAGATGAAGATGTGTATTAGCTTCTCAGCATCAGCAGGTGACAAGTTGTTGCAGTCTGGCTATATTTCTGAGATGAAAATAGGATACTTTCGTCACCTTGTTGATGTGTGTCTCGAAAGTGAGGAATCAAGAGTCACACCTAGACTCCGGACTGCCTTAGCAACTTCAGTTGTCTGTTCGCCAAGCATCAATTGGCTAGGTTCAGCCTTGGACACTTGCTGCGGGGTTCCGACAAGCAAGACCTCTGTTTTTTTGCCATTTAGTTTTAGAAAAATTGAATTGAGCCAGGCCTTCACAGTAGACAGTGAAGAAGACATGCAAAGACTAGACGCATTGATGATGGCTTTGCATGGTTATAGATTTGGATGTCATCGGCATAGCAATGGTAACTAAGATTGAAGCTGCCCAGGATATGGCTAAGAGGTTGTAAATAGATGCTGAAGAGGAGTGGGCTGAGGACTGAACCCTAAGGAACTCCAGACAAAACCGGATGAATCTCTGAGTTTTGTCCTTCAAGGGTGACAAACTGCTTCCAGTCGGAAAGATAGGATCCCAGCCAATTCAAGGCAGATCCAGAGATCCCCATACTCTCAAGTCGCTCAAGTAGGATCCGGTGATCAACGGTGTCAAAGGCAGTACTCAGGTCCAGGAGGACAAGAATACTTGGCAGGCCTTTATCAGCAGCGACGAGTAGATCAACTACTTTTACCAAGTCAGTTTCGGTACTATGGCCGAGTCTGAACCCAGATTGAAAGGGATCGAGGAGGTCACTGTTAAGAAGATTCTGGAGTTGTGCAACTACCGCTCGTTCCAGGACCTTAGAGATGAACGGTAGATTTGAGATTGGACGATAATTATCAGGGATGCTACAATCAAGGCTAGGTTTTTTAAGCAAGGGGGTAACTGCGGCACATCTGAACAGTGGGGGAAAGATACCAGAGTGGAATGAGTTATTGAATATATTAGTGACGTACGTTGCAAGTGGTTTGAAGTTTGGATGGGAAAGGATCCATGATGCAGTTTGAGGGCTGAGATTTGGTAACTAGGGAAGAGACCTCGGATTCCGTTAGTTCGGAAAATATCAGGAGTTTTGAAGTCAAGGAAGGTGAAGGAACGCTTATTGGGCTATTGGTTGATTATTGAGGCTGAGTAGAGATACGATTGGCTTGGGTTTTTTCAGAGAAAAACTGAATCAACTGATCCGCCTGATCTTTATTAGTAACGGGGGACGAGGTTGAGTGACTGGCAGGACGAAGGAGCTGAGTAATGGTCGAAAAGAGCAACTTGGGCTTGTCACAGTTATCAGCCAGAATTCTGGAAAGATAGCTGGAACGGGCACAGGTAAGTGCGTTCCGGTAATGGAGGAGTTTTTCCTTAAACATTTCACTATGAACGGTGAGGTCAGATTTTCTCCACGTCCGTTCAGCCCTGCGTACATTCACCTTGAGATCCCGGAGTTCGGCAGTATACCAGGGAGATGGTTTTCTGTCTGAGATATAACGTGATTTTAAAGGGGCCAAATCATCACGTAAGCTTAATAGCACATTGTTGTAAGTTTCTGCTGTCGCATCAGGGGCAGAGTGGGCTAAGGCAGAGAGTGAAGTACACTCAATTGCAGCGGCAAATATGTCTGGAGTGAGGGCGCTAAGGTTTCGAAATTGAATATGGTGCTTGGTGATGGGAATGGGAGGCGGTATATCGGCCAGAATGTTGGAAAGATGGCTGGTGCGGGCACAGATAAGTTCCTTCCGGTAATGGAGTTGTTCCTTGATTTCACTATGGACGGTGAGGCCAGATTTTCTCCAAGTCCGTTCAGCCCTGCGTACATTCGTCTTGAGATCCCGGAGTTCAGCTGTGTACCAGGGGGGATGGCTTTCTGAGATATAGCGTGATTTCAATGGGGCCAAATCATCACTTATGCTTAATAGCACATTATTGTAAGATTCTGCTGTCACATCAGGGGCAGAATGAGCCGAGGCAGAGAGTGAAGTACTGTTGATTGCAGCAGCAAATATTTCTGGAGTGACTAAAATCGGCTCCTAGTGCCTGTGTCCAGCCAGTTGTGGAAATGGGTCCACCACAGTTACATCAGCGTGTAACGTGCAGTGGGGTAAAGTGCGGGTACTCCCACCTTTTCCAATACATCTCGCTGGCATGGAAGAGTAGTCCTAGTGCCCTCTCTATCCATCTCCCAGCAGTGAAGTCCCTTCAGCCAGCAGTGCCTGAGGACACAATCGCAGCACATAATGATATGTACAATTATGTGTTCGTACAGGCAATACATGTGAAACGTATTGTGCTTTGAGACGCAACTTAAACGGTACGATTGCTATTAGGCCTGGAATTGTAAAGGTTGACGCTGTGGAAATCTCTCTTTTGAATGCGGATGGTGGTATTGGAGTAAGAAATTGAAAATGCTTATTCCATGTTTGCGCTGTGATTTTAAATACGAGAAGGAAAATCTTAGAAATGCAACGGTAATCCGCACAGATTCGTAATTTTTTCGGAAGTTTGAAAATTCCGCTTCACTGATTACACTGAATGTTTCAACGAGATAGACATAGAACATTATAATTGTAAAAATTAAGTTAAATATATATTTGCGATCTTTAATAGTTTTTAATTCGTATACGTTTTATTTGTACGGAGCGGCAGCACACTGTGCTACGAACCCAGTTCGCCATAGTTAAACTCCAAGCAACGTCTAACATCAGCGGCAAGTAATATCTGATGTCTGAACCGGTCCCGAGTTCCCGTCTATCATCATCGTGGTGAAGTATGGTCAAACAACCGCCATGCCTGAACAGCACAAGGCGAGGCCTTGCCCTAGCAACGCATAGACAGAGGATTGTAAATTACTCATTGATCTCTCACATCCTAACTCATAAATATACGGCTCTCTTATAACGTTCAGTCATGTTTGAAGGGCTGTCTTCTACTAAAGAAGAACTAGTTGCAATGGGAAACTGTCATGTCACCATCACGCTTCGAAGAATCGAATCGAATTCGAATGTATGTAGCTTTGGCAATTAAGAATCACGGTACATATGGAATAAGGATTTTGGTGAATTTCTGAAAGGCTTGGGGAAACCGCAGCTTTGCGACGGCATGCGAGCACGAATGCATCTCCTGCTCTGTGTCGGCGCCGACAGCGACGCTACCCTGCCTCGACAGGAACACAACAGTACATTTCACATCTGTGCACGGAACTCGATGTAGTTTTTTAAGTTTATCCGGGAAAGGGCTGCACCCGTGCGCGATTTCATCAGCAGTCGCTCGAAGCGGTCTCTCTCCATCCCAACCGCGGTCTCTGTTGACCAAAACTGGCAAAAGGCGGCAATGGCCGGTGATAAAGTCGCACACGCGAGCGTTCCCGATAAATCGATATGATTCTGTACAACACGTTCAAATATGGTACGGATTACAAAAGGGTGATTCCATTTACAGCTACCGCGCCAATATATGAAGAAATAATAGAGAAATCAAATGCTTTAACTTAAACCCTCCGCGTGTCTCCCGCTAATCTCAATGCACCGATTAGAATTGTGTTTGCGCTCTCCTGGTACGCTCTGTCCAGCGTAGTGACCGTGACTTGTTTACAGCAGTCAGCGACGTGTAAGCCGAGATCGTTGATATCCAATTCCCACGACCGGCGGGGTATCTTTAAATGGATCACCTTCGTATAGTAGTGGTGTAACAATTCACCCACCTCGGTGCTGCGTTTCATACACAGCATGTGTACGCTGTTGCTTCCTGTCAGGAAGATGTAGTAACAGTGGCGGAATTGCTCAATGAGCACGTAGCGCACGCCGTACGAATCTCGATGGTGGATTTAACGACTGGGTGTAACTGGGTGAAACCCTGTCGATTCAATGCTAGAGCACTGTTCATTCCATCAATATTAAAGTGCCGTTATTTCAGCAACGAAATAGTCTCGAATGAAATCATTTCATTAGTACGTCTTGTTTAGTGGCAATGCCGTAAGGGTATATGCAGTGACAGTAGTATTTGCAGAAACGAGCGTTAACGCTATGCTTTTTCAGCAATACACT
This sequence comes from Geotria australis, assembly GCA_036362915.1. Taxonomy (NCBI): domain Eukaryota; kingdom Metazoa; phylum Chordata; class Hyperoartia; order Petromyzontiformes; family Geotriidae; genus Geotria; species Geotria australis. Next base: position 1,788,312 of record JAZEWU010000041.1, read on the forward strand.
TTAAAATAACATCAAAAAATCCTAATATTTCATGAATGTACCGTAAATTGCCTAAACGTTAAAAAGTTGTACATGTTTAACCATTACTACACATTTCATCGCTATTAATGACAGCAGTACCTGCCATTGAAGTAATTTGTTTGAAAAAAAAAATCTTCAAATTACAATTCCCTGTGTTCTCCCCTCTCCATGCACACCTTTCCGCCACCCACCTTCGCTCCCGGCTCCTGCACAGAGTACTAAACTGAGGGGCGACTCTGCGCGCCCGTCTCCGCCACACGACACCGCCGTGGCTCGATCGCTCACCGACAGCTCCGCGAGAGACCCGGCCACACGACGGGCGGTTGACCAAACGTGACCGCAACACCGCCCGGTCGACCGGCGACTACGACAACACGGCGGCGGCGGCAGTGACAGTGAACACGCCAACGAAATTATCCAAACCAGGGTATCAAACCTGGCCGGTGAGATCTGATCGGGTGGCACAGGAATCAGATTTTGACCCCGTCGAATTTGGACCTCAGGGATCCCGGGTTTGAGTCTGGGTTTCAGATGCCCGAACAGCTTTTCTCAAGTGCAGCGAGTTGGTCGTCCACTAATGACTGCACGCGAAAAAAAAACGATGGTGTCAAATTTGATTTGTCACTTAATTCGAAGGCCATGTGGTAAATAACTCTTTAGCAGGCGGGTGAGAAAGCGTAGTACCCCCTCGTGTGGATTAGAGTTGAGATCTCAGGTGTTGTATGCGACCACCAAAAGGCCATTTCAACAGGTGATGCCCTGCTACCAATTTATCCAAATAAACACGTTAATGTAATAAGATGGTGCTTGTTGCACAATTGTGATGCAGTTGGTTATACTAAAAAAAACATTAAAACACAAACCCCCATGGCCAATAAGGTTGTCATATACACGGCTTCACTTTTGGGCTATCAATGTTACTGAACTTCAGTCACAATAACAATGATAGCCCATACCTTGACATACAATAAAGCTTTATGCAAAGTTAAACAGAGCGTGTGGAACATGCCGAGCTATTGTATTTTAAAAAATGCGGCGCACAATTAAATTATGAAATCAACAGAAATGTGTTTTGACACAATGGGCGATACTGCGTTGGCAGTGCTGCACAAGCACGAATAACTGTAATAAAATTTCCCAAATAGTCTATTGAACAAAATGTCCTCTCAAGGTCACAGTTCTATTGATGAACATGTGTTATTTTAACCTGCTTTCCTGCAAGCTGAGGGATGACGATTTTGACACCCTTGATTGTAACAAGCGAGCAAAATTAACTTTCCATTTTTATTTCAAAAGGAGTGCGTGATAGTTTATTTTTTGAAAGATCGCTTCGATATTGATACTTATCTAGACTTCAGACTTGAAAATCAGACTATTGCCATGCGTGCGATGGATTTGATTCTTGATCTTTGGCCGCTTTATATTGCCCTATAGCATTTGTCGTGTTGAGAATTTGCAGTGCTGGGAATCCCTCATCCAGCATAGATAAAGGGCTGGCTGTATGCGTACGGAATTGAGATATTTGATGTTGACCAGTTCCTTTACGGTGTTTTGCAGTTTTGCTTTGGGGTAATGCACTAGGCTATTTATTTATTGTGAATAAACATAGTTAGGGTAATTTGAGATAAAGGAAATAGTACAAAAAAATCTTCTATATACTGCCCCACAACTTGGATCAAAATCATAGCTTGCATTATAGATAAGAATCTGTTGCTGGAAGATTGAGAATAAATAACCCTACACAATAAGTTGTCTTGTTAATCTCTTAATATAACGAAACAGTACAACCAGTGCCGCATGCAACTTTATCACTACAAAACAAAGATTTGACCAACTTAAAAAAAATTAAATCCTTAACACATTAACCGTCGTTTTCTTTGACAATAAAAGTCATTCAGTTGGCTTCAAGTTGACATTCAGGGAACTTAAAGAGACCAAAGTAAAATACAATGGAGGAGTAAAATATGCAGTTCTTGAGTCAATATATGTTATGCGCGAGTTTCTCCGGGTACCCCAGTTTCCTTCCACAAGCCAAACAAGCATTAATGATACAAGCCATGCACCCAATGCTGGATCCCCCCTTGAACAGTGTTAGACTGCGAGGATTTTTCTAGGTCAATATCACAAATACGACAAACCTGCACGCAATTGTGTCTTGTAAATTTATTGATCACTGATCATTGTGGCCAAGAATTATTCATTTGAATTCCAAATAAGAGCAAGTGCACAAACAACCCACGCAGGGCTAGAAGACTAACAAGGGCTCAACGGTTAAACGGTGGAATCTTGCTCCGACAGTCGCTTCAGGTGCTGCAAATCCGCGGTTTGTACAAACCGCATCGAAATCTCACCCTTTGGTCGCATTTTCCTAGAAGCTATCTAGTGCTCACACACAACTACACAAACGTAACGAAAATTAAGACCTTCGACGGCTAAACCGGCCGACGTCAGCTGCATTTGCCAAGGAAACTAAACGCAAACGCCTTAGGAACGTGGACAGTGACGTTTATGTTCAATCCTCAATCGCCACGACTGCATTACATTCAAGCTCTTTCAGTAGCACAAAGAGGTGGCCTCATCTTTTGACCAATAAATCTGCAATAGTGCCAGGCTGAATTTGTGGTGGTGGGGGGAATGTAGCATTGACAGCGACTGGGGCTTCAATTCCCCAAGACGAAGGCCTTGACGGTGGCGACGATGTGCGATGAGCTGATGCCGAACAGGTCGAGCAGCTCGGTGGGTTTGCCGCTCTGCGGCACGCGCGGCACGGCCAGGTGGCGCATCACGAAGCCCGGCTGGGAGCTGATGGCGGCACACACTGCCTCGCCCAGGCCCCCTGCCAGAACAGGCAATGCAGCAGGGTGAAACGCAACGTTAGCGGCACGCAACGCGGCTCCGTTCTTAAGATCAGTTTAACCACTCCCTTAAAAAAAACTAAATTACAATCCAAGCCATGACAATTATTGGATTAATTTTTTTGTTGCAATAGTCACTCAGGAATTTTTTTTTCTACCCAATAATCTTGTCTGGTGGTTTAGCAGAGGCAATGTTACCTCCCTTTGTCCTCTCCCATTTTAAATCTTTCAACGGATTTTGTTAAGAGCACACCCAAGGTACACAGCTCGCACACCCACATTGCCAACATTTTAATCTGCAGTGGGTTATTCATCTGTATTTTGTTTAATAATACAAGGGGAGGTGGGGCAGATTTGTGAAACATCTCATTGCAGCATCTTTCCTAATGAGTCTTGAGCATGGCTACATTATATCAATAGTTGGTAGGTCAGCAACTCTAAAATGAAGGCTTCTCTTTACTCAAACGCACAAGTGGATTATGCTCATCTCTGCTGGAGTCCTGTGGATACAAATTTATATTAGTAGCCTCAAATTTACACATTTTTATTTGTAGTCACAGAAATATGCATTTGTGGCTACAAATCCATTTTTGATTGTAGTGACAGAGTGGCAGGCATATACAACTACAGGATCGAGTTGGACACAGGGCAAGGTTTGGCTAGCAAAGATGACTATACCACTTGAGTGTTTGTCACTTACACATAAGCCTGGGGACATACTACTGTACAATTGGTATTGCTGCACTGCACAAATATATCCCCAGAGAAGGCTGTGGTGTCGGCCAATCAGTTTCAAGGACAATGCATACATGATTAGAGAACATTGTTTGCATGTTTTACCACAAGCAAAAGTGGTTATTGCAAAATTCATTCTTTTTAAAAAAGGTGCACATTTGGTGTTTCAACATATTAACACCTGTATTATCGTTATAAAAGGTAAAACCCTTTCTCTTATATTTATCATATCCCCACAGCTTGCAACACCAGACTAAAGCCCATATGCAGTCTGGTCGATTTAGTCACGGGCCTTTTAAAAAGTCCACAACGCACCAGCCTTTCGAAAGGCTGGTCTCATGGCGACCCATTGCAAAACAAAAGCTGGAGACGAGCGTGTAAGTGAAAGCGGACACATGCGCAGCTGCCGGCGTGTGGTGGGGGCGACGCCTCACCCTCGGGGTAGTGGTCCTCCACCACCAACACGCGGCCACCGGTGGCCTTCACGTTCTCAACGATCAATTTCTTGTCCAGGGGCTTGATCGTGAACGGGTCGATCACGCGCACATTCAGACCTAAGGAGGTGGCAGGAGGAATGACGGACAGGGTGAATGGAACAGTGGGGGTGAACGGTCCACGCACAATCTACAGACGTAAGGATGGTTTGTAGTCCAATAAAGACATAGCAGGTCTAACTGATGAAAAATCTAAACATAATGCAGCAGTTGGGGTGTCGATCCACATTGTTTCAGTGTTCCTATTGGCTGGTCGTGTCATATGACAACTCTGCAGAGGATCTCGCCAATCGGGTGAAGGCTGTGCTCTCGGCTCGGAACTGATCGAATCGCCATCTAGTGGTGCTTATGAGAAACAAACCTGGCCTCTGGCTGGGGGCCACCGTAAAGGCCAGTCAATATAAACCCACACAAACAAAGCAAGTCTAATGGAATGCATTATTATTAATATGAAAATTGTGCATTAGCCCGATGATGCCTCCAATGTGGGGAGGCGAAACGTCGCGAAGGAGACATGAGGAACGCTCGACAGCCATCCAGAAAGATCAACTCTTGAGAGCAATTCTCACAGATCGAGCAGTGAAAACCATTACGCGTTGCATGTATATAAAATTTAAAAGCACTGCATTCAAGCCTACTAACACCGAGGAGATGTACGCGTCGCTGTGTTAATATGCAGGAGATGAGACAGCCTCACCCTCGGACGCGAGCACCTTGGCGGCCGCCAAAGCCTCGTGCAACGTCACTCCCGCCCCGATAACCGTCACCTTGTCGCTGTCGCTCTTCAGCACCACCTGCCAGCCGCAAACACAACGCGTTATCAACTTGACAGCACTTCAGCAAGTACAAAGGCACCGCACGGTGTTTGGGGAAGACGACCAAACTCACCCGAAAACCTTATAACAGGCAATAACTTTATTACAGCAGCTCTGAGGCCAGAAGCACTGCTGCGACCATAGGTTTGACACTGACTGCACAATCTAATTTCAGATCTGAGAATTACACATTTCAGTTTGATCAACATGCAATAAACACCCTACAGGGCATATACAAAAGGACACCCCTTGTGTGGATAAACAGGCCGATAGGAGTGACTTCAGAATTCCAGGCCACTCTCCAACACAGGGAAAAAAGTGATTTCATTTAAATATAGCCACAGACACCCTAATCAGCAGCAATTTAAAAAATGTTTAACCTCTTGAGCACTGGTCTCACCTTGGCCTTGCCGACCTCAAATTTCTCATCGTTGGCATAGATGATATCGGTGTCGGGGCGACTGCTACGGATGAAGCAGATTCCCTGTATTCCAGACACCACCGCGTGGAAACTCAAGTTAGAAAGATGTTTATTCGTTAGTCGTGTCAGATTTGTGGAGTTGAGCCGGGCTTAAAGAAACAGACTTCGACGCAGATGTTGCCAGAGAAAGATAATGTGTGGGGATTACACAACCATTGGCTGTACAAACAAGAATAATCTTACAGATAGTGATGAACAAAAAACGAGTAAGCTGCAGCAAATTATTGGATGCAGTGAGAACATACTTATTACTGCACTGTGCTACAAACCTGGCGACATCAGTACGATTCCCAGCCATGGCTGAGATGAGAGCAAGTGACAGTTGAGCTAGTCCTGCTTCACCAATTTACCAAAGCACTGACCCACATGGTGCAGTGCAGACAATAAAAAAGGAGCCTTTATCTAGGTTTTCACGGTAAAACACATGCGAATGTTTCTTTAGAGCTGCTCTTTCGGGAAAGCCGTGGTGAGCAGCTCTTGAGAACAGATCTCAAAGGGAAGCTTGTCAATCAGTAGTGAATTGATCAACGGCTATAAATTATGTCCTTGAGGTTTAATAAAATGTGCTTTGGTAAGGTAAATATGGAATGGCAGTCAATGACCATGTACAATACTGGGTTTAACATAATATTTTGAAATTAAACATACCCCCTCCAAATTCACTTTGGAAAACAGCTTGCTCAAAAAGCAACCTCTTACAATAAAGTCTAAGACAGTTAAGCATGCTTCCTAAACGGGACTGTGGCATACTGTTTATTATCAGATTAGCCTAAGCTTCAGATTTAGGGTGCTGAGTCACAGGGGGGTAACCTTGGTGTTGGCAGAGAGCTCGACGGCGCGCTCGGTCGAGACGCCATCCGACGGGTAGAACACGGTGGCGGTGGGGATGGCGCGGAACATGGCCAGGTCCTCCAAAGCCATCTGAGACGGCCCATCCTCGCCTGTATGCACACACACGAACACATGGCAACGGCATAAATAACAGAGTACAGGAAGTACTCGTGTAGGTTTTCACGGCTGAATTCATGACGGTTGCTTTTCAAAGCTGTTCTTTTGGGATAGCCGTGTTGAGGGGGAACGCTCGACCTGGCTATCCAGAAAGAGCAGCAACTATCAGGGTACAGAAAGACCTCGTCACTTATCGTGCTGGAGGGGTATGACTGTTCTGAGGAGAATAACTTCTTACCGATGACCTTATTCGGGAAACCAGAATTGGGATTACGTACAGTGTGAAGACCTATTTCTCCCAAGCGACTGTTTAGCCCTCTTCGTTCATATTGTAATAGCACTTGGACCGCTAACAGATTAAGATGCTGAATTCATCAGAATTGCTCTCAATAACTATTCTTTCTGGATAGCCGTAGCCAGGGCGACGTTTCCCCCTCCACGACGTTTCGCTTCCCACAATAACGCCTCCAACGTGGGGGAGGCAAAACGTCGCGGAGTAGAGAGGAGGAACGCTCGACACGGCTATCCCGAGAGAACGGCTGTTGAGACCAGGCCAGCGGTGTACGTCACAGCCACTGGTGGTGGTGGGGGGGGGATGTAGTGCGACTCACCGATGGAGACTCCGCAGTGAGAGCCGCAGAAGTTGACGTTGGTCTGGGAGATGGCGCCCATGCGGATCTGGTCGTAGGCGCGGGACAGGAAGGCGGAGAACGTGCTGGCAAACGGCACCGTGCGGCCGCGCGCCGCGCAGCCAATCGCCACGCTCACCTGGACGCGGCAAAGGCGAGCGGCACGTTGAGGGTTATCTTGGGACGAGGAGAATTTGGAAACGCAACGCTGACGAAGCTCTTCAAAGTTATATTATCTCCCCCCCAACTCTCCCTTTCCACAAGGTTATCCTCCTGACTCAATCGACAACGTGTCATGAGGTGGAAGCGTCTATTCAGATCTCGGCGATGCAATATTTCATGTCAGAATGGCCCACAGAAGCAAATAGTTTACAAACTATAAATCTGAAAACCAAGAATATAATGCAGGAGAATGAGATGTACTGGCATATATGCCCTTAATTTGCTCACTTTGTATTAAGGCTAAATACACGATAACTGGTTGACTGGACTGCTGTCACCGCGACCCTCACCAGGACAAGCGGTTTAGAAAATGGATGGATGGATGGTTGACTGGATCTAACAGGTGGTTAATACACAAAACGAAACAATTAAATATAAACCAGAAATGTCGCAAATATTTAAAAAAAACACCGTCCACCCTTCCATTGACAAGGGGTCACCTGAAAAGAGCTCAAAATAAAGCTCTGCAATATCCACATCTGTGGGCCATTCTCAAATAATCCGTGATGAATGCAAACACATTCTTTGTTTCGTGACGCAGAAAGCAGGATATTGCAGGAAGGGAAAGAGGTTTGAATTAGAACAACACTTCACACAGCGTCTGCCCTTGTGCGGTGGTTTTACCATGTTCTGCTCGGCGATGAAACACTCGATGAAGCGTTCGGGAAAGTCCTTGCGGAACATGTCGGAGAAGGTTGAGTTCTTGGTGTCTCCATCGAGGGCAACGACGTTGCTGTTACCGTGGCCCAGTTTGTTCAGCGCCACCCCGTACGCTTTGCGCGTAGAGATCTGCGGTGCAACGCAAAGATACAATAGTAATTATTGTGCTGTAATAATTTGGTACACTGGGTATTCGTAGCATTCGTATAGCACAATGCTATCACAAAGGGAAGGTTTCACAGGCGACAGGTATACTTTATTGAAGAGGGGGTGGGGTATTGCTATGTGGTTTTGCCAAATTAAGTACTTCACAAGTATTTTTTACAGATTTGGCAAACGTATTCCATGACTCCACCACAACACCCTCCACCAGGAAAAGTGTCTACATGAAGATGGATGGACTCCAGCACACATGGCCTGCTTTTTGTTGATATCCACCAAAGCAAGGTATTTTTGGTTAAAAGAGCCACAGCATTAACCCGGTCAGCTGCCACACTCAGTGTGAACATCTGCAAGAAGTGGTACATGCAATACTTGCCCAGCCATGTCACCTATATTTTTGTTGGTTTAAACGGCCGGTATCCAGGTTGACCCAGGTTGGCCGGTTGCCCCTCTGATGGTAGGGGTATTTGAGCAGAATTGTGTAGTTCAATGTCCTTCCTAATGCCAACTTCGTTTTGGTCGCAGGTTTTTTTTGGATCGTTAAAAGCTCTGGAACCACCCCCCAGACCTGTTGACCAAGAGAGAGCCTACCCAATGTGTGCGAAACTCTTAGATGAAATAGCTCTGGCATTTATTGAAAAGCCAAATCTCGTCTGCTAAACGTCACCTGATCTTCACTACTTACTCGGACGTTTGTTTGACAAAAACCGATAGTCGATTAACATCAAGACAATCTATTATTAAACCCCCAAAAGAAAAATCCCCTCCGTTTACTCGCCTTGTCTCCCTGTTTGAAGGACGGTGGTTTAGACAGTTTGATGTTGCTGATGTCCACCACGGGCACATCTTCGGTGGGCAGTTCGGGACACAGCTTGGATTGTTTGGAAATCTTCTTCTCGATGTTCTGCACAACCTCCTCGACCATGTCCTTGGGAATGGGCTTGCCATGCCAGTTGTCGAGATCCTCAACTCCTGTAGCATTTAACAATGAAACAATTTGGTTTATGTCCAGTTAACAATCGTATTCCACGTGTGCTGTCTGCAGGGGCTTATGAGATGGCCAGAGAGCAATGTTGAAAAAAACTCACCGTTGCACTGTACGTCTACACTGCCCATCTCCATCTAGCAGTCTGAACCAGCATAGTAAAGGACAGAGGGGCCTCTTCCAGCAGTGAAATGACAAACGGATTGCATTTGTACTCATGCCGAGAGCAGTGCATCACCCCATATTAAACAAAGGCTGCGGAAAACGATATTCCTTAACTAGTTCGGAGAGCCCTTCGGTTACCATCACTTCCCCGACCAGAGAAGAATTTGTTGCACGGAAATCATATAGTGTGTTAGTCCTCAAGAGCTGAAATATGCCGAATCAAGTACAACGTACCACCCCAGCGCTTACCAGCAATGCCCCTTCCTTTGAAGGTCTTTGCGATGATAGCTGTGGGCATCCCCTTGGTCAGGCTGGCAGTCACCAGGGCCTGGCAGAGTTCCTCCACACTGTGACCATCCACCACCAATGCGTTCCACCTACATCCATCAAGAGAAATTGAAACAAAAGTATTAAATCAGCTCATGTGCACGAAGGGATTATAGCATTGCGAGCCCACGAGAGACAGCAAAGGCTTGAGGAGGGCTTTATCCACAAGTGGACAGATAATGGCGAATGACTCAAACTGAGATTTTACAAATGTAACAAAAATAAGTCATTGCAAAAGTAAAAAAATTGACTAATAAACGGGTAAATCATTACATGGCTACAAGGGCATGTTTCTGATAGATAAGAGCCATTTGTGTTTTTGGGTTATGTGTTTTCTTTATATAAACACGCCAGACAGATTTAGAGCAAACATCAGAGTACAAACCCGAAGCTCGTGCAGCGGCTCTTGTAGATGTCCACTTTGTGCTGCAGGGGAGCGGCCTCGCTCTGGCCCAGGCGGTTTACGTCGAAGATGGCCACCAGGTTGTCCAGGTTGTAGTGGGAACCAAAGGCCATGGCCTCCCACACGGAGCCCTCCGAGGACTCCCCATCGCCCAGGAGGCAGTAGACACGGTAGCTGCGGGCGAGACCAAGACACAAGGGCCAAGTCAGATACGGGCAACATTTTTACTCACCAAACGGCTTTCAAATTACCTTGCGGCCACGCAACACAGATCACAACATAGATCACACACAGTCACTGCAAGAGGCCCTTGCAGTGACAGAAGTGACCAAGCCGAATAAAATTAGAAACACTGCACCGGGTCAAATATATTTTCCGCTTGGTGCACTACATTAAAGCGTGCTTGCAAATTCTACCTTAGAATATTTGTAAAAAAATATTTTCCTTTCCTGCATTATGACACAAAAGAAAGCATTGGATCCTGAAATCAGGCTACTAATAATATCTTGAGTGGCAAACCGCTCAAAATTAGAATGCATAAGCATGCTTCCTGAAGGTCGAGAATGCCAGGAAAATAACAGACCTGGCTTTGTCAAAGTTCTTCCCAGTGTAAGCCATTCCACAGGCAGCGCCGAGCCCTTGACCCAGAGAGCCCGTCGCCACATCCACGAATGAAAGTTTCTAGCAACACAAGAAGGAACAGAAACATAAATCATTGTTATAGATTGTTTTGGCACATTCTGTTAACAAGTGGTTATCTAAGTTGGCAGAGCACATAAGCGCGGTACTATTTAAGGCAGAGTTGATCTAGCGGTAGTCCTCAGGACAGAACCAGATATCAATTGCCACAGGCCTTGGCTAATGGCTGAGACTTTAATACAGGTCGCCGGCATTACAACACAGAAAACTACTGCGCAACCAGGGTTGCATTTAATTCGATACATGAACTTTGCAGCAAAATGTGAAATACAACACCAGCACACCAGGCCATGTGTTGCTACATAATTTAACTGTTTCCGAATAAAACTGGTGATCAGTGTGGGATTCATTGAATGGCGCAAGGTGCCAAGCTGCAGTTTTTTTTTTGCACTAAAGTGAACTGTAAATGGCATCAGACCTGGTATGGCCATATCGGCAGATTGATGCTTACACAAGTAAAATTTAGTCTCAACTTTCAACACCAACAACGCGTGTGCAATGCCAGATGCGTTTTAGGGCACTCTGTGTTTAAAGGTCATGAACACAGACAGGCCCTCCCAGGGGGAGGCGTGGAGAAACTCACGGGAGTGGGATGTCCCTCCAGATCAGAGTCAATCTTGCGGAGGTTCAACAGGTCAGACTCGGCGATATACCCAGCCTCGGCCCAGGCGGCATACAGCACAGGCGCGGCATGTCCCTAGAAAACAAATCAGCAGAAACGTATAAAACAAAATGATGAGAACCACCACATTTTCCACCCTGCGATGCTCCTGTAATGTTGTTTTGTTATTTAAATTTATGTTAGAAAACCCAAAAACTGATCAAAGCTATAGGCAATGTTAACACTGTACAACGTATTTATAGTAAACTGGAAGAAAAACCATCTTGGCGTCATGTTCTCGCATGTCACATGCTGCTGAACAATTTCCAACAATTCTGAACAGGCAGGCAACAATATCTTCACAGCTGAGAGAAGAATTCAATGTAAATCGTTATATAACAGCAAATTACCACGAGTGTCTGAAGCAAAACTTGGTGCGTTGAAAGACAAAGTTACAAGGAGCAGGAACAAGATTAATTCCCATGGGTCTGGTCTAAGGGAGCAGGTGGCCCTGGTGACAAGCTGAAGGTCCAGGCTCGTGGATGTTGCGTATGCAGGGTCTTGCCAGGCCTGCTGTCAACAGCATTTTTCGCCTTATGAAGCCCCACCACAGCTGCCTTGCTAGTGGCAACAGATGCAGTAGGCAATTCTGAATTATTAAATTAAGCAAACACAAATTGCACGTGAAATTGGGCAAGTACCGCACAGCAAATGATTTAAATGTATTCTTATGCTTATGGTGTACACATCCAAAGCATATATAATTTATAATGTAAACAAATGACATGAAACTGAGGTACAGTTATACACAGGCAAATATTAAGGCTGCAACTGTAATGCATCATTGCACTGTAGTAATAAAACACGAATATAATGTTAAAATGTCACTTCTATAGCCTATATCGGTTTTAATAGTTTCAGTTTGCGTTTGATAAACCAAACTGGCAAGGCATAAACATCATGTTCTAAATGGATTAAATCCACTGAACCCTACAAGACAGTTAGCACATCCAGATCTTCCAATCAGCAAGCTGTCAGACCTGATTAACTTACACAATGCATTGTGAAGTTTTTCGTACAAGCTCTTTTAATCCATGAGGTTTCATAATCAGTGTTGCAACTCTGAATATTTGCCAATGGGGTGGGGAAAAATAACCTCAAATAGAATTTCTGCCCACAGCTTTATTTAACAGTAGTCTCACTGTTGGGAGGATCGTGGGATAAATCTGTTTAATATTTTAAACAGTGCAACGTTTGAGAACCTCCTCACATTTTTGATGCCCCATCTGAATTACTGTTATGTTAATGCACCAAGCCTTTACAGTACGCACAGGTTCAAAGTTCACATTTTCAACATCAACCAGGAAGCGCAAGCATTCCCGGGGTCCGCATTTACGAATGCCAAATACAAATATCAACACCTTGCCAGGGAATGTAATGGTTAATAGAATTTGAGCAGATTATAGATTGACATGTGCAGCTGAATGGAATAAAATGGAGCCAATGAGACAAAATCATTCATTCATTCATTCATTTTCAGAAACCGCTTAATCCTATACAGGGTCGCGGTGAGCCGGAGCCTATCCCGGCAGAC
>JAZEWU010000041.1:1801132-1816630 GCA_036362915.1 Geotria australis
GCGGAAGCGCTACCCACTACGCCACCGTGCCGCCCCGAGACAAAATCAAACTTTGGAAAATAAGACAAAAGCCATCAAATCACACATTCCTGAATCGCCATGCAGCATATGAATACACGCCCATTATCATTCCTTAAATCTTCTTTGTGCTGCATGGTAGAATGACTGTTTTCAAGAGCCATTAGAATGTAGGACATTTTTAAAGCTCTTAAAATACTTTCATTGGTATCGGTATTATTCCACTCAGACCACACATTGATGAATAACGGCTAGGGTAAATTTTAAGGACTAATGTTGCAAAACTGTGGGTCGGGAGTGGTGCCCAAACGGCATGACACATCACTTTACCATTCTTGGCTGCCACACCCTGAGAATTTTTTGCAAGTCATGTAATTGGCCAATGCTTATAGGTGAGAGAAATCAGCAAGTCATTGTAGATTGCATAACAGTTCAATGCAAACAATGACGCCCTTCACCAGCACCCTAGACATACAATACAAATGTATAACACTACTCAGACATATTCTTACTTCATGTATTGTCCCATTTTTACCATCTGGTTTAAATCTGTTTTTATATGATCTTACGTGGTTTTGTCAACTGCTAAATTAGTTGAAATGTAAACGTAGCATGCGTGTAGAATTGGGAATTATTCTTACGCAATCAATTCCTACAAATAGAATGTTCTACATGTATTGTGCACAAAAGGGTAAATTCATCGATGAAATGCTACATACCTTTTCGAATAAACTCATAAATTCTCCTCTACATGAAATAAAGATACCAATTGTATTGTAATATTCTACACAGCAACTTTAACAAAACATCACAAGGGCATTTACGCCAATACTACTATGCGACACTTGCATTCGTGGCATTACCTTCGACAGCACAAAGCGGTCGTTATTGGCATTGCCGGGGTCATCAGCCTTATACTTCATGCCGTAGAAGAACAGCGTCGACATAATCTCTGCAGCGCTGCAGCATGATGTCGGGTGACTGCACAACAGGAACAGAGCGAAAAACAATAATTAAATGGGGTTTCCATCATCGGTTAATTACACGTGCAAACAGTGAGATGGAGCTATTGAGGTCACAATAAAAATTCACCAGATAAAACCAGAAAATGGGCAGGGCAGCTCAGGTCAGGTCAAGCGCACCAAGGCTGGCACAGCCAAGATCCTGGGTTCAAACCCAGCCAGTCGCCTGTGATTAAATCAGATTCTCAAATGTAGTGAGTTCCAAGTCTCAAGAGCCTGACATGAATGTATGTCTGCACTCGATACAGCGACATTCCATCCCTAAAAATGTAATGTATGGTTTCACTGCCATGCGACAGAAGATACCCAAATGGATACTTAAGTCTCATGATGCTCATAGCACAATCGGGATAAAGTGATTTTTGACTATTAATTTTAAACTATAGGTTTAAACATTAGCAAAGTTTATCTACTGCATTGAACAACCCCCCCAGGTATACTGGAAGGCTATTGGCTAGAGTAAAGCAATGCAGCAGATTTAGTTAAAATATTTGAAACGTTCTGCTGACGAGATAGCAACATTATGTCATTCAAGTCTTCAGCTTAAGCTAAAATTACTGAAAAACACTGCTCCGGAAGGGCCATAGGCTGAGGGGTAAAATCTAAAGTTTTACATCGTTAAACAGACCTTTGCACATGAACCGCCCTGTCAACACACTTCTGGATGATGCGAGACGTGTTTATTACTGTGCATACTTGAAAACCCACCAAAAACCGTTCAAACTATACAATGAAATGTTATCAAGCCCTGACACGTCCACCAAGTACTTCGACAGAAGAGTTTTAACGACTCGATGCATGAGAATCGCTTTTCAAAGCTGTTCTTTCGCTAGCCATGGCTATCCCGAAAGAACAGCTTTGGAAAGTAATTCTCGTACCCCAATTAATCATGTATTTGTTTAGTCTTATTCATTGCAAAGTGCATCTCAAAAATCCTTCTTGGGCAAACTAAAAGTGATTGACAGACCGCCTTCAATAACTACTGCAGCCACCCACCGAAATCACACAAATTACTATCACCACCAACACAAGCACAAAGTTGAGCTGCAAAGCATAGGGAAGCAAATTTACATGACTCTGTACAGAAGCTATCATCAACCATGGCCAATCCACTGCTGGATGAAGGCCTCCTCCTACCCTTCTCCACCCTAGCTGCTGCCATCTCACGAGTCAGCAAATGTAGTCATTCATGGGGCAGCACGGTGGCAATGCTGTGCTACCGTCATAGAACGAAAGTCCTGCCCGAGGCGATTCGATTCCCGCTTTGGGGCACCTTTCTGTGTGGATTTTTTAACTTCTCCCCCCTGTTCTGCGCTCAATCCCTTGCCTGTCACTGTCACTAATCTTGACTAGAGGCCATCGTATTTTCTAGCGCAGGCCCAAGTTAATGCACATTGATCAGATAATTAATTATAACCCAAGTACTTTCTCTAACCCATGCGTTTCCTTCCGTCTACAAATACATTTCCAAACACGTGCATCTACCGAGACCTTTAACATGTTGATAATGCCCGATAACAACACATTATTATTAACGCACACTGCATTACAGTACTGTACATTGCGTATTTGTTACGGCACTTTCATCAATAACGGCAATAAAAATTCCAGCAAGCATCTAACTATATAAAGAAAAGTGTATTATTTGGAATCGTCAGGAAACAGGCCACAACAATATTTTAACACTAAACGTCCAATGTAGTATACACGTGCACGCCGCCTGTAACACATCCGAACAGTGGCGATTTAGGCTTAAAACCCCGCGCTCGGGGCATTTAACTACGCGACAGAATAACAATATTTAAAACCCACATTCCGATCGGAATTCTTACACCAAGCCACTGGGCGCTAATTCAATTGCACAGCAACGACAGACGGGGACAGGTGCAAGGAAAATAACCATTCCGCGGCCTCCTTCAGCAGCAGTGTGGGCCGCTGCTGAGGGGAATCTAAGGCATTTCACGCGGTGCTCGAACAGCTGCGGCGGGACCGTCGCCTCAAACGTGCAACCCATTATATATCTCCACAAAACTACATTAGGACCGAGCAATATCCATCGCGTCGCGCGCGCAACACTCTCGCGTTGACACCGACCCCGAGTTGGAGGCGCATGTCGCTCGGATGGAGTGGATTCTCAAGCGATTGGCGGTGTCCCTCAGCCCCTGAAGCGTCTCGCTGCTGGGTAGTTTCTGCGACGCCATTGCTCGTGTTTCCTGTTCGCCTCAAGCGCTGGCAGCCGGATTCCCGCCCTTTTATAAGGCGGCAAGCGCCACAGAAGATTGCCCGCGTTTTTATGGGGTTTCCCTTCTTGGCTATGTAATGCTAACGCCATCCATCCATTTTCAGAAACCGCTTAATCCTGTACAGGGTCACGGTGAGCCGGAGCCTATCACAGCAGACACAGGGCGCAAGGCAGGGCTATATCCAGAATGGGACGCCAGTCAATCGCAAGTCATGCTACCGCCGTGGAGTCTCGATCTACCAGCTATTCCAGAAGATAAAGATTCTACCGCTTCCGGAATATCGGAATGTGACTGCGGGTCTGCCGGAAGATTTAATTCGATTTTTTTTCATAATCTAGGTTCGTATGGAGTTGCCACCTGTCCCGGTTTGTCCCGGGTTCATTAGGATAGATGTCACGTCTTCTGGGCATTCCAGGAATGTACATCTGTGTTTGTGTGTCAGCAATTAATCGATTTGTACCTCGATCTGGTTACTGGTGTTGCCTTCAACTTTATTTACGTGAGACCACGAGGTTTCCGAAAAAATAAAACCGAGGTTGAGTCATTGAGGATGATCAGATTTAGTCCACAGGGAGAAAAGTGGCAACCCTACCTACATCATCATAAATCGTCAGCCATGATCAATCCACTGCCGATTGTATCGGTCCATGTCCTGGGTATAGCCCCGCCATTCTCAACCGGTGCCGGAGCCTATCCCGGCAGACACAGGGCGCAAGTCAGGGCTATAGCCAGAATGGGACGGTAGTCCATAGCAGGCCAATTAACTTAGGCAGCAGCAGCAGTGTGTGTTTGGATTGTGGGAGGAAATCGGAGGACCAGGCGAAAACCCACACGGACACGGGGAGAGCATGGAAACTCCACACAGGAAAGGCGGCACCCGAGTCCGGAATCGAACCGGGGATCTTCCTGTGAGGTTGCAACAGAATTCTCAAAAGTCACGTGGAAAACCCAACACTCTACCTAGTTGCCACTGCAATAGTGTACAGTTTTCCTTTCCGGTAATTTGCATAGGGTTGGAACGATATTTGCATGGTGAACAGGTATTTCGAAAGTCAAATGTTTTCTACTTTACACAGGTCACGCAGGGCACTGCCGTAATTGTTTAGTGACGTCTATGTCATTGTTATTTATAATCACAGTCCAATTGTGCCGGAGGTGTCATGTTATGGAGAGGGCTTGCTGACCCCTTTATCCAGCAGTGGATTGATCATGGCTGATGATGACAAGAATTATCTCCGGAACTCTTAGTGAGCAGTGTGATAACCATTGGAACCGTAGGTCGAGTACTCTGCTAGTCTTCTTCTTTGCGATTCTTCGAAGCACAATGGCCGAGCTGAAAGACATCGTTGTCTTTCAGCTCGGCCTCGAAGTTTTAGTAAGATCACTACTGTGGTATGTCACAAAACAGGATGTTTAGCTGATGATGATACAATTTATAACGCGCCGCGCAAAGTCAACGCCTGGTCATAGACGAGAGACGGATACGGAGGCGTGAGGAAACCGTAGAGGTGCGGGGAAGGCAGCCACGCAGCCAGCCGGCGCCAACATTTGTCAGACACTGCCTCCTATACAATAATATATAATGATGTTATCGGCCGATTAATTAATGGGTGTTTTTTTTCAGTCGTGAGAGGAAACCGGAGAACTCTGAAAAAACCCACACAGAACAGGGGGAGAGAGCACACACAAACAGGAAGGCGCCCGAGGAGGGAATCGAACCACCTCGGGCAGGACTTTCTATGTGTGAGACGCGGGTGTTACCATTGCGCAAATCTGTCGCCAATGTTTACCTGCAGTGATTAACCTTGACGCAACAAGAAATTAGTCGTGTTCGTGGGCGAGTCGACACGCACTACTGCAATGAATGAGGAACTTGAACATCCTCTTGTTGGCAATAAAACACGAGTTTTCCGAGCAACGAGCGACTGCGTGGGCAGGTCAGAACGCGTGGCTTGTCGGTATGAAGGTCGAGACTACTAATTATGGAGTGGCAGCCAAAGGAGGATTGACTCTCGAGAGGATGGAATTGTGCAGGCGCTGGATGGATTGGTGCATTGCGAGAACGTAAGGGATGATGACAGTTTGGGGAGTCCTTCATCCAGCAGTGGAGAGATCACAGCTGCCGATGATGGTGATGAATGCCGTTCAGTTTTCTCCCACAAACTCAAATCACTCCTTGGAAAATGCCCTGAGGCTCAGATGGATTTCCTGGACAAATACATTATTTGCTTATTTATTAATACTTTGAAACACGTGGAGAAGTGGGGGAAAAAAAAACATGAAAAATGTACGCAGTATATGGAAACAACTATATAAATCTATCATAGCATAAAGGTCTTAAGCGAGATTTAGGTTTTGAGACGCAGACCACACCTGTACACTGGCCACAATGCACTGTAAATTAATTAAACCCATAATGACTTTAGAATGAATTGGGGTTTCGCTGGGAAGGAAATGAACAATTACTGGTGAGCGCGCTCGCCAAGAGATTTATATTTATGAATGAGAATTCAATATCCTAATCGTTTACAGTACGGCGCTCATTTGTTCGGTGGACTTTTTTTTTATACGTGACTTTTGTTACGCTCAAATCTATCTTGAGCCCAACTTTGCGGCCATACTTGACTCAGATTTTCAATCACTTCACCGCGATTCAAATGTTTGTTTGGGTTGTGGGGGACACAACCCGGAGGCTACGCGAGGGCATGCCTAAGGTAATTAAGGTGTATATGTGTGAATTATTTAAGGGGAACTTCGATCAAAGTTACATCCAGGTTGACCCGGGTTGGCCGGTTGCCCCCCTCAATGGTGGGGGTATTGGAGCAAAATTGCGTGGTCGTGATTTCCCTTCCTGATATAAACCTCCTTCAGTCGGAGGGTCTTCGGATCGTTATTTGCCTGGAACATGTTCACCAAGGCATACCCTAGCAGGAGTGTCAGACCTGGACCTGTTCACCAAGGGAGATCCTAGCAAGAGTGCTAGGCTCCAGACCTGTTTACCAAGGCAGACCTGGCGACCCGAGTTCGAATTCCGCTCACCGCCAACACCAGTGACGATTTTTTGAACCGGTCCTGGGCCTCCCCCAGGTCGACTCAGCCTCAAATGAGTACCTAGTGCGGTGTGTAAATATTGCCACTAGGGAGACAAAAGCGGCCGGGCGTGGTGCTGGCCACCCACCCCTTCGTGTGCCGTGCCGGCTTTCATAGGTGCTCGGCTAACATTACTTGACCTTACAGTCTTTGTCTTTGGTGGGAATAGGGAACGCTCAATTGTGAACCCCGTGCTGTAATGTTTACGTCGCGTACATTAACTTCCACCGCTAGATGGCACACGCAATACGGAGAAGCGCCAGGTCTGGTGGCGATGTTGGCCGCATGGGACCACATCGCCACCCCGCGCCTCTGCTGGGCACCGCTGTCACCACCTATATGATTTACACACGGTGCGGCACAAGTCGCTTCACCGACAATAATTATATTGATTCGCCGAGCGTTCGAGACGTTGGATAATAACACAGAACTGTGCCGCCGCCGCCGCCACCGCACTATGCGGTGGCGTCCCGTTCCCTCCGCAGCCCTGTGCAGCGCTTTGTGACCCTCGGGTGAAAGGCGCTCTATAAATGCTATTATTAATTATTATAATTTTAGTCCACATCCTTCGTTGTTGATGACAGCCCAGGTTGGGCGGAGGGCCTTAAATTGACCGCGCGGAATTGGGCTTTGAGACAGCGCGGGCGAGCGGTGTGCGCGGCGTTGGGTGCGTTTTCTCTGCCGCCGATTTCGCCGCGAATAAACACACCACCCACACCCCTGCCGCTAATAAACACACCACCCACACACCACATGCCGCGCGCGAATATCACACGCGGGAAAAAAAGAAAAAAAAGACGCGAGCCGTGGAATCGCAATGATCACGGCGGGGCCATTCCACGGAGTAATGTGCCGGGATTCAACCCGGGGAGAGACAGCGAGAGGTCACAGAAGGGTCACGGGTAGCAGCCACCCACTGCGAGCGTTATCTCGGTTTATATATAGAGATTCGTGCTCAATGCCTCCGTTTTTCAAGCCGTCGGAGGCTTCACACCGCGTAGGTTTTCACGGTTGCGCCGTGTTGCACAGCGACGTGTTGTTATTGGGTTGTGCCTGCCTCGGAGTTCTAAAAACCGGGACATTCGTGCGTGGTGTTACGGAATAAGAGGAGCAAGTACTATTGGACTGTTGGGCCAATAAGTTTGAAGGACAATGCATTATCATAGCATTCATTTGCATGTTTTTGCCACAAGCATGTGTGGCTGCTTGCAAACTGGAACCATTGCAAATAGGAGTCCATTTAGAGTTTAAAGATCTTAACACTTTTTCTCATTGCCGGAAAGGACTGATGGTTGCTTTTCAAAGCTGTTAGTTCGGGATAGCCGTGTCGAGCGCTCTCCTCTCTCCTTCGCACTATCGTTAATCGAGCCCTGAAAATATACGTCCATACAGAGCAAAGATTGTACCCTGTTTAACTGGTATTCATTCAAAGCGAGAACGGACTCAGAGGCGTAGCGTGGAAACCGCAGAGAGGCGGAGGAGGCAGCCAGGCGGTTTGCCGGCGCCAACATATTGCCACACACTGCGTCCGACATATGATGATTTTATCGGCTAATAAATTAATGAGTAATTCATTCATTGTCAGAAATCGCGTAATCCTATACAGGGTTGCGGTGAGTCGGAGCCTATCCGGGCAGACACAGGGCGCAAAGCAGGGCTATAGCCAGGATGGTACGCCAGTCCATCACAGGGCACCGGGGGCAATTTAGTGCGCAGGCCAATTAACCTATGCAGCAGCATGTCTTTAGACTGTGGGACGATAGCTAGCTAGATAGATGTTTATTATTACAGCAGAAAAATACCCAGTGAGCTTGCAAGCTCTTTACGGGACTCCTGCGACAGCCGCAGTGCCCGGAGGAAACCCACGCAGAACAGAGGGAGAGAGAGACAGAACACACAAACTCCACGCAGAAAGGGTGCCCGGGGCCGGGAATCGAACCGCCTCGTGCAAAGACCCATTCTTTCTGTGCGGCGCGGATGTTACCGCCGCACAGAGACACCCTACCGTTCCCCCCGCTGTTGTATAGCCACCGTGATGAGCAGAGGATGCCGCCGAGTGGGGAATCCGATGCGGGTGTTGAGAACAGCTCTCAGGACGGGAATGTGATGATTCGCCGCGATAGGACCGGACAAAAAGTCGCCGTCCCTTTTAGGAAGCCGCCGATCGTGTACGCGTGATGGTGGTGGTGTCACGCTGGCCGCGCATAATAGGCCCGCCTGTGTTACTGTGTATCCGCTGGATTCTGTTCACTGGACGCGATCGCACACACACGAATAGCGAGTCTTTACTTGTGGTGGGGGTAATGTTTTTTTTTACGTCTCTCTCTCTCTGTCTCTGTCTCCATTTTGGACACAGGAAGTTCCTCGGTGGTGATGATTTATTTTCGGGCCAAATGTAATTGTGTGTGTGTGAGACGTTACAAAGAAGGGGAAGAAAAAAACACATCGCAGAGGAAGGGACTCTGATTCGAATTACAAGTGGGACATTGCTGGGGGTTTTTTTTGTAAAAAAAATTACAAGTGGATATTTTCGCTCGTCTCGTCTGTATTTGTGAGTGTTGTGTGACGTGTTTTGGAGCCATCACAACCCGGCGTCACAACCACCACCATCACAACCAACACCATCATAAAAAAACCACTCGTGAATTATTTGGCCGATAACATCATAATATATAGGAAGCAGTGTGTGGAAATATGGCGCCGGCAAACCGCCTGGCTGCCTTTCTCCGAGTCTCTGCGCTTTCCTCGCGCCTGTGAGTCGTTCGCTAGTCGAATGAATACCTTCGACATTGAATAAAAATGTGCGCGTTATAAATGTAAAAATGTTATCATAACCACCACCATCACAGCCAGCCAACACAACCACTCTTTTGCGTCGGTTAGTCCAAACGTTTGTTGCATGGCGGGCATCCCGCCTCCAGAGCTTGCAAGTGTTAGCGATAGAAGCCAGTGTTAGAGACAAGGAGCCAGCGTTGTATGGCAGGAATCTCGCATCCAGAGCTTGCAAGCTCACTGGCTATTTTCTGCTGTAACAAAAAGCATCTCCGTCCATTTATCTATCGCAAGCAGCCATCACAACCCACCAGAGGCACCGCCACCACAACAAGCACCGCACATCCATCGCAGCACATCGCGCGCTAACCGCGAACGCGACCACAGTCCCCGTGCCAAAAACATTCGGCGCTGAACGGAACCCGACCGTTTCTCCTGTTGCCTCCGTCACATAATAATAATAATAGCATTTATAGAGCGCTTTTCACCAGAGGGTCACAAAGCGCTGCACAGCGCTGCTGAGAGAACGACATGTCAAGAACGACAGAGAACGGTAAATCAGCCTGTCATCACGACTCCGGGCCCTCGGGCTAGAAACACACATGCGCCACCACACGAGGCTGGATTCTGTCCAGGCAGCTCCAAGCATTCGCCACCACCACCACCAGGGACCGCCGAGTGGAATGTGGACCCCCCCCCCCCAAACCATGTGGTTCAAGAATTTGGATGTTGGGGGAGGAGGGCGTCTAGTCGGACTACTGATGCGGCTCGATGCTGGCTCTCTTCCGACCTGCGCGCCTTCATGGGAACGTTTATTCTTTCCTCTGGCTTGGACTGTCGGTGCGGGTCAGTGGTGCCGTGCCGAGATGTTGGCTCTCTCTCTATCTCTCTTCCGATCTGTGTCTGCTCAAGTACATCTGTTCCCTCCTTGCTTGTTGTAGAATTATTATCTTTCCTGTTGTCTTTATGTCCTATAATGTATCGCTATTGCTTGACTCTCAGGTAAGGTAGCCACCCAGTCAGCAGGTGGCAAACCTACCATCCCGGCGCTATCCAGGCTCATCCCGCTTAGCTTGCGGCTTCCTCTGAACTCTGTGGTGCGGGGTGGGTGGGTGGTGCCAGTGGCGTAGCGTGGGTTGCCAGCGCCCGGGGGTAAGGCAAGTATTGCGACCCCTAACCCGTGGACCGTTAGCACTCCCTGAGTCCCTTCCACCGGTCCAGTATTGAATAAGAAATGACTACCGCGTCAGCACTAATAATAATAATAGCATTTATGTTTACGTGGCAACGTTTATTTGCCCCGTAATGTTGAAATACTTTTAACTTATTATTACTACTTTATTTATTTTTCTTTAGAAATGTTGCGCCCCCTAAGAATTTTGCGCCCGGGGCAAGCGCCCCGGTGGCCCCGCCCACGCTAACCCAACTGGGTCGGGGGTACATTCCGGGTGATTTGACAATGTGCCAAAACACCACAGAGAGCCCAGCAGAAGCAATACAATAATGTGAAGAGAGAGAGAGAGATTTAAAAAAAAAACCCTAAAAGGTTTCGTGGGCCTGAGAATCCAGCCACGTGGTTTTTTTTCTTGTCTGAACCGTCCGCAAGCACCACAGACATTTAATTTGTGTTCTCCCCCCAACCCAGGGGCCCTATTTCTGCAGCCATTTCCCCAGACACGGCGGCAGTGACAGATGAAGGCTTATCCAGTCCAGACGCTTTGTGCCAAATCCACAAAGCAGTTTTGCCTGCTTCTGGCGCTCATGCTTGAGGTTGTGGTGGTGATTGGTGGTGCTGGCCACCCACCCCCCCTTCGTGGGTCGTGTCGGCCTTCATAGGTGCTCGCTAACGGCACTTTTTTTTTTGCTAACGGCACTTGACCCTACAGTCTGTTAAAGGCTCTACGGGGGACATTTGTCTTTGGCGGTGGTGGTGATGGCCGGGTCTAATGACAAGGTTCATTCCCGCTGCTAAAATCGTATGCATCGATGTATGTTTGTCACGGCTTGATGTGTGATGAGCCGTGTCGAGTGAGGGAGCGAGGGAGATCGCTGGACACGGCTATCCCGAAAGAACAGCTCTGAAAAGCAATCAGAAATAAATGAGTGGGTTTTTTTTTTTTAGACGTGGGAAGAAACCGGCAAAACGCGGAGAAAACCAACGCAGAACGGGGGGAGAGAACGCAGAAACTCCAGACAGAAAGGCGCCCGAGGCGGGAGTCGAACCGCCTCTGGCAGGACCTTCTTCCCGTGAGGCGCAGATGTTCCCGCCGCACAGACACCCTGCACAGACCGCCTTCCCTCCTTAGTCACGCAATGCGGCTCCCTCTCGCTCTCTAAGGGCGACTATTTGTGAATTACAATTCATCAGCGTCGCGTCGCTTACACGCTCGCCTCGCTTATTATGAAACGTTAAATCACTGCGTGTTGTTGTATTCTCTTTTTTCTTTCCTAATCCTCTTCCAAATGGGGTTTTTTTTTTTTTACAGAGCTGGGTGTAGCCTGTGTTTTGTTTGGCATTTTCATAATTTTCGTGGTTATTCCATTTTATTTTTAAGTAAATTCCTCGACCGCTTCCGCAACCCCCCGCCCCCCCCCACACACAAGCTACCTTGAGCGGATACTGTCAATTACGATGTTAGTTAGTCAGTTATTTTCGCGTGGTGACATCCATTTCATCATTCTGCATCTCGCGGGATTGGAATCTGTTAATAGAAATGAATTGCAGGAAATTATCGAATAGTTAAAAAAAAAAAATCTTCCCCCCACCCCCCAAGACTGTTAAGTTAGACTCAAGATGAATAGGAGCGAAAAATAAAAGTATAGTTCAACGAGTTCACCGAGTTAAGAGGAAATATGGCTTGGAGGAGGCACACACCTGGAGTTTATTGAAGGCGGGCGAGGTAAAGGCGCAGCCCGTGAAACGGCTGGCTCTCGACACCGCTAGCAGAAACGGCCTTCGCTGATAATAATCCAACCATCCATCCGTTGTCAGAAAACGCTTGATCTTGTACGGGGGTTGCGGTGAGCCGGAGCCTATTCCGGCAGACACAGGGCGCAAGGCAGAGCTATACCCCGGATGGGATGCCAGTCCATCGCAGGGCACCGGGGGCAATTCAGTCCGCAGGCCAATTAACCTATACAGCAGCATGTCTCACAAGACTAAGCGGTTTCTGACAATGGGCTGGATGGATGAGCAAAGGAGCAAAAACGGTTGGTGGTCAATTCAAAGGGCGCGGGCGGGGGGGTCACAAGACATCTGGACCAGACTGTAGATTTCCAAGTCGAGTACACGAACCGTCCACTCCACATGCCGGGGCAGTAGACTCTCCGGCAGACCCGGATTGCTCTCAAGAGCCGCTCTTTCGTGTACGGCCGCGTCGAGCGATCCTCCTCATCTCTCGTCGAAGGGGAGAGTACGCTCACCCGTAGGGCGGGCACTCTGCTAGTCCCCGCGCTTGCGTGGCCCTTCACCCCCTGGCCCGTCAACCCTCCTGCCGTGTCCACTCACCGCGGGCCGCGCTTGTAATGGGAACCACATGGTTGGCCTGTGGCACAACAAAGACAAAAGAGCGCCCCCTGCCCGCCCCGCCACCGGTATAGCCTCTGACAGGCTGCAGGGTCAAGTGCCGTTAGCGAGTAGCAGCTATGAAGGCCGGCAGGGCGCACGAGAGGGTGGGTGACTTTTGTCTTTGGTGGTTGTGGTGGTTGTGGTGGAGGCAAAGGCGGCCGGGCGTGGTGCTGGTCACCCACCTCCTCGTGTGCCGCGTCGGCTTTAATCGGAGCCGCTCGATAACAGCACTTGCCCCAAGAGTCTGTTGAGGCTATGCGGGGGGAACTTTGCCTTTGGTGGGGGGTTCCGCGAGCGATTAATCAGGCCGGCTGAGTTCGGGCACGCACCTGCTTGGGGAGGGTCGCCAGCCACAGCGCCTCGGGCACAACGCTCGGCTTGCCACCTGTCCCGGATTTCCCTGGACCTCCTAATGTTTGCGGCAGCTGTCGAGGACATTCAGTCGCGTAATGGTAATCGGCGCGTAATGGAGCAAGTGTTTGCGTGTATGTATGTATGAGGTCTGTATGGCACCTGGGTCGGTCCCACGACCTCCTGTCAGCGAGCCTTCGACACTCTGCGTGGCATCAAGGTGCACCTGGCCTGGCACAGGGGTCGTGGTGACGTAATCGCCACTTAGTGGCGAACGGCGGTTGTTGTTACGGGGAGCGGTGGTGGAGCGGTAAGCGCGCGGTGCTACGAACCCGGCAACCCGAGTTCAATCCCCGCTCACGGCTAACAGCATTGACGGTTAAGTAATAATTAATAATAGCATGTATAGAGCGCCTTTCGCCCGAGGGTCACAAAAATAGAAGCTTGTTGCGAATACAGTGAAAGAGTATATGCAGCCCTTGAAACCACATATGATTTTCTTTGAGTCTCTATGAGTCTCCATGTATCTCTATGATTCTCTATGTATATCTGTGATTCTCTATGTACCCCTGTGAGTCTATATGTATCCCTATGAGTCTCTATGCATCTCCATCCATCCATTGTCAGAAGCCGCTTAATCCTGTACAGGGTCAAGTGCCTCTAGCGAGTTGCACCTATGAAGGCCGGCAGGGCACACGAGGGGGTAGGTGACTTGTCTTTGGTGGTTGTGGTGGTGGTGGAGGAGGGGGGTTCCTCCTAGGGAGACAAAGGCGGCCGGGCGTGGTGCTGGCCACCCACCTCCCCGTGTGCCGTGTCGGATTTAATCGGTGCCAATTGATTACAGCACTTGCCCCAACAGTCTTTTGAGGCAATTGCAGCTTGGCAGTCCCTTCCTGGGTATAGCCCTGCCTTGCGTCCTGTGTCTGCCGGGATAGACTCCGGCTCGCCGCGACCCTGTACAGGATTAAGCGGTCTCTGACCATGGATGGATGGACGTATCTATGACGAGTCAACGAAGGTTAGTTAGTGACTGTAGCTTCAAAATCACAACAATCCTGTTCCAAAAGCCGAGGGCCAACCTTCCTCTAACATAGGATCGGATACTCAGCGAAGCTTGCTGGGGTAAGCAAGCATTATTCTTCTAATCACTTAAAAAAATGCGTGAAATGCTGTGTATTTTGGACGATTTTGTTTGAAGAATGTGTGCAATGCTACGTGTCAATGTGTTTTTTTGTTGGTTGATTTGAATTTGGTAATGTATTATGAATCTTGTACGTATTTTAATTATTGTCAGCAATTAATAATAATAATACCATTTATAACGCGCACACATTTCCCGCCCAGCCGAAGCGACCCATGTTGTGTCGCGTAAAGAGCTTGCAAGCTCACTGGGTATTTTATTCTGCGGTAATAATAAACATCTTAAAACAACAACAACAATACAGTGCATTGTGCGAGGCACTTGGGTTTCGTCCGGCAGTACACTTGGACGCATCTGTTCTCAATTTAAAATGCTTGACCCTGAGAGCAGAAGTTGTGCTCATGCATAGTGTGATGAGTTAATGTCGACCGCTGTGGGAATTCGACGGTTTTAAATGTCGCAGAGAAAGTACAAATTAGTTGTGGATCCCGTCTGAGGAGCCAACGTTTTTAAAATTGTGTATTATTTATAAGCGCCCGTAATTGTGTCCGTATGCGTCGTCCGTGCGTGTGCAGTGTGTGTGTACAGTGCGTTTGTGTGCACAGTGCGTTTGTAAACTGCGTGTACATACACTGCTATGTATATAATAGTGTGTACGTATACAGCGTGTGTTTACATAGGCCACGTGTACACACCGCGTATGTACACACAGCGTGTCCACACACCGCACAATGCACTGTATTGTTCTTGTTTTTAGATGTTTCTGATTTTCCGTTCTTTGTCGTTTTTGACATATCGTTCTCTCCACAGCCTTGTGCAGTGCTTTGTGACCCTCGGGTGAAAGGCGTTTTATAAATGCTATATGATATGAGACTACCTCAGGAAAAAAGTGCGGGTGTCGCAACCCCCGCAACACCCGCGGCTGTGACGCGCCTGGCTGTCTGGGAAGAAGTAGCGCACAGCGTGTTCGAGATGCAGGCCAGCGATAGAGACAGCCGTGAGAGACGGGATGCGGCGTGAGAGACCGAGTCCGTTGCTTCCGAAGTCCGTTGAACAGAGGTGGGTTACGTCGAGGTTTAACTGCGTCTGCTAGTGCTCAGCTGCATCATCACTGCCGGATATTTACAAATCCCCCGTACAGGTGCAACCGAGTAGAGGGCCGGTAATACAAGACGCGACCGAACGCAGCTGCAACGCAGCCTTAACATCATTCGCTCCATCTGGCAAAGCGGAATTTACAAATTTACAATCCCACCCGGCCCCTCCACCGTCCCCCCACGTCTCTCGCAACCT
>JAZEWU010000041.1:1889495-1900612 GCA_036362915.1 Geotria australis
TCGGGGTTCCTCCGGGTTCTCCGGGTTTTTTCCTCCCATAACGAACAGCCTCATCCACGAATTAATTGTCCCGGTGATACAATGGACTGGCGTCCCGTTGAGGGTATAAGCCCTGCCTGCCTAGCGCCCTGTGTCTGCCGGGATGGGCTCCGGCTCACCGCGACCGTGTACAAGATTAAGCGGTTTCTGACAATGGATGGACGGTAATTTAATACATGGGAACGCATATTCTACATTATTTGAATGAAAGCAATGTTGTGAAAAGTAAGTCTTTAACTCGGTTGCCCCGTGGTGATGCCCGCTAGTGACCATAGGCGGCGGGTAGTCTTGTGTCAGGCTATGTTGGTCGAGGGTGGGGGGACGGGCCTGTTACAGAAGCGGGAGCCGCACTCCGATATCCCATGGTCGTCCGAGCCAAAGCATTGCCACGTGTGCGCTACATGGTAACAATTTAGAAGGCACGCCGTTTGGGAGAGAGCCTATGTCGGATAATCTGCGTTTGTGTTAACCTCTTAGGTTACCCGGCCTCAATAAACAATTACAAGCCGTGCGGGGATTTTTTTTTTCCTCTCCTCGTGTGTTGTTGGTGGAAGAGGCTTGCTGCGGTGTGTCTGTCTGTCTGTGTGTCTGGAGCGGGCGTGTTCACTTTTGTGATAGGCGCTCGCTAACAGCGCTTGACCCTACCGGCTGTTGAGGGCTATACGGGGGAGCTTTGTCTTTGTTGTGTTAAGTGCTCGCCGACAGCACTTGACCCTACCGCCTGTTAAGAGCTATACGGGGAGCTCTGTCTTTTTTGTGTTAGGTGCTCGCTAACTGCGCTTGACGCTACCGGCTGTTAGGGGCTATACGGGTGAGCTTTGTCTTTGTGGGGAGCGGTACTGGCCACCCACCCCCCGTTCGCGTACCGTGCTGGGCTTTCGAGGTGCTCGTTGACAGCACTTGACTCTTCGGTATGTTAAGTCTACACGGGGGAGCTTTGTCTTCCACACCCATCCAATCAATCATCCACCCAGCCACTCACCTACCCACTCACCCATCTGAGGCGAAAGTAAGCCAGTGCGGGCCGCTGCGGCGTGACCGGTAATACATGTAAGTTACATCTCTGAGTGTTCGCGGCCGTGTGCCATCATTGCTCGCAGCGACCCTCGTTCTGTTCATCGACCGGGGGTCAAATGATATCTGAACGGAACCTGCGCCTCCCTTGGGTCGACTCAGCCTAAAATGAGTATCGTATACAACTAGTTCAGCTTGCTCAGCAGCAGCAGCAAGTGTATTTTTAGGCAAAGGTGGCCATGTGTGGCGCTAACCACACCGCGTGCCCACTTAGCATGCCCTCTTGTACAGATTCAGAATTTGCACTTGGAGTGTGCCGTGACAAACTTACGAGTTTGGATTTAAGCTGAAAGGAAAACGTTGAGCTGTGTAGCTCTTTTTAACAGTTGTCCAGCGGGGAGGGATAAGCAAGTTACAACATCTCAGGGCAATTTAGTCAGGAGAATTAACCTCGGCAGCAGCACGGTGTCTTTGCTGGTGACCCTTTGGCCATCTTCTGGTGAGAAGGCCGCCGCCGCCAATTAACCAGGCAGCATGTCTTTGGACTGTGGGAGCAAACCGGAGTACGTGGGGAAAACCCACGATTATCACAGTGATGATGCCGATGGGGACGATTGTGATGACGATATGATGATGATAGTGACAATGATGACGGTGATAATAATAATATGATGATGACAGTGATAATGATGGTAGCCCATCTTTTTCTATCCTCCGGCGGTGGGACGGATCATCAGTGCGTGCAGGTTGTATTGTTGATCTCAGCCACGTCCCATCAACAAGCTTCTGCTCCGGGAACAGAGGGGGATTCCGGGAATCCGAGCCTCCCGTCAGGATAGGCCACCTCCACTGACCGCGCATGCGCACTCCAGCGTTTATAGACGCCGTATGACGTCACGCGGCACATTTTCCGTATTCCAACGACGATCGTACGTAACACTTTAACGGTCGTCAAAAAAGTACTTCACCAACCGTGACGCTACTTTCGTAAGTTACTGTAAGTGACCGTAGTATTCAACCGGCGAGGGCTGGCGTTAGCGTCCGGGTTTGTCCGTGCTCGTGGGAATTCCATCTTGATGGCGTAAGGCCCACAATTCCACCAGGCCGTCATTGATTGGGTGAGACCCGCGATCGGCACGTGGGCCCCGGCACACCGCTAACGGCTGCGCGCGTGCTCTTTGTCTTCGGTGGTGGTGTGGCTACGACGGCGGTGGCTGCGATTGCGGTGGTGGCGGTGGCCCCGGCACTGGTGGCGACGACAACGGTGGTGGCTGACGCTCGTGACGGTGATGACACTATCGGTGGCGACAACCGGCGCCGACCTTGGCGGCGACAACGACGGCGCCGGTGACGCTCGCGGCCCCGATCGCGGCAAACTCCGGCGATGGCCGTCTTCGCCGGCAGGCTCCCGAGAGGCGGCGTTCGCGTTCGCGGTGTCGTCGGCGGGCGTGGCGCACGCGGTGGCGCGCGCGTGCCGCGAGGGCGAGCTGGCCACGTGCGGCTGCAGCCGCGCGGCCCGGCCCGCGGACCTGCCGCGCGACTGGCTGTGGGGCGGCTGCGGCGACAACGCCGAGTACGGCTACCGCTTCGCGCGCGAGTTCGTCGACGCCAGGGAGCGCGAGCGAGGAGGCGGTGGAGGCGGAGGAGGTGGTGGCGGCGGCGGAGGCGGAGGAGGTGGAGGAGGAGGAGGTGGTGGAGGAGGAGGAGGTAGATCGTCCCCGGAGTACGCGCGAGCCGTCATGAATCTGCACAACAACGAAGCCGGCCGGCGGGTGAGTGGGTGGCAGGTGGTTGGAACCGATGTTGGAAGAACGTTGGCACGTGGTAGGAATAAAATGGAACGAACTTAGGAAGCGGTTGAATCTGATGGATGGACGTTGGCCTGACGTTTGTCTGTGGTTGGAGCCCATGGACCAACCTTGGGCCAACAGTGGCACGCGGTTGTAACCTATGGTGATTGTGGTGCTGGTGATGATGGAGGTGATGGTGCTAGTGACGGTGGTGGTGGTGGTGGCGTTGCAGGCGGTGTACAGCCTGGCTGACGTGGCGTGTAAGTGTCACGGCGTGTCCGGCTCCTGCTCGCTCAAGACCTGCTGGCTGCAGCTCGCAGACTTCCGGCGAGTCGGGGACCGCCTCAAGGTGGGTGTGTGGGTTGGTCTGTGTGGGGTGTGAGTGGGATTTGGGTGGGTGTGGGTGGGGGGGTGTGCAGGCGGTTAGACGGCGCCAGGGCCCAGGTGCCTCGCTTACCCAGAGTTCAGTTTCCGTGCAGTGGCGAATCGGGTCGCGGGACTCCGATTCACGCAATGTCTGGGGGCGACTGCCGCTTGAGCTGCTGGCCTAGAGCGAGTGAGTAGACTGGAGCAGGTGAGCCGGAGCCTATCCCAGCTGACACAGAGCCCAAGGCAGGGCTGTACCCGACTAGGGGAGCGATTCATTGCCAGGGTGCCCGCAAACCAGTGGCCGTGTTGGTGCGCCGACCTAACTAAGCTGATACACAGGGCCCCGAGTAGCTCAAGGGGAGCACATTTTCCTAAACTACAAGTATGGCTCCTCCCCTGCTGCGTGCTGTGACGACTAAGATGATCATGACGACGATGACGGTGACGCCGATGACGACAACGATGACGATACCGACAACAACATTGACACCAATAACGACAACGACCACCTCAACCACACGACAACCGCCTGCGCCGCGACCGCAGGAGAAGTACGACGGCGGCGCCGCCATGCGTCTGGTGAGCCGCAAGGGGAGCAGCGGCGGCGGTGGCGGTGGCGGTGGTGGCGGCGGAGGCGGCGGAGGGCGCTCCGCGTCGCCGCAGCTGGAGCCCGTGAACGTGCGCTTCACGCCGCCCACGCAGGACGACCTGGTGTACCTGGAGGCGAGCCCCGACTACTGCTCGCTCGACGAGGCGCGCGGCATCGCCGGCACGCTCGGCCGCCAGTGCAACCGCACGTCCGAGGGCACCGACGGCTGCGAGCTCATGTGCTGCGGCCGCGGATACGACCACTACAAAGGTGGCTCGGCGCGGGCGCGGAGCTCCTACGGTCCTATGCGCGCTAGCACGGGCGCGTTGCAGCCGCGGGTGTTGCAGGAAAACTGCGGGGGATGTAATGATGTTTCTGTGAAAGTGCGGGTGTCGCAACACCCGCAACACCCGCGGCTGCGACGCGCCTGCGCTAGCGTGACTATTGCAATCGAGTCCAGGTGCGGCGGTCCCTCGCGTTCCGATATTCATCCGGTCCTGAACGCGTGTCGCGACGCGAAACCATCGTAAAGTGACACTAATAATACCGCGCGCGATGGTCGCTCTGCAGAGATGCGCTTTCGGAGCTGTGCCACTGAGCGGTCTCCCTCTCCATCTGTCCCTCGCGACGTTTCGCCTCCCACGTGGCAGGCAGAGCGGGAGAGCGCTCCCTCCGCGTTGCTGTCCGGCAGGTTGTCTGACGTTTCGCCCCCGTGTCCTGTGTCCCGTCCTCAGCCACGGTGGTGGAGCGCTGCCACTGCAAGTTCCACTGGTGCTGCTACGTCAAGTGCAGGATGTGCACCGAGATCGTCGACCGGTTCGTGTGCAAGTAGCCGCGCCTGCCAGCCCCTGCCAGCCCCTGCCAGGCCGGCCAACCAGCACGGTCAACCCTACCATGCCAACTCGCCCAGGCCCGGCCCAATCATCTCTACCAGCCGCCCTGCAAAACCCTGCCAGCCCTGGAAGTCTGGGCAGCCTTACCAGCCCGAGGCAGCCCTACCAGCCTGGTAGTGAGGCCGGTCAGCCTCTTCCAGACCTTTCCCGGCTCTGCCAGTCCATCCAAACCTACCAGCTGTGCCAACTCCGCCACCCTCCGCCGGCCTCGCCAGCCCTTGCCAGCCTCAGCAACCCTGCTGGCATTTACCAACCGTGCCAGTCCGACCAGCCTCATCGTGGTGTCAGCCGTGGCCTCCCAACGCGGCGGCTCAGCGTCGCTATGACACACCGGCACGACCGTCCTGGCACACCACGTCCAGTATCCGTCCCTCGGTCTACGAAGCGACCCGGATAGACGTTTCGGCGACCCCGGCACACCGCGTCCAGGATTACCTCTCGCGGCAGCGCTCGCGAGCGCCTTGCCTGCGACTCCGCGCCGACGCTCGCCGCCTCCCGCACGCGAAGCTCAACCTGCCGTCTCCTCCGTTGTCGCAGTTACTATTGATATCATGGTCTGTGTTGTTATCGTCGCTATTGTAATTACCGTTGGTGTTATCGTTATTGTTATTAACGTTAATGACGTAAGTTCTCGTGCTGACCGAGAGGATCGCTCCGTAAACCGGCGGCCTCTGGCCCCGCGTCTCTCGGCGCGGGGAGTATCGACAGCGTATCACGACGACGACGACATCAACATCAACAGACCGCCGTTCGCCAGCAAGTGGCGGTGACGTCACCGCGGCGCCCGTGCCAGGCCAGGTGCACCCCCGAGGCTGTCACGCGAAGTGTCGAAGGCTCGCCGACGGGAGGTCGCGGGACAGACCCAGGTGTCGTGATGTAACGGTATCAACAGGGTATCAGCCCCCTGGTCGGCTGTGCCATACCTGGCCTTCCTCCCCCTGCTATCAAGGCGGCCTTCGTTCCTGACACTTCACCATGAAAGATAGAATAGATGTTCATAAATACAGCGTTAAAAAATACCCTGTAACTCGCAAGCTCTGGAAGCGGGATTCCCGCGACGCGACACTGGCTCCTGTCTCTAATACTGGCTCCTATCCTCAAACACTGGCTCCAATCTCTAACACTGTTGGATAGATAGATGTTCATTCCTACGGCGGAAATTACCCTGTGAGTTCGCAAGCTCTGGAAACGGGATTCCCGCGATACAACAAACCTCTGGGACCACGGTTTCACTGCGGCTGGGAATCTGTCTGCGGTCGCGACAGGAGATGGACTACCCCGGGGTACAACCCACCACACGCGTCTGTCTTTCCACTGCTGGATGGTGACACCCCCGCGTCACCGCGCCGGTCAACACAGCGTTCCTCCTCCTACTCTCCAGAGCCGTTCCTTCGGGACAGCCGCGTCGAGCGATCTGCCTCTCTCTCGCTCTCCCCCTCGCAACGTTTCGTCTCCCACGTTGAAAGAACAACTCTGAAGAGCAACCGTCGTGAATCGAGCCGTGAAAAACCCTCCATCAGTCCGTTCCTCCTCAGTCGATGCGCTGCCGGCAGGGCACCCAAGCTCTTGGGAGCAGTTCCCATGTTTATTATATTTTTGTAACTATCATTATTTACAGCGATGTTTAACCGAGGATTCGTTTCCGTCGGCCGGAGACTCAAGAACACTTTTGCACTTCACGCGGCGCGGCGACCCCCCCTGGGTTCAAATACCGGCACCGGCGTCATCGGCGGCCCATCAGCGTCCGTCCGGGGAGGAGGCCGGTAAACTTGGTACCGCTTTGCGGCGAGTCGGAACCGACGGGTCGTCACGCGGGGAGAGACCGACCGCGGTTGCCGTCCTGGGAATGTGGAATGGGCGCCCCCTGGCTGAGGGCCCGTCAATGGAGACAGTCCGGGTGTAGCTTGTTTCGTTATGAGCAACGAGACCCGGTCAGAAAATGTTGCAAGACTTTTTCGTTGACAACGATAGAGAAAGTGGTTGAGGGATTAATCGGGAGCGGCCGTTGGGGTTTGTTGTGAGTTATTAACGAGGTGGGGCGGCACGGTGGCGCGGTGGGTAGCGCTGCCGCCTCACGGCAAGAAGCGCTCGGGTGCCGCCTTTCTGTGTGGAGTTTGCATACTCTCTCCCCGTGTCCGCGTGGGTTTTCGCCGGAGTTCTACGGCTTCCTCCCACAGTCCAAAGACACGCTGTCTAAGTTAAGTTCCCTGCGATGGACCGGCGTCCCATCGAGGGTATAGCCTCTACCTTACGCCCTGTGTCTGCCGGTATAGGCTCCGGCTCACCGCGACCCTGCGCAGGATGAAACGGGGATCGAGGATTAACGAGCTGTGTTTCGCGACATGAAGGGACCGCTGTGTAAAACATTAGTCGCTCACATTCTTAACTTATCGAGCCGCGTTGAATCGTCGAATATTCAGAATTCCTACATCGCAACAGCTGTTTCGGATATCCATCGTGTCTATGCAATTATATGCACGTTAAACAACAGTACGTAGTATGTGCTATGGGCGGCTAGGTGATGTGGCTGGTTCGATTCCCGGCTCGGGTGCCGCCTTTCTGTGTGGAGTTTGCATTTTCTCCCCGTGTCCGCGTGGGTTTTCGGCGAGCACTCCGGTTTCCTCCCACAGGGCAAAGACATGCTGGCTGGGTTAATCGTCCTGACTAAATTGCCCCCCCCCACCGGCGACCTGCGCTGTTGTAATTTCCTTACCGCTCCACCGCTGGATAACTGTTCAAAAGAGCTACACGGTTCAACGGTTCCTTCCATTGTACTGACGTAGGTTTTCACGGCTCGGTTCATGATGGTTGCTCTTCATAGCTGTTCTGTCGGGATAGCCGTGTCACTGAGCGATCTCTCTCTTTCTCTATCCCTGGCGACATTTCGCCTCCCACGCCTGAAGATGCCTCCAACGTGGGGAGGCGAAACGTCGAAATAATAATAACTTAACATTTCTAGCGCGCAAATAATCATTCAATGTGAAAGGTATTAATTTGACGAGAGAACGACGACTCAGAGGTGTAGCGAGGAAAGCGCAGAGAGGCGGAGGAGGAGGCAGCCAGGCGGTTTTGCCGGCGCCATATTGCCGCACACTGCTTCCTATATATTATGATGTTATCGGGCAACTAATTAATGAGAACACCTTTGAAAAGCAACCGTCAGTTCCTTCCAGCTTGATTACAAACTGACTAAACTGCCATTAAAACATTGGCAAAGAGAGAGGTCCTAAAATCACAAACACAAAAACCCCACTCCGTAACGGAACAGAATTGACTCCGCGGTGTCGTGCCTGACCTTTTGTGGCGAGAGCCACTCTCCGCGTGGCTTATTTTCGCAATGCAGAAGTTACTTATTATTATTATCATCATCATTCTAATTATTATTCCAACAGTCGTCATAATATTATCGAGCTCGTTATACGGATAGTTACCTGTATTTATTTACTCTGTCGGTTTTGTAAAACACCGCGAGCGTTAACTCGCAGCATCTGTGAGTTGGTTTTCTCGGCACCGCTCTGTGGAATATACTGTTCGTACGGTGCACAGCCGCCCGCCTCCATTTGCGTGCATTTTATACGTTTAATATATGCGAAGGGATTTTGTATATGTCATTTAAAATGTTTTTTTGTTGTTGTTGCATATTCTCTCCAAAGGTCGAAGTTTCGATTTGATCGTCGCGGCATCGGAGATCGATTAAAGCTTTATATTGTATATGTAAACATCCACGTGTTGGGTTTGTTGTGGTTTTTTTGATTGTTTGACGTTAGCCGCTGGAACGGAGGCGTTAGTGGTGAGTGGTGCTGCCGCCTCACAGCAAGAAGCTCCCGGGTTCGAAACCCGGCTCGGGTGCGTGGAGTTTGCATGTTCTCTATCCCGTGTCCGCGTGGGTTCTCGCCGGGTACTCCGGTTTCACCCCACAACTTACAAAAAACACTCATTAATTATTTGGCCGATAACATCATACGATATAGGAAGCAGTGTCTAGTGGCAATATGGCGCCAGCAAAACCGCCTGGCTGCCTCCTCCGCCTCTCTGCGCTTTCCTCGCTACGCCTCTGAGTCGTTCTCTCGTCGAATGAGTACCTTCGACAGTGAATGAATATGTGCGCGTTATAAATGTAAATGTATTAAATTATTATTATTAATTGGCCTGCTGACTAAATTGCCCCCAGTGCCCTGCGATGGACTGGCGTCTTATCCTGAGCATATACATGCCTTGCTGCACCCTGCGTCTGCCAGGACAGGATCCGGCAAAAAGGCGCCACCACCCTGCCGCCCTGTGGATACTCAGCAGCAAAATTCAAGCCTCGAAAATAATTGATTTCCGATGTCAACACACAGCTGCTATGGCAGCGACGGCATACTCTAAACACCACCACTAACCAGGCTCAAGCCACATCGAGAAACGGGAGTCGGGAACGGGGTGGGGGAAGAGGGAATGCTTGGAAAGCATTACTTAATAAATAAAATAAACTTAAATCTGTTCTGGGTTTCTCGACAGGTGTAATGGGATTGCTGGAACGGCAGGTGTTCACGCTCCTTAGCGTGTTCACGCTAAGGAAAGCCGGTGTAAGTTCGCAATTTGAGTGAGCATGTTCGCTGCATTACGATGGAATGCGCCCAACGATCGGCTCCGTTTGGCGGGGAACCGCAGGCGAAGCTGGAAGGCGGCGGCGGCAGCAGTAATTGCCCCGAGATCTGCCGTCCCCTACATGTAAAGTTGTTTGCGGATGGAATTTAACGAGCCTTTGAAGAGGCGGCGTGGGTTGGTGGGTGAGTTGGTGGGTGGGTCTGTGGGTTGGTAGGTTAGTGGGTGGGTGGGTGGCAGAGGGAGATGTAGTGGGGCTGGTGGTGGTGAGTGGGTCGGTGAGTTGGTGGGTGGGTTGGTGCGTGGGTCGGTGCGTTTGTGGGTGGGTGGGTTGGTGGGTGGGTGTGTGGGTGACACGGGGCGGCATAGGGGGAGTAGTGTAGCTGTTGTAGCTGCTGGCACTCCGAGATGGCGCTGCGGGGGGTGTGAGCACATTACTGGCGGTACGAGCTGAGTTGGGGGGCTTGATCGTGGGTGAGTGGGGAGGGAGGGAGGGAGGCTTCGCTGGGTGGAAAACAGAGAAAAATGTTCCTGCCGCCGGTATAAATAGCCGCATACCTGCGCGGTTTATTGCTGGATGTGGATTTGAACTAGTGGGGGGGCGGCGGTGTTTTTACCGCGCGCTATTAAAATCCAGATCACGTTTTGGGCCACATTCCTCCGCACCAGGTGCCGCCAATAAAGCCGCGCGGACACCCAACCACCGCATTCGTGTTTCCCACCCTTCCAGGCTCTGCTCCCCGTAGCACCTGGACACCCGATGCTCCTAAAGACGGCGTCAATTTGTCGATCGGCGGCTCCCAACCGTTAAACTCTCCCACTGGAGTTACCAGCGATGTTCCGCGCTAGCCTAGCTTCTTGTGAGAATAATAATAGCAGCATTTTATAGAGCGCCTTTCACCCGAGGGTCACAAAGCGCTGCACAAGGAACGCGGAGAGAACGGCATGTCAACGACGACAGGAAAAAAAAAAGAACCAATAAAAAAACCAACGCCACAAAAACTTGAATGATTAAGGCTGCTTCGAATGCACTGAAAGGTCGTGAAACTGGCAATCTTAAGAGCGGCAAAAAATCTGCCAGCGTCCCCTAAGATGGCCGTCACTTCCTTAAAGACACACGGAGGGAGACGGGGAGGGAGGGTGAGAGACAAGGGGATACATAGGGACACAGAATGATTGACGCAGCAATGCGTTCAATGTCGAAGGTGTTCGTTCGAAGAGAGGACGACTTGGAGGTGTTGAGGAAACGGCAGAGGAGGAGGGGAGGGTAAGGCAGCCAACGCGGTTAGCCCGCGCCAACATTTTACAGACACCGCGTCCTATATACCGGGTGCGGCATAAGTCGCTTTACCGAGATTTTTTTTTTAAATATATATTTCGCTGAACTAAAATTGGCGACTGTGATAGATTGATAGATATTTCTATTACAGAAGAAAAATACCCAGTGAGCTTGAAAGCTCTTTACGGGGCTCCTGCGACACAACAAACAAGCGAATTGCTGACAATAACTAAAACATATACAAGATTCATCCAGCCATCCGTTTTCTAAACGGCTTGTCCTGGTGGGGGTCGCGGTGGCAGCAGTCCAAGGAGAGTGGACCAGACATCCCTTTCCTCAGCAACAGATTCCAGCTCTTCCTGGGGGATTCATATATAACCAAATTTAAATCAACATCCCTGTGTCTGCCGCTATAGGCTTCGGCTCACCGCAACCCTGTACAGGATTAAGCGGGTTTCTGACAATGAACGACGTTCGAATTCGATTCGATTCTTCGAAGCGTGATGGTTATATGACAGTTTCCCATTGCAACAAGTTCTTCTTTAGTTGCAGACAGC